>OX465243.1:29668244-30008622 GCA_949987775.1 Aproaerema taeniolella
ACCTATTAAACGACACCCATGAAGGTATTTTCAAAAAATCCATGTCCGCCATCTTGGATTTCAAAATGGATGTCATTTTCGAAATCAGCACCCCTGAGAACCTATTAAACGACACCCATGTCGGTATGATGGCGGTCGGCTGGTAATATGCTTGGTGACGCTTCGGGCTTCGCCCTAAGCGGAGCTCGGCCTTCGGCCTCGCCCTATACGCAGCTCGCCTCGGCCTACGGCCTCGGCTCGCGCGGTCGGCTCGGTCTGCGACCTCGCCTCACCTTAAAAATCTAAACTTCGCCGCGTAGGGCGAAGCCCGGAGCGTCCCCCCCCAATCAAAGATGGCGGCCATCTTTGATTGGGGGGGGGACGCTCCGGGCTTCGCCCTACGCGTAGTTCGGCCTTCGGCCTCACCCTATACGCGGCTCGCCTCGGCCTTCGGCCTCGCCTCACCTTTAGAATCTAAACTTGTATGGCGGCCATCTTTGATTGGGGGGGGGGACGCTCCGGGCTTCGCCCTACGCGGAGTTCGGCCTTTGGCCTCACCCGATACGCAGCTCGCCTCGGCCTTCGGCCTCGCCTCGCGCGTTCGGCTCGGTCTTCGACCTCGCCTCAACTTTAGAATCTAAACTTGTATGGCGGCCATCTTTGATTGGGGGGGGGGACGCTCCGGGCTTCGCCCTACGCGGACTTCGGCCTTCGGCCTCACCCTATACACGGCTCGCCTCGGCCTTCGGCCTCGTCTCGCGCGTTCGGCTCGGTCTTCGACCTCGCCTCACCTTTAGAATCTAAACTTGTATGGCGGCCATCTTGGATTTGGGGGGAGGACGCTCCAGGCTACGCCCTGCGCGGAGCTCGACCTTCGGCCTCGCCTTTTACGCAGCTCGCCTCGACCTACGGCCTCGCCTCGCGGCGTGGCGTCGTGGTTCGGCTCGGCCTGCGGCCTCGCCTCACCACTCCTTGTATGGCGGCCATCTTGGAAAATGGTGGAATCGAAAAACTGACCCAATATTCGGAATCTTCGTCCCCCAAACCCCCCAGATACCGATTTTCGTCCGGATCGGAGCAACTTCATTTCCGGCCGCCATCTTGGATCCACCATCTTGAAAAAAAAATTTAACAGCCACCTGCCCCTCACGCCCCTGTAAAACATTTGTTCGAGCACACCCCACTTATGTCAAACGGTTCCGGAGATACAGCAATAATCATTTTGTATGGCGGCCATCTTGTTTTTGCGAAAATCGAAAAAATGACGTCACCGGTAGAATTCGACCAGGGTGTGGGTCGACCTTAGTTCGAGCGCCACCGCTCCATCTGCAACGGTTCGCCCGGGAAGGTGGGTCACCACCCGATGAGAAGGTGGATCCGAGGATCTCGAGGTTTTCCCGTACCCTCCGCGACACCCTCTCCACACCCTCCATACAAAGTTTTCACCTCCCGCCGCTCCATCTGGGAGAACAATTCTGTCACCCAGTCAGTCAGTGGTATTGTAGCTTTATATAATATAATAACTAGGTTTCGCGTGGTGCGCGACCTGCTTAAGCAGGTCGCGAGGCGGTTGTGCCTTTTTTTATACATTTTAAAAAAGTTTTTTTTTTTTTTTGTTTTTCACGGCCGCCATCTTGGATTTAAAAATGGATGTTATTTTCTTAAACAGCACCCCTGAATACCCAAAAAACGACACCCATGACGATATTTAGCAAAAAATTTATGTCCGCCATCTTGGATTTCAAAACGTATGTCATTTTCGGAATCAGCACCCCCGAATACCTATTAAACGACACCCATGAAGGTATTTTCAAAAAATCCATGTCCGCCATCTTGGATTTCAAAATAGATGTCATTTTCGAAATCAGCACCCCAAAGAACCTATTAAACGACACCCATGTCGGTATGATGGCGGTCGGCTGGTAATATGCTTGGTGACGCTTCGGGCTTCGCCCTACGTGGAGCTCGGCCTTCGGCCTCGCCCTATACGCAGCTCGCCTCGGCCTACGGCCTCGGCTCGCGCGTTCGGCTCGGTCTGCGAGCTCGCCTCACCTTAAAAATCTAAACTTGTATGGCGGCCATCTTTGATTGGGGGGGGACGCTCCAGGCTTCGCCCTACGCGGAGTTCGGCCTTCGGCCTCACCCTATACGCGGCTCGCCTCGGCCTTCGGCCTCGCCTCGCACGTTCGGCTCGGTCTTCGACCTCGCCTCACCTTTAGAATCTGATCTTGCCGCCATCTAGAATTGGGGGGGGGGACGCTCCGGGCTTCGCCCTACGCGGAGTTCGGCCTTCGGCCTCACCCTATTCGCGGCTCGCCTCGGCCTTCGGCCTCGCCTCGCGCGTTCGGCTCGGTCTTCGACCTCGCCTTACCTTTAGAATCTAAACTTGTATGGCGGCCATCTTGGATTTGGGGGGGGGACGCTCCGGGCTACGCCCTGCGCGGAGCTCGGCCTTCGGCCTCGCCTTTTACGCAGCTCGCCTCGGCCTACGGCCTCGCCTCGCGGCGTGGCGTCGTGGTTCGGCTCGGCCTGCGGCCTCGCCTCACCACTCCTTGTATGGCGGCCATCTTGGAAAATGGTGGAATCGAAAAACTGACCCGATATTCGGAATCTTCAAACCCCAAACCCCCCAGATACCGATTTTCGTCCGGATCGGAGCAACTTCATTTCCGGCCGCCATCTTGGATCCGCCATCTTGAAAAAAAACTTTGACAGCCACCTGTCCCTCACCCCCCTGTGAAACATTTGTTTGAGCACACCCTACTTATGTCAAACGGTTCCGGAGATACAGCAATAATCATTTTGTATGGCGGCCATCTTGTTTTTGCGAAAATCGAAAAAATGACGTCACCGGTAGAATTTGACCAGGGTGTGGGTCGACCTTTGTTCGAGCGCCACCGCTCCATCTGCAACGGTTCGCCCGGGAAGGTGGGTCGCCACCCGATGAGAAGGTGGATCCGAGGATCTCGAGGTTTTACCGTACCCTCCGCACCACCCTCTCCACACACCCCATACAAAGTTTTCACCTCCCGCCGCTCCATCTGGGAGAACAATTCTGTCACCCAGTCAGTGGTATTGTAGCTTTATATAATATAACTAGGTTTCGCGTGGTGCGCGACCTGCTAAAGCAGGCCGCGAGGCGGTTGTGCTACCATATTTGTAGGGTCAAAAAGGCGTTCATTTAGTTTTTTGTAATTTTTTTTGAAAACACATGTCTGACATCTTGGATTTCAAAATGGATGTCATTTACGGAATCAGCAACCCCGAAAACCTATTAAACGACACCCATGTCGGCATGCCCGAAAATTTCATGGCGGTCGGCTGGTAAGATGCTTGGTGACGCTTCGGGCTTCGCCCTACGCGGAGCTCGGCCTTCGGCCTCGCCCTATACGCGGCTCGCCTCGGCCTTCGGCCTCGTCTCGCGCGTTCGGCTCGGTCTTCGACCTCGCCTCACCTTTAGAATCTTAACTTGCCGCCATCTAGAATTGGGGGGGGGGGGACGCTCCGGGCTTCGCCCTACGCGGAGTTCGGCCTTCGGCCTCACCCTATACGCGGCTCGCCTCGGCCTTCGGCCTCGCCTCGCGCGTTCGGCTCGGTCTTCGACCTCGCCTCACCTTTAGAATCTAAACTTGTATGGCGGCTATCTTTGATTGGGGGGGGGGACGCTCCGGGCTTCGCCCTACGCGGAGTTCGGCCTTCGGCCTCACCCTATACGCGGCTCGCCTCGGCCTTCGGCCTCGTCTCGCGCGTTCGGCTCGGTCTTCGACCTCGCCTCACCTTTAGAATCTAAACTTGTATGGCGGCCATCTTGGATTTGGGGGGGGGGACGCTCCGGGCTATGCCCTGCGCGGAGCTCGGCCTTCGGCCTCGCCTTTTACGCAGCTCGCCTCGGCCTACGGCCTCGCCTCGCGGAGTGGCGTCGTGGTTCGGCTCGGCCTGCGGCCTCGCCTCACCACTCCTTGCATGGCGGCCATCTTGGAAAATGGTGGAATCGAAAAACTGACCCGATATTCGGAATCTTCGTCCCCCAAACCCCCCAGATACCGATTTTCGTCCGGATCGGAGCAACTTCATTTCCGGCCGCCATCTTGGATCCGCCATCTTGAAAAAAAAATTTGACAGCCAGCTGCCCCCCACCGCCCTGTAAAACATTTGTTTGAGCACACTCCACTTATGTCAAACGGATCCGGAGATACAGCAATAAACATTTTGTATGGCGGCCATCTTGTTTTTGCGAAAATCGAAAAAATGACGTCACCGGTAGAATTCGACCAGGGTGTGGGTCGACCTTAGTTCAAGCGCCACCGCTTCATCTGCAACGGTTCGCCCGGGAAGGTGGGTCGCCACCTGATGAGAAGGTAGATCCGAGGATCCTGAGGTTTTCCCGTACCCTCCGCGTCACCCACTCCACACCTCCCATACAAAGTTTTCACCTCCCGCCGCTCCATCTGGGAGAACAATTCTGTCACCCAGTCAGTCAGTCAGTCAATCAGTGAGTGGTATTGTAGCTTTATATAATATAACTAGGTTTCGCGTGGTGCGCGACCTGCTAAAGCAGGTCGCGAGGCGGTTGTGCCTTTTTTTTATAAATTTTTAAAAAAGTTTTTAATTTTTTTTTGTTTTTCACGGCCGCCATCTTGGATTTAAAAATGGATGTTATTTTCTTAAACAGCACCCCTGAGTACCCAAAAAACGACACCCATGACGATATTTAGCAAAAAATTTATGTCCGCCATCTTGGATTTCAAAACGTATGTCATTTTCGGAATCAGCACCCCCGAAAACCTATAAAAGGACACCCATGACGGTATTTTCCAAAAAATCCATGTCCGCCATCTTTTATTTCAAAATAGATGTCATTTTCGAAATCAGCATCCCTGAAAACCTATTAAACGACACCCATGTCGGTATGATGGCGGTCGGCTGGTAATATGCTTGGTGACGCTTCGGGCTTCGCCCTACGCGGAGCTCGGCCTTCGGCCTCGCCCTATACGCAGCTCGCCTCGGCCCACGGCCTCGGCTCGCGCGTTCGGCTCGGTCTGCGACCTCGCCTCACCTTTAGAATCTAAACTTGTATGGCGGCCATCTTTGATTGGGGGGGGGGACGCTCCGGGCTTCGCCCTACGCGGAGTTCGGCCTTCGGCCTCACCCTATACGCGGCTCGCCTTGGCCTTCGGCCTCGTCTCGCGCGTTCGGCTCGGTCTTCGACCTCGCCTCACCTTTAGAATCTAAACTTGTATGGCGGCCATCTTGGATTTGGGGGGGGAAGCTCCGGGCTACGCCCTGCGCGGAGCTCGGCCTTCGGCCTCGCCTTTTACGCAGCTCGCCTCGGCCTACGGCCTCGCCTCGCGGAGTGGCGTCGTGGTTCGGCTCGGCCTGCGGCCTCGCCTCACCACTCCTTGTATGGCGGCCATCTTGGAAAATGGTGGAATCGAAAAACTGATCCGATATTCGGAATCTTCGACCCCTAAACCCCCTAGATACCGATTTTCGTCCAGATCGGAGCAACTTCATTTCCGGCCGCCATCTTGGATCCGCCATCTTGAAAAACAAATTTGACAGCCAGCTGCCCCCCACCCTTCTGTAAAACATTTGTTCGAGCACACTCCACTTATGTCAAACGGATCCGGTGATACAGCAATAAACATTTTGTATGGCGGCCATCTTGTTTTTGCGAAAATCGAAAAAATGACGTCACCGGTAGAATTCGACCAGGGTGTGGGTCAACCTTAGTTCGAGCGCCACCGCTCCATCTGCAACGGTTCGCCCGGGAAGGTGGGTCGCCACCCGATGAGAAGGTGGATCCGAGGATCTCGAGGTTTTCCCGTACCCTCCGCGTCACCCACTCCACACCTCCCATACAAAGTTTTCACCTCCCGCCGCTCCATCTGGGAGAACAATTCTGTCACCCAGTCAGTCAGTCAGTCAGTCAATCAGTGAGTGGTATTGCAGCTTTATATAATATAATAACTAGTTTTCGCGTGGTGCGCGACCTGCTAAAGCAGGCCGCGAGGCAGTTGTGCTACCCAATTTGTAGGGTCAAAAAGGCGTCAATTCTTTTTTTGGTTTTTCATGGCAACCATCTTGGATTTAAAAATTGATTTTATTTTAACAATCAATACCCCCGAAAACCAAAAAAATGACACCCATGACGGATTTTTCCAAGAAATGCATGTCCGCCATCTTGGATTTCAAAACGTATGTCATTTTAGGAATCAGCACCCCCGAAAACCTATTAAACGACACCCATGACGGTATTTTCCAAAAAACCATGTCCGCCATCTTAAATTTCAAAATGGATGTCATTTTCGAAATCAGCACCCCTGAAAACCTATTAAACGACACCCATGTCGGTATGATGGCGGTCGGCTGGTAATATGCTTGGTGACGCTTCGGGCTTCGCCCTACGCGGAGCTCGGCCTTCGGCCTCGCCCTATACGCAGCTCGCCTCGGCCTACGGCGTCGGCTCGCGCGTTCGGCTCGGTCTGCGACCTCGCCTCACCTTAAAAATCTAAACTTGTATGGCGGCCATCTTTGATTGGGGGGGGGACGCTCCGGGCTTCGCCCTACGCGGAGTTCGGCCTTCTGCCTCACCCTATACGCGGCTCGCCTCAGCCTTCGGCCTCGCCTCGCGCGTTCGGCTCGGTCTTCGACCTCGCCTCACCTTTAGAATCTAAACTTACCGCCATCTAGAATTGGGGGGGGGGGACGCTCCGGGCTTCGCCCTACGCGGAGTTCGGCCTTCGGCCTCACCCTATACGCGGCTCGCCTCGGCCTTCGGCCTCGCCTCACCTTTAGAATCTAAACTTGTATGGCAGCCATCTTTGGTTGGAGGGGGGGACGCTCCGGGCTTCGCCCTACGCGGAGTTCGGCCTTCGGCCTCACCCTATACGCGGCTCGCCTCGGCCTTCGGCCTCGCCTCACCTTTAGAATCTAAACTTGTATGGCGGCCATCTTGGATTTGGGGGGGGGACGCTCCGGGCTACGCCCTGCGCGGAGCTCGGCCTTCGGCCTCGCCTTTTACGCAGCTCGCCTCGGCCTACGGCCTCGCCTCGCAGCGTGGCGTCGTGGTTCGGCTCGGCCTGCGGCCTCGCCTCACCACTCCTTGTATGGCGGCCATCTTGGAAAATGGTGAAATCGAAAAACTTACCCGATATTCGGAATCTTCGTCCCCCAAACCCCCCAGATACCGATTTTCGTCCGGATCAGAGCAACTTCATTTCCGGCCTCCATCTTGGATCCGCCATCTTGAAAAAAAAATTTGACAGCCACCTGCCCCTTACCCCACTGTAAAACATTTGTTCGAGCACACCCCACTTATGTCAAACGGTTCCGGAGATACAGCAATAATCATTTTGTATGGCGGCCATCTTGTTTTTGCGAAAATCGAAAAAATGACGTTACCGGTAGAATTCGACCAAGGTGTGGGTCGACCTTAGTTCGAGCGCCACCGCTCCATCTGCAACGGTTCGCCCGGGAAGGTGGGACGCCACCTAATGAGAAGGTGGATCCGAGGATCTCGAGGTTTTCCCGTACCCTCCGCGATACTTTCTCCACACCCTCAATACAAAGTTTTCACTTCCCGCTGCTCCATCTGGGAGAACAATTCTGTCACCCAGTCAGTCAGTCAGTCAGTCAGTCAGTGGTATTGTAGCTTTATATAATATAACTAGGTTTCGCGTGGTGCGCGACCTGCTAAAGCAGGTCGCGAGGCGGTTGTGCCGTTTTTTATAAATTTAAAAAAAGTTTTTAATTTTTTTTTGTTTTTCACGGCCGCCATCTTGGATTTAAAAATGGATGTTATTTTCTTAAACAGCACCCCTGAATACCCAAAAAAGGACACCCATGACGATATTAAGCAAAAAATTTATGTCCGCCATCTTGGATTTCAAAACGTATGTCATTTTCGGAATCAGCACCCCCGAAAACCTATTAAACGACACCCATGCCGGTATTTTCCAAAAAATTCATGTCCGCCATCTTGGATTTCAAAATGGATGTCATTTTCGAAATCAGCACCCCTGAAAACCTATTAAACGACACCCATGTCGGTATGATGGCGGTCGGCTGGTAATATGCTTGGTGACGCTTCGGGCTTCGCCCTACGCGGAGCTCGGCCTTCGGCCTCGCCCTATACGCAGCTCGCCTCGGCCTACGGCCTCGGCTCGCGCGTTCGGCTCGGTCTGCGACCTCGCCTCACCTTAAAAATCTAAACTTGTATGGCGGCCATCTTTGATTGGGGGGGGGACGCTCCGGGCTTCGCCCTACGCGGAGTTCGGCCTTCTGCCTCACCCTATACGCGGCTCGCCTCGGCCTTCGGCCTCGCCTCGCGCGTTCGGCTCGGTCTTCGACCTCGCCTCACCTTTAGAATCTAAACTTACCGCCATCTAGAATTGGGGGGGGGGGGGGACGCTCCGGGCTTCGCCCTACGTGGAGTTCGGCCTTCGGCCTCACCCTATACGCGGCTCGCCTCGGCCTTCGGCCTCGCCTCGCGCGTTCGGCTCGGTCTTCGACCTCGCCTCACCTTTAGAATCTAAACTTGTATGGCAGCCATCTTTGGTTGGAGGGGGGGACGCTCCGGGCTTCGCCCTACGCGGAGTTCGGCCTTCGGCCTCACCCTATACGCGGCTCGCCTCGGCCTTCGGCCTCGCCTCGCGCGTTCGGCTCGGTCTTCGACCTCGCCTCACCTTTAGAATCTAAACTTGTATGGCGGCCATCTTGGATTTGGGGGGGGGACACTCCGGGCTACGCCCTGCGCGGAGCTCGGCCTTCGGCCTCGCCTTTTACGCAGCTCGCCTCGGCCTACGGCCTCGCCTCGCAGCGTGGCGTCGTGGTTCGGCTCAGCCTGCGGCCTCGCCTCACCACTCCTTGTATGGCGGCCATCTTGGAAAATGGTGAAATCGAAAAACTTACCCGATATTCGGAATCTTCGTCCCCCAAACCCCCCAGATACCGATTTTCGTCCGGATCGGAGCAACTTCATTTCCGGCCTCCATCTTGGATCCGCCATCTTGAAAAAAAAATTTGACAGCCAGCTGCCCCCCACCCTTCTGTAAAACATTTGTTCGAGCACACTCCACTTATGTCAAACGGATCCGGAGATACAGCAATAATCATTTTGTATGGCGGCCATCTTGTTTTTGCGAAAATCGAAAAAATGACGTCACCGTTAGAATTCGACCAGGGTTTGGATCGACCTTAGTTCGAGCGCCACCGCTCCATCTGCAACGGTTCGCCCGGGAAGGTGGGTCGCCACCTGATGAGAAGGTGGATCCGAGGATCTCGAGGTTTTCCCGTACCCTCCGCGTCACCCACTCCACACCTCCCATACAAAGTTTTCACCTCCCGCCGCTCCATCTGGGAGAACAATTCTGTCACCCAGTCAGTCAGTCAGTCAGTGAGTCAGTGGTATTGTAGCTTTATATAATATAATAACTAGGTTTCGCGTGGTGCGCGACCTGCTAAAGCAGGCCGCGAGGCGGTTATGCTACCCTATTTGTAGGGTCAAAAAGGCGTTCATACTTTTTTTGGTTTGTCACGACCGCCATCTTGGATTTCAAAATGGATGTCAGTTTAGTAATCAGCATCTCCAAAAACCTATTAAACGACACCCATGACAGATTTTTCTTAAACTGCATGTCCGCCATCTTGGATTTAAATATAGATGTCATTTTCGCAATCAGCACCCCAGAAAACGTATTAAACGACACCCATGACGGTTTTTGAGAAAAATGCATGTCCACCATCTTGGATTTCAAAATGGATATCATTTTCGGAATCAGCACCCCCGAAAACCTATTAAACGACACCCATGTCGGTATGCCCGAAAATTTCATATCCGCCATCTTGGATTTTTGGTGGGGAGAATCAAGACGCTCTTGGCTTCGCCCTTCGCGTCACGATTCCCCCAACTAAAATCCAAGATGGCGGATATGAAATTTTCGGATTGCGGTCGGCCGGTAAGATGCTCGTTGACGCTTCGGGCTTCGCCCTACGCGGAGCTCGGCCTTCGGCCTCGCCCTATACGCAGCTCGGCTCGGCCTTCGGCCTCGCCTTGCGCGGTCGGCTCGGTCTACGACCTCGCCTCACCTTTAGAATCTAAACTTAAATGGCGGCCATCTTGGATTGGGGGGGGACGCTCCGGGCTTCGCCCTACGCGGAGCTCGGCCTTCGGCTTCGCCTTATACGCAGCTCGCCTCGGCCTGCGACCTCGCCTTGCGGCGCGTCGTGGTTTGGCTCTGCCTTCGGCCTCGCCTCACCACTCCTTGTATGGCGGCCATCTTGGAAAATGGCGAAATCGAAAATCTTTTCCAATATTCGGATTTAACGACCCCTTAAACCCCCGGACACCGAATTTGGTCCGAATCAGAGGAGATAAAAAAATCTCGTTTTTGTATGGCGGCCATCTTGTTTTTTTGAAAATCAAAAAAAAAAATGTCACCAGTAGACTTTGACCAGGGTGCCGGTTGACCTTTGTTCGAGCATTACCGATCCAACTCTAACGGTTCGCCGGGGAAGGTGGGTCACGAGCTGATGAGGAGAAGAATCCGAAGATGTCGAAGTTTTCCCCTACTCGACGGAAAATTCTGACCACACCGCCCATACATCATTTTCACCTCCCGACACTCCTTCTGGGAGAACAATTATGTCAATCAGTCAGTCAGTCAGTGAGTGAGTGGTATTGTAGCTTTATATAGTATAACTAGGTTTCGCGTGGTGCGCGACCTGCTAAAGCAGGTCGCGAGGCGGTTGTGCCGTTTTTTATAAATTTAAAAAAAGTTTTTAATTTTTTTTTGTTTTTCACGGCCGCCATCTTGGATTTAAAAATGGATGTTATTTTCTTAAACAGCACCCCTGAATACCCAAAAAAGGACACCCATGACGATATTAAGCAAAAAATTTATGTCCGCCATCTTGGATTTCATAACGTATGTCATTTTCGGAATCAGCACCCCCGAAAACCTATTAAACGACACCCATGCCGGTATTTTCCAAAAAATTCATGTCCGCCATCTTGGATTTCAAAATGGATGTCATTTTCGAAATCAGCACCCCTGAAAACCTATTAAACGACACCCATGTCGGTATGATGGCGGTCGGCTGGTAATATGCTTGGTGACGCTTCGGGCTTCGCCCTACGCGGAGCTCGGCCTTCGGCCTCGCCCTATACGCAGCTCGCCTCGGCCTACGGCCTCGGCTCGCGCGTTCGGCTCGGTCTGCGACCTCGCCTCACCTTAAAAATCTAAACTTGTATGGCGGCCATCTTTGATTGGGGGGGGACGCTCCGGGCTTCGCCCTACGCGGAGTTCGGCCTTCTGCCTCGCCCTATACGCGGCTCGCCTCGGCCTTCGGCCTCGCCTCGCGCGTTCGGCGCGGTCTTCGACCTCGCCTCACCTTTAGAATCTAAACTTACCGCCATCTAGAATTGGGGGGGGGGGGACGCTCCGAGCTTCGCCCTACGCGGAGTTCAGCCTTCGGCCTCACCCTATACGCGGCTCGCCTCGGCCTTCGGCCTCGCCTCGCGCGTTCGGCTCGGTCTTCGACCTCGCCTCACCTTTAGAATCTAAACTTGTATGGCAGCCATCTTTGGTTGGAGGGTGGGACGCTCCGGGCTTCGCCCTACGCGGAGTTCGGCCTTCGGCCTCACCCTATACGCGGCTCGCCTCGGCCTTCGGCCTCGCCTCGCGCGTTCGGCTCGGTCTTCGACCTCGCCTCACCTTTAGAATCTAAACTTGTATGGCGGCCATCTTGGATTTGGGGGGGGGACGCTCCGGGCTACGCCCTGCGCGGAGCTCGGCCTTCGGCCTCGCCTTTTACGCAGCTCGCCTCGGCCTACGGCCTCGCCTCGCAGCGTGGCGTCGTGGTTCGGCTCGGCCTGCGGCCTCGCCTCACCACTCC
Source organism: Aproaerema taeniolella (assembly GCA_949987775.1). Classification (NCBI taxonomy): domain Eukaryota; kingdom Metazoa; phylum Arthropoda; class Insecta; order Lepidoptera; family Gelechiidae; genus Aproaerema; species Aproaerema taeniolella. Next base: position 29,680,122 of record OX465243.1, read on the forward strand.
TTGTATGGCGGCCATCTTGGAAAATGGTGAAATCAAAAAACTTACCCGATATTCGGAATCTTCGTCCCCCAAACCCCCCAGATACCGATTTTCGTCCGGATCGGAGCAACTTCATTTCCGGCCTCCATCTTGGATCCGCCATCTTGAAAAAAAAATTCACAGCCACCTGCCCCTTAACCCCACTGTAAAACATTTGTTCGAGCATACCCCACTTATGTCAAACGGTTCCGGAGATACAGCAATAATCATTTTGTATGGCGGCCATCTTGTTTTTGCGAAAATCGAAAAAATGACGTCACCGTTAGAATTCGACCAGGGTTTGGATCGACCTTAGTTCAAGCGCCACCGCTCCATCTGCAACGGTTCGCCCGGGAAGGTGGGTCGCCACCTGATGAGAAGGTGGATCCGAGGATCTCGAGGTTTTCCCGTACCCTCCGCGTCACCCACTCCACACCTCCCATACAAAGTTTTCACCTCCCGCCGCTCCATCTGGGAGAACAATTCTGTCACCCAGTCAGTCAGTCAGTCAGTGAGTCAGTGGTATTGTAGCTTTATATAATATAATAATAACTAGGTTTCGCGTGGTGCGCGACCTGCTAAAGCAGGTCGCAAGGCGGTTGTGCCTTTTTTTTATAAATTTTAAAAAAGTTTTTAATTTTTTTTTGTTTTTCACGGCCGCCATTTTGGATTAAAAAATGGATGTTATTGTCTTAAACAGCACTCCTGAGTACCCAAAAACGACACCCATGACGATATTTAGCAAAAAATTTATGTCCGCCATCTTGGATTTAAAAACGAATGTCATTTTCGGAATCAGCACCCCCGAAAACCAATTAAACGACACCCATGACGGTATTTTCCAAAAAATCCATGTCCGCCATCTTGGATTTCAAAATGGATGTCATTTTCGAAATCAGCACCCCTGAAAACCTATTAAACGACACCCATGTCGGTATGATGGCGGTCGGCTGGTAATATGCTTGGTGACGCTTCGGGCTTCGCCCTACGCGGTGCTCGGCCTTCAGCCTCGCCCTATACGCAGCTCGCCTCGGCCTACGGCCTCGGCGCTAGATTTGGGGGGGGGATATAATACATCAATAATGTCCACTCATTGTGTATTACTTGTATTTTGCCCATTGCGTCATAGTAGATCGGGCGCTCGGGCTCAAGTCTTGTAATGTGAGTAGGACTTGACGTCACACGGCTGGCTGTGCAGTGAGTCCCTGTTGATAAGAACATAAACATTGCCAACAATGTTATGAATAAAGTTGAAAGCTTCTTTGGTTTTATCCGTTCTCCTTTTGGTTCGTTTTGTTAGGTTTTTAGGTTTTGATTTAGTTGTTTGGTCTTCGTTTAATATCGGTAGTGGCGAAAGTTTCACAATAGGTCGTTTGACGATCCCTGTCTGTGTTTTTAGGGTGGTGACACGAACTAAGCCATCGGAGCCGGGATGAACCTCAAGCACGCGCCCTAGGGCCCATTTCCCAGGTGGTAAGTAGTTCTCCCTGACCAACACGATATCGCCTTCCTTGATGTTCTTAGTAGGTTTGTTCCACTTGCATCGACCCTGTAGTTGAGTTAAGTATTCGTTCGACCAGTGCTTCCAAAACTGTTGTAGCATGTTTTCTGTTAGTTGCCATCGTCGGCGTATGTCGATGCTTCTGATGTCACTGTAGTCTGAGAGTGGTAGTGACAGGGTGGGACCGCCGGTGAGGAAGTGCCCAGGAGTTAAGTGGTTGTAGAATTCATCTGGGTCCTCCGTTAGCTGACACAGCGGCCGCGAGTTCATACATGCTTATATTTTAGTCAGCAACGTCGAGAACTCTTCATATGTGAGTTTTTGTTCACCCAGAACGCGGTGAAGGTGATATTTGAAGGACTTCACCGCGGCCTCCCACAGGCCTCCGGCGCTTGGCCACGCCGGAGCGTTGAAATGCCATTCCACTTCTAACTTGTTGATTTCGTCAAAGAATTCTGGTGACAGTAGTTGTTTAAATTCCATGAATTCGTTGCGTAACATCTTTGAAGCACCGATGAAGTTAGTACCACAGTCGGAATAGACATGCTTAGGAGTGCCTCTCCTAGCGCACATCCTTTGAAAGGCCGATAGGAATGTTTCTGTACTGAGATCTGATACGAGTTCAATGTGCACGGCCTTAGTCGCCATGCACACGAATATCGCCACATAGCCTTTGGATGTTCGGACCCCTCTTCCTTTGTTAAGTTTGACCTCCACGTGACCGGTGAAATCCACTCCAGTGTGGCTGAATGGTCGAGAAGGGGTAGTTCTTTGTGTCGGTAGGTCACCCATTAGTTGATAGTTGCTTGTAGGCTTGAAGCGGTGGCACCGGACACAGTGACGTAGCTCAGTTTTCACAGCTCTGTTACCACCCACGATCCAATATCGCTGTCGAATGTAGGCTAAAGTCAATCGAGCACCGCCGTGAAGAGTTGTTAGGTGGGCGTTGTTAATTAGAAGTTTAGTAAATCGGCTGTTCTGAGATAGTAAAATTGGGTTTTTCATCAACGTTGGTAGGCTTGAGTTAGCTAGCCGCCCTCCGACTCGCAGGATTCCCGCGCTGTCCAGGTAGGGATTTAGTTTATAAATTCTACTCTTGTTAGAGATAAGTTTATTTTTAGTTAGTTTATGGTATTCTTGGCCAAAATCAGCTCGTTGAATAACTTGAATAATGCGTTAATTTGCGGCAGCTAGTTCGCTCGATGATAAGTAGTTGGTATCAGGTTTCTTGTGGTTTCGCATATTTGTAATGAATCGCATTACCCACGCTGTTACTCTTTATGTCCGTGTAAGCGAGCTGCATTTGTTTAATAAATCATAAAATTTACAAAATGATTGGTTAGGGCTGCCTCTTGTTGTTTTTTAGTTTCTAAGTTAGTTGTTAAGAGACAAGTTGTAGATTTTTCGATAGTTTCTTCTTTGGTTTGTAAGAATTTAGGACCATGCCACCAGAGATCAAAGTTGATAAGTTTTGATGGATAAAGTCCCCGGGTCGCGCAGTCAGCTGGATTCTGTTCTGATCTTATGTAGCGCCACTGGGAAACTGGGATCGCTTCTTTGATCTTCGTTACTCTATTTGCTACATATCTTTCCCATCTTGATGTTTCGCCCTGAATCCAAGCTAGGACTACTTGGGAGTCACTCCATGCTTGAACAATTTTTACATTGTGTCCAGTTAAGGCTTGCTTGGTTTTTTCGATCAGCTGTGCAAGTAGTAATGCACCACAAAGTTCCATTCTAGGAAGTGTCGTTTTTTGAGCGAGAGGCGCAACCCTAGTTTTAGCGGCGAGTAAAGTTGTAGTAAGTGTGCCTTGTTCGTTTGTGACGCGGCTGTAGATGACGCATGCATATGCTTTCTCGCTCGCGTCACAAAAGCCCAGTAATTCAATGACTCGTTGTGTCCCGCCGATCCATCTGCTAAGTTGAATGTTTTTTACTTGAGGAAGTTCGTTTTTCAGTTTCAGCCATTCATTTTGTACATCACTCGGCAGCGTCTCATCCCATCCAATTTTACTAATCCAGATTTTTTGAAAAAGTAGTTTAGCGGTAATAGTTATAGGAGATAGCCATCCGAGCGGGTCGTATAGCTTGGATATTTCAGCGAGTAGTTGTCGTTTAGTTAGGTTATTTTGAGTCTTTTCTTTCAGGTTCCAGTTGAACGCGAATGTGTCAGAGCTGCAGTTCCAGCCTAACCCTAAAGTCTTCATCGATTCTTCATGCTTGAAATCGAATGTGTTGTTAGTTGAAATTTGATCTCGCGAGAGATTCTCTAGTAAGGCGGGGTGGTTTGCTGACCATTTTCGGAGGTTCATACCGCCGCCCTTAAGTAGGTCGATGAGTGACCTCTGAAGTTGTTGTGCACCTTTTAGCGAGTTGTCTCCACTTACAAGGTCATCTACATAGAATTCGTTTTGCAGTATTGTGGCGGCGGCAGGGTGTTTGTGTCCGTCATCCATGGCTAACTGCTTGAGTGTGCGCATAGCTAACCACGGGGCGCATTTCGTGCCGTACGTCACGGTGCACAGTTGGAATTCTTGCAGTTTGTCAGTCGGTGATTTACGCCATATTATTTTTTGTAGTTGTTGTTGCTCTTCCGACATCCAAATGCAGCGATACATTTTCTCTATATCAGCGGTGAAGGCGTATCGGTATGACCTCCATTTTAGAATCAGAGCCTGAATGTCCTGTTGTAAGTTGACCCCCTTTTCAAGGACGCTGTTTAGACTGTGGCCCTGGTAGTTTTTTGGGAGGCGTTAAACACCACTCTCAGTTTGGTGGTTGTTGAACTCTCCCGAAGGACGCCGTGGTGCGGTAAGTAACACTCAGGTAAAGAATTTGTAACCTGAGCTGCCGGTTTCATGTGGCCCAAGTCGCAGTACTCCTTAATAAAGTTGCGATACATAAGTGATAATTTGTTGTCCCTCTCTAACCGCTTCTCAAGTTGTAGGAATTGTGAGATAGCGATAGACCTGGATAGGCCGATTTTTTCTTCAAATTCGGGACATAGCGGCATCTTCACGACGTACTTTCCATCTTCGGGTTGGCGTTTTGTAGTTTCAGTGTAATATATCTCGCTTTTGTCGTCCTTGGAGATGTCCTTGCTGCTCGGAGCTATGTCCTCGTTTTCCCAGAATTTAGTTAGTTCATTAATATTGAACAAAGTTACGTGACAGTTAAGCGTCTTGAGTTTACCACAGAGTATCCACCCAAGGTGAGTTTGTTGAGCGAGGGGGGATTGTGGGTTTCCTCTTAGCACTCCTTCCAAGAGGATTTGGGAGAAAACGTCAGCACCGAGCAGCAGATCCACAGGGCGCGAGATGTTGTAGTTAGGGTCAGCGAGTTTCAGATTCTGCACGTGTCGCCAGTTAGCCTTACTAAACGTAGAGTTTGGTAGGTTATTAGTTAGTTTTCTCATGACAAGGACTTGCGTTTCAAATGTGTAATCGGAGTAGATAGATTTGCATGTTAGTTTAAGGCGGCCCTTGCAATCACCCGGAACCGCTCCTATGCCTGAGATAGTTGCGTTTAGTCTCTGTATTGGTAGTTTAAGTATTTGTGCAGCATTCTCGCTAATTAAGTTTACTTGCGAGCCTTGGTCCAGAAGGGCCCGAAGTGTTATGTAAGTCCCGTTGTTAGATCTTACGTTGATCTGGGCAGTAGTTAGTAGAACTTCTTCATCTTCAGTTGAAAGATGATTTGCGCTCGGTTGAGCATTTGAAGTTGATGGCCGTGGACCGGAATTTCCACTATCATTTGAAGTGGAAAAGTTTTTCTTCGACGTAATGTGCAACAGTGTGTGATGTTTCATATTACACTCCTTGCACGTTTTAGTCGATTTGCATTCTACGCCGTCACCGTGACTGTAGAGGCAATTTTTGCAGAGTTGAAGTTTCGTTACGGTATTATTCCTTTGAACTGGATCCATGTCGACTAATTTCTCACATTGCATTAAAACGTGGTTTCCGTGACAAAGTGGGCATTGTTCATAGTTAGTGAATGATTTAGAGTTGGATTTCTTGGAATGAAAGTTTTGTTTCCTTGAGTAGTTGTAATTGTTCTTTTTTGAGGAGGGTTTTTGAGTTGAGTTTTGATTGTTAGTTTGACTATTGTTTTGATTAGAATTTTCTTTCTTGGGACCTTTGATAGATTCATATGCAAGAAACTTGCTTTCCAAAAAAAATAGAAAGTCATGTAAGACAGGTAGCTCCCTGTGGTCGTGAAGTTCCTTGACATATTCTTTTAGGGTGGTAGAGTCCAATTTTTGAGACATAATATGCACAATAATGGGGTCCCAGCTCGATGTCTCTATGCCAATGTTAGATAACCCATTCACGCACTCCGTAATGACGTCATGAAATTTTTTCAGGTTGTTAGCGTCGGGTTGCTGAATGACTTGCAGTTGGAGCATAGTATTCATGAATGAAGTGAACTGAAGGCGTCGGTTATCATAGCGTTGGTTAAGTATTTCCCAACAGGCTTCGTAGTTATCAGCGCAAACCGTTAAATGTTGCACTAATCTCTCTGCTTCACCCCGTAGTTTTGTTTTAAGATGTTGCATTTTTTGTGCCTTATTGATCATAGGATTGTTATGAATAGTTTCCAAAAACAAATCCTTGAAGGAGATCCATTGTTGATAGCTTCCCGTGAATTCTGGTAGTTCAATTCGCGGTGCAGATTTTCGATAGTGGACAGTTGACCAAATTTTGCTGTTAAGTTTCTTTTTAATGTCATCATATTTGCTTTCAATCGATTCAAACATTTGGTAATAGTTATTATTGGATCCCTTCAATGACGCATCAAGCTCCCAGTGAAGAGCATCGATTTTTTCCCATTTCGATTTTAATACGGAAAGTTGATCCTCCAGTTCCCATCTCTCGTCAGTGTTATCGACGTGTATTTTTGACATAGTGCGGTCAATAGCTTTAAAATTTCCCTCTTGTTTATTAAGCATTTGCTTTAAGTTTTCGTCGGCTCCTTCCTTTAAGAAGTCGCTAAAGTCAAACTTTACATCCTTGGGCTTCCTAATGGTTATCAGAAGATTAAAGATGTCAGCTTTCGTTGTTTCATACATGGATTTGGTTTTTATGTAAATATTTTCCGTAAAGTAGGGGATGTTTTTGTCTTGCGTCTCTCTTTCGAGCACGGCATGACGCGCTTCAAAGTCATCCCATTGCTCTGATAAGGATTGGAGGCGCTTAGTTAAATACTCCACAGTCTTCCTCGACGCGCTGTCCTTTTTATAGTTAATGCACAAAGCTTTGATGTTCTCGAAGCACTTTGACTGAATGTCAAGGTCTCCCATGTTGGATGAAGTAAGAAGTTACTTACTTGTAGTTAAATTGATAGTAAGGTCTCGTAGTTAACGAAGCCAGAAGTGCGAAGTTTTCATACACGAAGGCCACGAAGTTTTCGTGAAGTAATCCTCTAATAAGTTCTGCTGTTGTCAGCACCAAGCGGTAATTAGCACCCCCGAAACGATATGTGCGCTTTCTCAATTCAACAGGTGAGATCCGCTGGTGGGAGGCCAGCTGAACCGATTCGCTATCGCTCAGAGATACCAACAACACTCAGTACCTTTTAGTTGCAAGTTCATCCGACTCGAAGGACCATAAAATGTATGGTCTCAGTTGACACCACACATTGGTAGTTTAAAGGTAAGTTGTGGAGCACAAGAAGAAAGTCACAGTTGAAACTATTATCACTTGTATTATTATAAGTTCGTTAAAATACAGTGGCGGTTTAGAAGTTTAGCGACTCTCTCTTTCACGTGTGTCTCGGTAGACAGTCGGTGACGTACTCGATGTGAATAAGTTTTATATAAAGTAAGTAATTACGCGCGGCGCTACGTAAACAAAAATGCATGTACGGTGAGTGAACCGTACAGAATCAGTACCCCCGAAAACCTAAAAAACGACACCCATGACAGTTTTTTCCAAAAAATTCATGTCCGCCATCTTGGATTTCAAAATGGATGTCATTTTCGAAATCAGCACCCCTGAGAACCTATTAAACGACACCCATGTCGGTATGATGGCGGTCGGCTGGTAATATGCTTGGTGACGCTTCGGGCTTCGCCCTACGCTCACCACTCCTTGTATGGCGGCCATCTTGGAAAATGGTGGAATCGAAAAACTGACCCAATATTCGGTATCTTCGTCCCCCAAACCCCCCAGATACCGATTCTCGTCCGGATCGGAGCAACTTCATTTCCGGCCGCCATCTTGGATCCGCCATCTTGAAAAAAAAATTTGACAGCCACCTGCCCCACACCCCCCTGTAAGACATTTGTTCGAGCACACCCCACTTATGTCAAACGGTTCCGGAGATACAGCAATAATCATTTTGTATGGCGGCCATCTTGTTTTTGCGAAAATCGAAAAAATGACGTCACGGGTAGAATTCGACCAGGGTGTGGGTCGACCTTTGTTCGAGCGCCACCGCTCCATCTGCAACGGTTCGCCCGGGAAGGTGGGTCGCCACCCGATGATAAGGTGGATCCGAGGATCTCGAGGTTTTCCCGTACCCTCCGCGTTACCCACTCCACACCTCCCATACAAAGTTTTCACCTCCCGCCGCTCCATCTGGGAGAACAACTCTGTCACCCAGTGAGTCAGTCAGTGGTATTGTAGCTTTATATAATATAATAACTAGGTTACGCGTGGTGCGCGACCTGCTAAAGCAGGTCGCGAGGCGGTTGTGCCTTTTTTTTATAAATTTTTAAAAAGTTTTTTAAGTTTTTTTGGTTTTTCACGGCCGCCATCTTTGATTTCAAAATGGATTTTTTCTTAATCAGCACCCCTTAATACCCAAAACACGACACCCGATATTTTGCAAAATTTATGTCCGCCATCTTGGATTTCAAAACGTATGTCATTATCGGAATCAGCACCCCTGAAAACCTATTAAACGACATCCATGTCGGTATGATGGCGGTCGGCTGGTAAAATGCTTGGTGACGCTTCGGGCTTCGCCCTACGTGGAGCTCGGCCTTTGGCCTCGCCCTATACGCAGCTCGCCTCGGCCTACGGCCTCAACTCGCGCGTTCGGCTCGGTCTGCGACCTCGCCTCACCTTAAAATCTAAACTTATATGGCGGCCATCTTTGATTGGGGGGGGGACGCTCCGGGCTTCGCCCTACGCGGAGTTCGGCCTTCGGCCTCACCCTATACGCAGCTCGCCTCGGCCTACGGCCTCGCCTCGCGGCGTCCTTGTATGGCGGCCATCTTGGAAAATGGTGGAATCGAAAAACTGACCCAATATTCGGAATTTTCGTCCCCCAAAACCCCCAGATACCGATTTTCGTCCGGATCGGAGCAACTTCATTTTCGGCCGCCATCTTGGATCCGTCATCTTGAAAAAAAATTTTGACAGCCACCTGCCCCTCACCCCTCTGTAAAACATTTGTTCGAGCACACTTCACTTATGTCAAACGGTTCCGGAGATATAGCAATAATAATTTTGTATGGCGGCCATCTTGTTTTTGCGAAAATCGAAAAAATGACGTCACCGTTAGAATTCGACCAGGGTGTGGGTCGACTTTTATTCGAGCGCGACCGCTCCATCTGCAATGGTTCGCCCGGGAAGGTGGGTCGCCACCTGATGAGAAGGTGGATCCGAGGATCTCGAGGTTTTCCCGTACCCTCCGCACCACCCTCTCCATACACTCCATACAAAAATTTCACCTCCCGCCGCTCCATCTCGGAGAACAATTCTGTCACCCAGTCAGTGAGTGAGTGGTATTGTAGCTTTATATAATATAATAACTAGGTTTCGCGTGGTGCGCGACCTGCTAAAGCAGGCCGCGAGGCGGTTGTGGTACCCTATATGTAGGGTCAAAAAGGCGTTCATACTTTTTTGGTTTGTCACGGCCACCATCTTGGATTTTAAAATCGATGTTATTTGAAGAATCAGTACCCTCGAAAACATAAAAAACGACACCCATGACGGATTTTTCCATAAAATGCATCTCTGCCATCTTGGATTTGAAAATAAATGTCATTTTCAGGATCAGCTTCCCCGAAAACCTATCAAACGACACCCATGGCAGTTTTTCACAAAAATAGCATGTCCGCCATCTTGGATTTCAAAATGGATGTCTTTTTCGGAATCAGCACCCCCGAGAACCTATTAAACGACGAAAACCTACTGTCGGCATGTCCGAAAATTTAATATACGCCATCTTGGATTTTTGGTGGGGAGAATCGAGACGCTCCGGGCTACTAAACTAAAATCCAAGATGGCGGATATTAAATTTTCGGATGGCGGTCGGCGGGTAAGATGCTTGGTGACGCTTCGGGCTTCGCCCTACGCGGAGCTCGGCCTTCGGCCTCGCCTCACCTTTAGAATCTAAACTTAAATGGCGGCCATCTTGGATTGGGGGGGGGACGCTCCGGGCTTAGCCCTATATGCAGCTCGGCTCGGCCTTCGGCCTCGCCTCGCGCGTTCGGCTCGGTCTACGACCTCGCCTCACCTTTTGAATCAAAACTTAAATGGCGGCCATCTTGGATTGGGGGGGGGGACGCTTCGGGCTTCGCCCTACGTGGAGCTCGGCCTTCAGCCTCGCCTTATACGCAGCTCGCCTCGGCCTGCGGCCTCGCCTCGCGGCGCGTCGTGGTTCGGCTCGGCCTTCGGCCTCGTCTCACCACTCCTTGTATGACGGCCATCTTGGAAAATGGCGGAATTGCAAAACTTTCCATATATTCAGATTCACCGACCCCAAAAACCCCCGGATACCGAGTTTGGTCTGAATCGGAGGATATACCTAAATATCACTTTAGTATGGCGGCCATCTTGTTTTTTTGAAAATCGAAAAAAAAATTGTTACCGTTAGACTTTGACCAGGGTGCCGGTCGACCTTTGTTTGAGTACCACCGGTCCAACTCCGGGCTTCGCCCTTCGCGTCACGATTCCCCCAACTAAAATCCAAGATGGCGGATATGAAATTTTCGGATTGCGGTCGGCCGGTAAGATGCTTGGTGACGCTTCGGGCTTCGCCCTCTGCGGAGCTCGGCCTTCGGCCTCGCTTCGCGCGGTCGGTTCGGTCTACGACCTCGCCTCACCTTTAGAATCTAAACTTAAATGGCGGCCATCTTGGATTGGGGGGGGGATGCTCCGGGATTCGCCCTACGCGGAGCTCGGCCTTCAGCCTCGCCTCAACACTCCTTGTATGGCGGCCATCTTGGAAAATGGCGAAATCGAAAATCTTTTCAAATATTCGGATTCAGCGACCCCTAAAACCCCCGGATACCGAATTTGGTCCGAATCAGAGGAGATAAAAAAATCTCGTTTTGGTATGGCGGCCATCTTGTTTTTTTGAAAATCAAAAAAAAAATGGCACCAGTAGAATTTGACCAGGGTGCCGGTTGAACTATGCTTGAGCACCACCGGTCCAAGTCGAACGGTTCACACGGGAAGGTGGACCGCGACCTGATGAGGAGGAGAATCCGAAGATGTCGAGGTTTTTTCATACTTACCGGAAAATTTTGACCACACCCCTCATACATCATTTTCACCTCCCGACCCTCCTTCTGGGAGAACAATTATGTCAATCAGTCAGTCAGTCAGTCAGTGAGTGAGTGAAAATGTAGCTTTATATAGTATAATAACTAGGTTTCGCGTGGTGCGCGACCTGCTAAAGCAGGCCGCGAGGCGGTTGTGCTACCCTATCTGTAGGGTCAAAAAGGCGTTCATACATTTTTTGGTTTGTCACGACCGCCATCTTTGATTTCAAAATGGATGTCAGTTTCGTAATCAGCACCCCCGAAAACCTATTAAACGACACCCATGACGGTATTTTCCAAAAAATCCATGTCCGCCATCTTGGATTTCAAAATAGATGTCATTTTCGTAATCAGCACCCCAGAAAACGCATTAAACGACATCCATGACGGTTTTTTACAAAAAATTCATGTCCGCCATCTTGGATTTCAAAATGGATGTCATTTTCGGAATCAGCACCCCCGAAAACCTATTAAACGAAACCCATGTCGGCATGCCCGAAAATTTCATATCCGCCATCTTGGATTTTTGGTGGGGAGAATCGAGACGCTCCGGGCTTCGCCCTTTGCGTCACGATTCCCCCAACTAAAATCCAAGATGGCGGATATGAAATTTTCGGATTGCGGTCGGCCGGTAAGATGCTTGGTGACGCTTCAGGCTTCGCCCTACGCGGAGCTCGGCCTTCGGCCTCGCCCTATACGCAGCTCGGCTCGGCCTTCGGCCTCGCCTCGCGCGTTCGGCTCGGTCTACGACCTCACCTCACCTTTAAAATCTAAACTTAAATGTCGGCCGTCTTGGATTGGGGGGGGGGGGGACGCTTCGGGCTTCGCCTTACGCGGAACTCGGCCTTCGGCCTCGCCTTATACGCAGCTCGCCTCGGCCTGCGGCCTCGCCTCGCGGCGCGTCGTGGTTCGGCTCGGCCTTCGGCCTCGCCTCACCACTCCTTGTATGGCGGCCATCTTGGAAAATGGCGAAATTGAAAATCTTTTTAGATATTCGGATTCAGCGACCCCAAAAACCCCTGGATACCGAATTTGGTCTGAATCGGAGGATATACCAAAATATCAATTTTTTATGGCGGCCATCTTGTTTTTTTGAAAATCGAAAAAATTTTGTCACCGGTAGACTTCGACCAGGGTGTGGGTCGACCTTTGTTCGAGCACGACCGGTCCAAGTCCAACGGTTCGCCCGGGAAGGTGGGTTGCGACCTGATGAGAAGAAGAATCCGAAGATGTCGAGGTTTTCCCATACTTGACGGAAAATTCTGACCACACCCCTCATACATCATTTTCACCTCCCGACACTCCTTCTGGGAGAACAATTATGTCAATCAGTGAGTCAGTCAGTCAGTGAGTGAGTGGTAATGTAGCTTTATATAGTATAACTAGGTTTCGCGTGGTGCGCGACCTGCTAAAGCAGGCCGCGAGGCGGTTGTGCTACCCTATTTGTAGGGTCAAAAAGGCGTTCTTTCTTTTTTTGGTTTTTCACGGCCACCATCTTGGATTTAAAAATCGATGTTATTTTAAGTATCAGTACCCCCGAAAACCTAAAAAACGACACCCATGACGGATTTTTCCAAAAAATGCATGTCCGCCATCTTGGATTTGAAAATAAATGTCATTTCGGATCAGCAAACCCGAAAACCTATTAAACGACACCCATGACAGTTTTTCACAAAAAATGCATGTCCGCCATCTTGGATTTTTAAAATGGATGTCATTTTTGGAATCGCCACCCCCGAAAACCTATTAAACGACACCCATGTCGGTATGCCCGAAAATTTCATATCCGCCATCTTGGATTTTTGGTGGGGAGGATTTTAGTTGGGATTCCCCCAACTAAAATCCAAGATGGCGGATATGAAATTTTCGGATTGCGGTCGGCCTGTAAGATGCTTGGTGACGCTTCGGGCTTCGCCCTACGCGGAGCTCGGCCTTCGGCCTCGCCCTATACGCAGCTCGGCTCGGCCTTCGGCCTCGCCTCGCGCGTTCGGCTCGGTCTACGACCTCGCCTCACCTTAAGAATCTAAACTTAAATGGCGGCCATCTTGGATTTGGGGGGGGGGACGCTCGGGGCTTCGCCCTACGCGGAGCTCGGCCTTCGGCCTCGCCTTATACGCAGCTCGCCTCGGCCTGCGGCCTCGCCTCGCGGCGCGTCGTGGTTCGGCTCGGCCTTCGGCCTCGCCTCACCACTCCTTGTATGGCGGCCATCTTGGAAAATGATGGAATCGAATAACTTATCAAATATTCGGATTCAGCGACCCCAAAAACCCCCGGATACCGAGTTTGGTCCGAATCGGAGGATATACCGAAATAATTGTCACCGGTAGACTTCGACCAGGGTGTGGATCGACCTTTGTTTGAGCACCACCGGTCCAAATCCAACGGTTCGCCCGGGAAGGTGGGTCGCGACCTGATGAGGAGGAGAATCCGAAGATGTCGAGGTTTTCCCATACTCGACGGAAAATTCTGACCACACCTTTCATACATCATTTTCACCTCCCGACCTTCCTTCTAGGAGAACAATTATGTCAGTCAGTGAGTGAGTGAGTAAGTGGTAATGTAGCTTTATATAGTATAACTAGGTTTCGCGTGGTGCGCGACCTGCTAAAGCAGGTCGCGAGGCGGTTGTGCTACCCTATTTGTAGGGTCAAAAAAGTTTGCCCTTTTTTTTTCCACGGCCGCCGTCTTGGATTTCAAAATGGATGTTATTTTCTTAATCAGCACCCCCGAATACCCAAAAAACGACACCCATGACGATATTTTGCAAAAAATTTATGTCCGCCATCTTGGATTTCAAAACGTATGTCATTTTCGGAATCAGCACCCCCGAAAACCTATTAAACGACACCCATGACGGTATTTTCCAAAAACTCCATGTCCGCCATCTTGGATTTCAAAATGGATGTCATTTTCGAAATCAGCACCCCTGAAAACCTATTAAACGACACCCATGTCGGTATGATGGCGGTCGGCCGGTAAGATGCTTGGTGACGCTTCGGGCTTCGCCCTACGCGGAGCTCGGCCTTCAGCCTCGCCCTATACGCAGCTCGCCTCGGCCTTCAGCCTCGCCTCGCGCGTTCGGCTCGGTCTACGACCTCGCCTCACCTTAAAAATCTAAACTTGTATGGCGGCCAACTTTGATTGGGGGGGGGGACACTCCGGGCTTCGCCCTACGCAGAGTTCGGCCTTCGGCCTCACCCTATACGCGGCTCGCCTCGGCCTTCAGCCTCGTCTCGCGCGTTCGGCTCGGTCTTCGACCTCGCCTCACCCTTAGAATCTAAACTTGTATGGCGACCATCTTGGATTTGGGGGGGGGGACGCTCCGGGCTACGCCCTGCGTGGAGCTCGGCCTTCGGCCTCGCCTTTTACGCAGCTCGCCTCGGCCTATGGCCTCGCCTCGCGGCGTGGCGTCGTGGTTCGGCTCGGCCTGCGGCCTCGCCTCACCACTCCTTGTATGGCGGCCATCTTGGAAAATGGTGGAATCGAGAAAATGACCCGATATTCAGAATCTTCGTCCCCCAAACCCCCCAGATACCGATTTTCGTCCGGTTCGGAGCAACTTCATTTCCGGCCGCCATCTTTGATCCGCCATCTTGAAAAAAAAATTTGAGAGCCACCTGCCCCTCACCCCCTTGTGAAACATTTGTTCGAGCACACCCCACTTATGTCAAACGGTTCCGGAGATACAGCAATAATCATTTTGTATGGCGGCCATCTTGTTTTTGCGAAAATCGAAAAAATGACGTCACCGTTAGAATTCGACCAGGGTGTGGGTCGACTTTTGTTCGAGCGCGACCGCTCCATCTGCAATGGTTCGCCCGGGAAGGTGGGTCGCCACCTGATGAGAAGGTGGATCCGAGGATCTCGAGGTTTTCCCGTACCCTCCGCACCACCCTCTCCATACACTCCATACAAAAATTTCACCTCCCGCCGCTCCATCTCGGAGAACAATTCTGTCACCCAGTCAGTGAGTGAGTGGTATTGTAGCTTTATATAATATAATAACTAGGTTTCGCGTGGTGCGCGACCTGCTAAAGCAGGCCGCGAGGCGGTTGTGCTACCCTATTTGTAGGGTCAAAAAGGCGTTCATACTTTTTTGTTTTGTCACGACCGCCATCTTGGATTTCAAAATGGATATCATTTTCGGAATCAGCACCCCCGAAAACCTATTAAACGACACCCATGTCGGTATGCCCGAAAATTTAATATCCGCCTTCTTGGATTTTTGGTGGGGAGAATCGAGACGCTCCGGGCTTCGCCCTTCGCGTAACGATTTCCCCAACTAAAATCCAAGATGGCGGATATGAAATTTTCGGATTGCGGTCGGCCGGTGAGATGTTTGGTGACGCTTCGGGCTTCGCCCTACGCAGAGCTCGGCCTTCGGCCTCGCCCTATACGCAGCTCGGCTCGGCCTTCGGCCTCGCCTCGCTCGTTTGGCTCGGTCTACGACCTCGCCTCACCTTAAGAATCTAAACTTAAATGGCGGCCATCTTGGATTAGGGGAGGGACGCTATGGGCTCGCCCTACGCAGAGCTCGGCCTTCGGCCTCGCCTTATACGCAGCTCGCCTCGAACTGCGGCCTCGCCTCACCACTCCTTGTATGGCGGCCATCTTGGAAAATGGCGAAATCGAAAATCTTTTTAGATATTCGAATTCACCGACCCCAAAAACCCCTGGATACCGAATTCGGTACGAATCGGAGAATATACAAAAAAATCAATTTTGTATGGCGGCCATCTTGTTTTTTTTGAAATTCGAAAAAAAATTGTTACCGTTAGACTTTGACTAGGGTGCCGGTCGACCTTTGTTCGAGTACCACCGGTCCAACTCCAACGGTTCGCCCGGGAAGGTGGTTCGCGACCTGATGAGAAGAAGAATCCGAAGATGTCGAGGTTTTCCCACACTCGACGGAAAATTCTGACCACACCCCTCATACATCAATTTCACCTCCCGACACTCCTTCTGGGAGAACAATTATGTCAATCACCCAGTCAGTCAGTCAGTGAGTGAGTGGTAATGTAGCTTTATATAGTATAATAACTAGGTTTCGCGTGGTGCGCGACCTGCTAAAGCAGGCCGCGAGGCGGTTGTGTACTCTATTTTTTGGGTCAAAAAGGCGTTCATACTTTTTTTGGTTCGTCACGACCGCCATCTTAGATTTCAAAATGTATGTCATTTTCGTAATCAGCACCCCCGAAAACCTAAATAACGACACCCATGACAGATTTTTTTTAAACTGCATGTCCGCCATCTTAGATTTAAATATAGATGTCATTTTCGCAATCAGTACCCCAGAAAACGTATTAAAAGACACCCATGACAGTTTTTGAGAAAAATGCATGTCCGCCATCTTAAACGACACCCATGTCGGTATGCCCGAAAATTTAATATCCGCCATCTTGGATTTTTGGTGAGGAGAATCGAGACGCTCCGGGCTTCGCCCTTCGCGTCACGATTTCCCCAACTAAAATCCATGATGGCGGATATGAAATTTTCGGATTGCGGTCGGCCGGTTAGATGCTTGGCGACGCTTCGGGCTTCGCCCTACTCGGAGCTCGGCCTTCGGCCTCGCCTCGCTCGATCGGCTCGGTCTACGACCTCGCCTCACGTTTAGAATCTAAACTTAAATGGCGGCCATCTTGGATTGGGGGGGGGGGACGCTCCGGGCTTCGCCCTACACGGAGCTCGGTCTTCGGCCTCGCCTTATACGCAGCTTGCCTCAGCCTGCGGCCTCGCCTCGCGGCGCGTCGTGGTTCGGCTCGGCCTTCGGCCTCGCCTCACCACTCCTTGTATGGCGGCCATTTTGAAAAATGGCGAAATCGAAAATATTTTCCGATATTCGGATTCAGCGACCCCTAAAACCCCCGGATACCAAATTCGGTCCGAATCAGAGGAGATACAAAAATCTCGTTTTTGTATGGCGGCCATTTTGTTTTTTTGAAAATCGAAAAAATTTTGTCACCGGTAGACTTCGACCAGGGTGTGGGTCGACCTTTGTACGAGCACCATCGGTCCAAGTCCAACGGTTCGCCCGGGAAGGTGGGTCGCGACCTGATGAGGAGGAGAAACCGAAGATGTCGAGGTTTTCCCATACTCGACAGAAAATTCTGACCACAACCCCCATACAAAATTTTCACCTCCTGACCCTCCTTCTGGGAGAACAATTATGTCAATCACCCAGTCAGTCAGTGAGTGGTAATGTAGCTTTATATAGTATAATAACTAGGTTTCGCGTGGTGCGCGACCTGCTTAAGCAGGTCGCCAGGCGGTTGTGCCTTTCTTTATTAATTTTAAAACAGTTTTTAACTTTTTTTGTTTTTCACGGCCGCCATCTTGGATTTAAAAATGGATGTTATTTTCTTAATCAGCACCCCTGAATACCCAAAAAACGACACCCATGACGATATTTTGCAAAAAATTTATGTCCGCCATCTTGGATTTAAAAACGTATGTCATTTTCGGAATCAGCACCCCCGAAAACCTATTAAACGACATCCATGACGGTATTTTCCAAAAAATCCATGTCCGCCATCTTGGATTTCAAAATGGATGTCATTTTCGAAATCAGCACCCCTGAAAACCTATTAAACGACACCCATGTCGGTATGATGGCGGTCGGCTGGTAATATGCTTGGTGACGCTTCGGGCTTCGCCCTACGCGGAGCTCGGCCTTCAGCCTCGCCCTATACGCAGCTCGCCTCGGCCTACGGCCTCGGCTCGCGCGTTCGGCTCGGTCTGTGACCTCGCCTCACCTTTAGAATTTAAACTTGTATGGCGGCCATCTTTGATTGGGGGGGGACGCTCCGGGCTTCGCCCTACGCGGAGTTCGGCCTTCGGCCTCACCCTATATGCGGCTCGCCTCGGCCGTTGGCCTCGCCTCGCGCGTTCGGCTCGGTCTTCGACCT
Source organism: Aproaerema taeniolella (assembly GCA_949987775.1). NCBI lineage: Eukaryota > Metazoa > Arthropoda > Insecta > Lepidoptera > Gelechiidae > Aproaerema > Aproaerema taeniolella. The sequence goes on from OX465243.1 coordinate 29,698,045, forward strand.
CGCCTCACCTTAAGAATCTAAACTTGTATGGCGGCCATCTTTAATTAGGGGGGGGGGACGCTCCGGGCTTCGCCCTACACGGAGTTTGGCCTTCGGCCTCACCCTATACGCGGCTCGCCTCGGCCTTCGGCCTCGCCTCGCGCTTTCGGCTCGGTCTTCGACCTCGCCTCACCTTTAGAATCTAAACTTGTATAGCGGCCATCTTGGATTTGGGGCGGGGACGCTCCGGGCTACGCCCTACGCGGAGCTCGGCCTTCGGCCTCGCCTTTTACGTAGCTCGCCTCGGCCTACGGCCTCGCCTCGCAACATGGCGTCGTGGTTCGGCTCGGCCTGCGGCCTCGCCTCACCACTCCTTGTATGGCGGCCATCTTGGAAAATGGTGGAATCGAAAAACTGAATCCTCGACCCCCAAACCCCCCAGATACCGATTTTCGTCCGGATCGGAGCAACTTCATTTTCGGCCGCCATCTTGGATCCGCCATCTTGAAAAAAAAATTTGACAGCCACCTGCCCCTTACCCCCCCTGTAAAACATTTGTTCGAGCACACCCCACTTATGTCAAACGGTTCCGGAGATACAGCAATAATCATTTTGTATGGCGGCCATCTTGTTTTTGCGAAAATCGAAAAAATGACGTCACCGGTAGAATTCGACCAGGGTGCGGGTCGACCTTTGTTCGAGCGCCACCGCTCCATCTGCAACGGTTCGCCCGGGAAGGTGGGTCTTTACCTGATGAGAAGGTGGATCTGAGGATCTCGAGGTTTTCCCGTACCTTCCGCGTCACCCTCTCCACATCCCCCATACAAAGTTTTCACCTCCCGCCGCTCCATCTGGGAGAACAATTCTGTCACCCAGTCAGTCAGTCAGTCAGTGAGTGGTATTGTAGCTTTATATTATATAATAACTAGGTTTCGCGTGGTGCGCGACCTGCTAAAGCAGGCCGCGAGGCGGTTGTGCTTCCCTATTTGTAGGGTCAAAAAGGCGTTCATTCTTTTTTTGATTTTTCAGGCCCACCATCTTTTTTTAAAAATCAATGTTATTTTTAGAATCAGTTCCCCCCGAAAACCTAAAAAACAACACCCATGACGGATTTTTCCAAAAAATGCATTCCCGCCATCTTTGATTTCAAAATGGATGTCATTTTCGGAATTAACACCCCCGACAACCTATCAAACGATACCCATGACGGTATTTTCCAAAAAATCCATGTCCGCCATCTTGGATTTCAAAATGGATGTCATTTTCGAAATCAGCACCCCTGAAAACCTATTAAACGACACCCATGTCGGTATAATGGCGGTCGGCTTTTAATATGCTTGGTGACGCTTCGGGCTCGGCCTGCGGCCTCGCCTCACCACTCCTTGTATGGCGGCCATCTTGGAAAATGGTGGAATCGAAAAACTTACCCGATATTCGGAATCGTCGTTCCCCAAACCCCCCAGGTACCGATTTTCGTCCGGATCGGAGCAACTTCATTTCCGGCCGCCATCTTGGATCCGCCATCTTGAAAAAAAATTTTAACAGCCACCTGCCCCTCACCTTCCTGTAAAACATTTGTTCGAGCACACCCCACTTATGTCAAACGGTTCCGGAGATACAGCAATAATCATTTTGTATGGCGGCCATCTTGTTTTTGCGAAAATCGAAAAAATGACGTCACCGGTAGAATTCGACCAGGGTGTGGGTTGACCTTAGTTCGAACGCCACCGCTACATCTGCAACGGTTCGCCCGGGAAGGTGGGTCGCCACCTGATGAGAAGGTGGATCCGAAGATCTCGAGGTTTTCCCGTACCCTTCGTGATACCCTCTCCACAATTCTGTTAGAATGTTTATTCTTGTTCATTATTAAGAAAAATATAGATTATATTCACATTAAAGTTTAGATTCAAACTAAAATAAACCTATATTGGATAGCTCAACAAAAACGAATAATTCTTATTTTATACACAATTTATCTTTTAAGGTTAAATTTTATACTGGCATGAAGAAAGGAGACAAATGGAATTAGTCCAAAGAAAATGTTAGGTAGATCCTACCAAAATCTGAATACTTTCCGCATGTCTTTCTCAGGAGAAAGTCGGCTAAGGATTGCCTGCAGAAAGGGAATGTTTACATGGCTAGTTTATAAGTGAACTTGCCATAAGCGACATTAGACATAAATTTATATATATTTAAAATAATAGAGATACGAAGGATTTTCCAGTAAGGCGGGCCCTGAGACTCACCAGGCATGCCGATGGTTAAGCTGTCATTAATGTTTTTATGAGTGAAATAAAGTATTATCAAATAAGTAATTTCAATTTAATATTAAAAATAGAAAATTGTGAAAATTTTCTAAAGGAAAAGTTTTCGGAATAATGGTATGAATTTAGGGTTTAAGTTTTTGCTAAGCTGTCACTTACATCGCTGCATTAATCAACATTCAGATTATCATCCCCCTTGTCATCAAACATAACAAATACCCCTCCCCTACTGATGCTTTTGAATGGCCCCAAAAACAATGATGAATACTTCTGATTTTTTTCGTTGAACCCACCCCTGCCCCCGATTGCAATTGCGAATCCAAACTTATCGCAATCGGGGGGCTGGGGCTGGGTTCAACGAAAACGATTGCGGTAAGTTTGAAAGAGTTTACCAAAGTAGAAAGGCTTGGTAAACTCTTTCAAACTTACCGCAATCGTTTTCGTTGAACCCACCCCAGGCCCACGATTGCCATAAGTTAGAACGTGTTTACCAAGCGTTTTAGTTTTGGTAAACACATTCAAACTTACCGCAATCGGGGGCCTTATTTCACATGCAACTTACCGCGCAGTCTACAAACAGCGCAATAACGAGTCAAGCTCGCCTCCGTCATCATCTCCATCCGTCTCCGAGTCATCCTACGGTGAGAGAGCTTTTACCAGTGACCTTCTCGTTCTGAACCAGTACAGCCAAACCGACGGTCTACTTTGGGTCGGCTACTTGATCTGAGTGAGACTTGACTCGAGAATCAACGGCTCTCCGACATCATCCTCATGCTATCTCCACGTTACTCCCAGCTATTAACCGAAACACCCCCAATACGCTCGCCCAGGCAAGTTTACTTCTCACTCGTTCACTCAGCGTCCACAGACCGGTCGTCACTGTGCTAACAGCCGAATAGCACACCTGATCATCGATGACTAATCCCTACACATTTTTCCTAACTTTAGTTGCAATTTCTATAGCCAGTAATAAGTTTACTCACTATAAATACCCAACTCAATTACAGTTTGTCAAAAATATGTTTAACAGTTGTACACAACGACATTGAATGATGACACTGTAAGTGTTATATGTGTATAGTGTACAAAAAAAGCGCAGAGTACATCCATTGCAGCACATGATTTATGATTTGAAATTCACAAATATAGTCAACAACGTATTAAAAAAACAATGATAATATTACGGTGTAACGATGATAATAAAAAGATGATAACGATTGATTAATATGAAATAAATTACTTAAAACTAATGGAACCATTCAACCGAATTCTACAGAAGTGAACAATTCTATAATAAACGTTTTCAGGAAGTACCATATGTCAATTTAAAAGTTGAGAAATAACTACATTATTTGAGTAGGGATGATTATTAACGAATCGGCCTCTAGGTATTAGGATTTTAATGTCTTCTTTTTTGCGAACGCGACCTAAGGCCACATAGAGTTGGCCGTGACTAAAAACGTCCGACCGAAGATCCACTCCTACTCGTTTAATCGTCTGACCCTGACTCTTGTGAATCGTCATAGCATAACATACCTGCAACGGGAATTGGCGGCGCAACATTTCAAAAGGACTATTGCGATCTATGGGGGCTTTAAAGAGAATGCGAGGTATCAAAAATTCACGCGGGCTATCGAATTTACGAACAGTGATTAAACGTGCAGATGCAGCTATGACGACCACCTTCGTCCCGTTAACCAACCCGTCAGCGAAACTAAGATTACGCATGATCATACAAACGGAATTGACTTTAATTTTTAAATCGAAATCTGGAACTCCCTTGGGAGATAGTGTATTCAGAAGGTCGGGGCCCAGAAATACTTGATCGGCGTTTTCGCTTAAAATTTTGTCAATTGCATAAAAATGCAAGATATCCCCCGGCACACGATCTAATACTTTAATATTAATCTCTCCAACGGCATCATTGCGAGTACACAGAATTGCTCTCTCGGCACAAAAGATCGGATCCGAGAGGTTTTCAGCGGGAAAAACGAATTCAATCAAGTCGTCCAAGATTGGAGCAACCTCGATTGAATCGAGCTGAAACAATTGCTCAGCAATTCCGTTTACTGGCAATACATGAGGAGGCAACTCGTTGGAGCCCAATTGCAAAAGAAAATCCGCGTATTCGGCGTCCTCCCTGCACCGTTGTGAAGTTAATAAAGAGAAAATTTTCAAATTAAGCCACAGTTGCGAGGTTTTGATAGACGAATTTAGAATATCCCAATTCGAGCGCGCACCCACTACGACCGGGGGAATTTGCCTGAAGTCCCCAGCGAAAACGATAATTTTGTCCCCAAAAATTTTGTCCGTTCCCATCAAATCTCGCAACGATCTCTCTAATAAATTGAACAAGTATTTGTGAGCCATCGGCGCTTCGTCGTACATTATGAGGTCGGCGTTGTAAATTAGTTCAGCCCTTTGAGAACCATTTGTGATGTTCCAGACTCCGCGGTCATCTACAAGATCTAAAGAAAATTTGAACAAGGAATGCGCAGTCATTCCATTGGGATAATTTTGGGCGGCTATTGCGGATGACGCACAATTCAAAACTACGCCGCAGCTGCTACGAATATGAGCGGAAATGACGTTTAATAAAAGTGTTTTGCCCGTCCCGGCGGGTCCATCAATGAAAATAGCAGTATTATTTGAGTCACGGAACTCCCTATCCCTGCAAAGCCTATCAACGTAATCGAAAATGGATCTTTGTTCGGACGATAACCGCGGTAACCATTCGTCGACGAATGATTTAGCACTGTCAAAATCGTGCTCCGTACGTTCCCTATCTAACTCGGTACTACTATCAAAGACTTCCGGCAAGCCTTGATCTACTAAAGACGACCCGTGTCGTCGTAGCAAGCGACTTATTTGAATGAGGCACATTTTAATCGCGTCTTCTTCGTCACCTGGCATTCTATGCAAAAAGTCCTCAGCCAACTGACGTTTAAATTTGTCCCACAGTGTTGCGACCGGGGCACCGTTAACAGCCAAGAGCACGAAAAAGCTACGAAGGCGTGGTCCTGTGAAAAAAGTTGAAGCTTCCGACATAGCCATATCTTACTCGACTTCATCATCCGCGAGACCTACTGCTTTGGCAGCTTCCTGAAAGGTTGTGCAATTCGGACCACCGATCAACAATAAATCTGTGTAACTGCGACACGGGTAAACATTTAATGAAATTCTTAAGTAGAATTGCTCACCCCTGTTCGGCTCGACCCAGAAAAGACGCGCGACGAGCTCACCCCTCACTCTTTTAGTAACGTATTTTCCGTTTTCAGTGCGAATGGATTGGACAGTTTTCAAATTTGGGTCCTTTGCATGCATGTTATATTGTTCAAAAAAGTCCAGGTAAGTCAGTCTGTCAAATTCTGCAGTTAAAGGTCTATTGAAATAATCTATAAGATCGGAACTTGCGCGGTTTACTGAATTCTCTATGTCGTTGGGTCTGAAAAAAACTGAATGTTGATTGGGCAAATGGACACAAAGATTTTTAACTGTTGGCGCCAATTGTGTCAACGGAAACGCTAAAGTTCTCCACGCTGCATCGCTAGATCCGACGTAGCGTTTCGTGACATATTGTTCGATTTCGTTGTTACGATTGGCGTCGTCAACGACGGCGACACGGGCTTCGTCGGGACCTTTGGTCATATACTTAAAAAGATATTTAATTACGGTGCGCTGTGAAGAAACTTCTAAATTTATGTGAGCGTCATATTTCAAAAGCAAGGCGGCATTGTACGGGACGACCCATAAATCGCTAACTTTAACATCTCTGCCGCGGAATTTAATGGTGGCCTCGTTTTCACCATTGCGGCGGAGATTAATAAAACCCTTATCGTCACAGAAGGTGACAGACGTTTCCCGCTTTGGAAAAAATTTCGTGCATTTTCTTTTCTCGCTATCCCAACACAGAAGATCTGTGCGGTGAGGCGGGCTGCACGGTCCGTGAATCATATGGTCGAGGACTGCCTTACGCAACCTGCCCTCAGCTTCGGACGGGTCAGGTATGTCAGCACGAACAAATTTATCTATCTCTACACTATCTGCAGGCCCACCGCCTTCAACCCTGAAACAAATATGCGCATGCGGCAGTCCTCTTTTTTGAAACTCTATTACGTGCATCATACATGAAATATGACCAAACCATTGCCCGCTCTTCAAATCCCTAATCAACTGAGCCAAACGCAACTTAAAAACTCGAGCACAAATTTGGGGGTTCGCTCGTTGACCCGGCAATATTGATTGCCTTATTTCGGGCCAAAACGTGTGTTGCAAGTGAAAGTTAAAAATAACGACGGTGGGCCTAACCTGTTCACTATTGCTATAGCGTCCAGGTACCTCATTTTCATGTAACGCGGACCCCCTGTAAATGAGCTGGGCAAGTAAATTCGTCCCGGTACAACACCGCCTTCGCCTAATATTGTCTCATCGTTTTGAATTTGCGTTCGCGTCTCTAATAATTCTGAGAGTGGTGCAACCCTAAGCAGGTCTTGTTGACCTCTCGCTTCGGCATGTTCTATAAACCGGAGACGCTCTTCAATGATTCTACAATATAAATTAACTAACCATTCCTCAGACAACCGGCTAAAATTGCTAAATCGCGATTCGGACAAGAGTAAACAACGAACATATTGAAGCTGACTAAGCTTGTTGCCGCTTTTGTCGACTTTCCCAAGACACCAGCCCGGATTTCCATGTGGATATAGTAAGGGATATTGAAAGCTCTCATAAAGAGGATGCATTATATCCACGGGATGCGGCCTGCTGTCTCCAATTTTCCATATCGCAATGCTTCGTGGGACGTACTGTTCACGATCCGTACTAATAATGGCCGAAACTTCGTGACCGAAAGGTTGGTCACCAAGAATGTTGCCGTGAGTGGCGCGAGAAGTTCTCTGGAACTGTATAAAGGCCTCGGACGATGGTTCTAAACTTAATCTCCTAAAACAGTCTATATAAGGATTGACGCTATGTAAAAAACTCGAAATCGATCTAATTACCTGTCTATCGAGGCTTAGATCGGCGGCCAAATTTTCCCTTTCGGTGTTGTCGTTAATGTAAAAAAAACCGGCCAAGAGCGTGTCGCGACACGCGCATTGTAGGGTTCCGTAGCAGCATGGTTCACATATGCAGCTGGCTTCTTAATTCTTCTAGCATATGGACGGATGAATTGCTAATAATGTCTAATAAAAACGAGGTCACAAAGAAAGAAGGTAACTAAAGGAGAAATATAGATTCCAGCGCCACAAGGAAAAATAAATCATCTGTTTAATAACCACCTCGCGTGGATGCAAATGGTTGTATAAAAATTGTTTACATTACGTATTCATTTAAAACGGGTGTACTATCGTTAGTCATAGTTAGAGATGAAAGAGACTGTCTTTTAAGGCTTATTAAAAAGACTCGCCTCCATCTTACAGGACTTGACTCTAAAATTAAGACTGAAAGTTCGAGTTTTTATTAATAAGACTTAGTAGTTTATTAAAAGATTAAAAACTGAAACGACTCGAGTTGTTTTCAAAATACTAAAAGACTTAACCAACTCCAGCTAATTTTAAAAGACTTAAACGACTCAAGTTCTTTTATGTTAAAGGGATCGCACCGCAGTTTGTGTGTGATATTCAATATTTCTTCTGTAACCTATCAACCAAAAGGAATAATTAACGCCTAAACCACTAAATACATTTTGATAACATTTGACAAGGAGATAAAATGAGATATTTACATTCTATCAACACATACCTTACGACTGTCGGCTTCCCAGATAATGAGTCGCCAGTCTTTTAAATCCTTTAAGCTGTTTAAGTAACAGCTCAGTTTTTTACGTTAAAAGACTTCAACTAAAAAAGCTAGTCTTATGACTAAAGGTTGGGAACTAAAAGACTGAATCAGTCGTGAGGCATCAAAAATAAGGCGAGTCTTTGTTAAAAGCCTTAAAAGACTAAGTATCGTTCATCACTAGTCATAGTCGATGTTAAAATCTCCAAATAGTATAGTTTAAAAAACAAATGTATTAAAGAGTTTGTAGTTTCAGAAATAACTTTAGTTTTGGTGTAAATAAAACCTAATGAAATTATATAATTCGCGAGCGAAGCGAGCGCAATTTTTTTTTTTTAAATATTATTAGAAATAATATAGACCTGCTGATAAAATACTTTTTATGTCATTTTCGTAATTAACATCACCAAAAACCTATTAAACGACACCTAAAATGTCAATATGTAAACATATTAATAGTAATACCTTGTAAACATATTCTTATTAATTCCAAAAACTTTGGTACTTGGTCGACTATCACTCGCAAACTTGAAAGGCCAACTTATGTGTGATAGTTTTTCTTTTAATTTTGTTATATATTCTACCAACGATAATTTTTCACATTTTTAGAAACAACCGTTTAGCTGGTAGGACACTAACTTTGGTTTTGGGCTAAATACAATAGAATGGAAGTATTTAATCCGCGAGCGAAGCGAGCGCGAATTTTTTTTTATTTTAATTTTTTTTTTATATTTTTTTAGCAACAAAAGTATTGTTAGGAATAATTTCGAGCTGGTGCAAACGAGCAGGTCGCGTGGCGATTGTGTATAATTTTGATGTTATTTTCGGAATTAACACACCCAAAAACCTATAACGACACATGAAATGTCAATATTTTACAGCTTGGCTTTCGACCTTGCCTCACTTTTAGCGTGTAAATGCTAAATGCTCGTGAAATATTTAACATTTTTTTTCATTTTAAAAATTAATTTTTCGCAAACGGACTACTGAATCGAAAAACTATCTTTTAAAAAACTATCCTATGACATCCCACTCGATGATATCGGCGAGAAAAAAAAAACCATCGCCCTTTCACATGTATGGGAAACACCCGAAAAAATTTTTTTTACTAAATTTTATTTTTTCTGTTTGTCGGCGCAATTAATATGTATGAACATGCAAAATTGCAGCTCTGTAGTACCAAAGATCTAATATTAGTAAATATATTCTTATTAATCCCAACAATGTTTGGCACTTGGTCTACCATTTCTCGCAAACTTGAAGGGCCAACTTATGTTTTATAGTTTTTCTTTTAAATTTGATGTATATGCTACCTCTGTGAATTTTTTCACATTTTTAGAAACAATCGTTTAGCTGGTAGAGGAGGGGGACACTTGTGTTTGACAAAAATTTTCACTTTAAAAATTTATGATTCGCAAACAGAGTGCTAAATCGAAAAACGTTCTTAGTAAAACCCTTCTATCTTTTAAAAAGCTATTCTATGACACCCCACTCGATGATATTGGCGAGAAAAAAAAATTCATCGCCCTTTCACGTCTATGGGAGACACCCGAAAAATTTTTTTTTTCTAAGGTTTTACTCTACAGTTCTGTTGGCGTGATTAATATGTATAACCATGCCAAATTTCAGCTCTATAGTACTAAGGGTTTCTTAGAAAACCCGCGGACAGACGGACAGACGGACAGACGGACATGGCGAAACTATAAGGGTTCGTAGATTATTACGGAACCCTAAAAAAGACATAAAACTCAAAAAATTCTGCAGATAATAAGAAAAAGAAAGCAAACAAATTGAGAAATTAGTTAAGTTTAGTATTTCTTAGCTTTCTAGATGCCCCGACGACTGGAGCTTTCGGCACTGGTCCTTTGGGTACGACTTGTGGGGTTGTAGGAGGAGTCAACTGTGCCGTCTTGCCAGCGCACGCGCCACTCAAAGTCGTGGGCCTCTCGGCGGCAGGGAATCGGGCATTCAACGCATCCAACTCATTAGCTGTCTCGAGCTTTCTGCAAGACTGTTCTACTTGTGGAAGAGTCCCCAGAGATTTGTGTTTGTTTCTATTTACTTTGCTGTCATCTATATCACCTCTGCTTCGATTCAATTTGTCCTGGAAGATGAAATGTGTGGTAAGGGCTGTCCCGTGTTCTTTATGGAGATGTGGGTCGTGAAATAGCTCCTTTTTTGGGTGGAGTGCGTTTAAGTGGCATTTTATTTTAATAAAAACAGAGGTGAACTAGCCGAGATAACGCACACACTCCTTTGTGCGATTGAGTCTATTCAATATAAGGTGACGATAATAAAATCGCACGCACTGGACAACTGATGGAGCGATAACGTTAACAGCGCTGATTGGTTCGGATTCAAATTGATAGTTCAATACTGGGGGCTGCGTAGCGTGATAGCTGTTCACTCCCAGTATCTGACACAATATCACTCAAAAATACCTTATTAATCTTTTCATGCAAATCGTTGTCTGCGGGGCAACGATAGATAAAGAAAGTCTGTGAATTGCCAGAGTTGCATAGGCGCCACGGATCTAAACTCGTCATCTTGCCGCTGCGGGTAACGTAGCTGTGGGTGACGTAGCCGCGCGTGACATTGCGCGCTTCCTTAGTGTACAGAAGCTCGACGTGGTATGCGTGAAACTGGTTTTCTTGTTGACTCGTTGCAGCTCGGCGCACAAGAAACTCCTTACCTACTGTTTGTGTATTCCTATTTTTTTTTTATTTGAATTTGATGTAATGAAAGCTTTTCCAGGTGACGATTAAAAAAAAAGCTTACGTAAACTTCGGCAGATGGCGCTAGAAATAAAAGTAACTGTCATTTTAAAGACAGCATGAACTTTGATGTCTTTGCATATATATAAAAATGCGAAAAAAATTTATCTTAATTCCCACTTCTTGTTCTGCTGAGCATATCCACATTACTATTATTAATTTGTGAGCATATCAACAAAGTCTTCCGTATTGTCGAACCATGTTTTACATATTTCATGGCTTGTAACCATTCTGTTCTTCGCACTTCATCCTTATGAAAACGATGTTTGCCAATATTTTTACAATATCGCACACAACACGGGCTTGCCATAATCACGCTAGTGTTTAAAGTAAAACTCTAATAGACAAACGTCTTAAATATCGAATTTTTTAAACAACTTTTGTTACTGCTCTATTTCAAAAACTATACAATGCATCCATCTCAAAGGACTTGGCTAAATGACTGCCCCAGCAGTGTATATACATTTCATAATAATACGAGTCATTAAATTATTCATTTATTAATTATTCCGAAGTTATTAATCGTATAGAACTTTCAGGAACTAATTTATTAATTAAAAGTATTTTATTCTAACTTATCATCTGTTCTAGAACATGGAAATCACTTAAATAGTGCTGTTCCTTACCTTTAAAAATATACAATCGACCATTCTCGATTCACCTGTGTCTACCTGCGTGAAGGAAGGATCGAGGTATTTAGTATTGCCTACCTATTCGCTATCATATGTGCACAATAGTAGCGCCACCTAGCATGCGCAACTAATCGGGATTATGCCAAATAATGACATATCATTATTTTATTGCTTTCTATTATCACTATCACTATCATCACTACATAGTATAAAACAAAGTCGCTTCCCGCTGTCTGTCCCTATGTATGTTTAGATCTTTAAAACTACGCTACGGATTTTGATGCGGTTTTTTTAATAGATAGAATGATTCAAGAGGAAGGTTTATGTGTATAATATATGCATAATATAGTAGAGAAACACTGATAGTTTTAGAAGTTTCTAATGTGATGTCGTAAATAAACACATTTTTTACGCTTACATTGCAAACGCTGGCTGAACCCTACGAGATAGATCAAAATAATGTACTACAGTATTATACACCTTAAAAAGTTTTACAAATAAGTCCGCAATAGTATATATCTATCTCTTAGGGATAACCCACAATAACCATTTTTTATCCTTTACTTTTTACGAGAAATAATGACTACTTTACGAAGCGATTTTAAGCAATACATGCTTATCCAATCAAGTACTTTGAATAAATTGTGCATAGCCCTTTACAGCATGTAGTTTAAATTAATATTTTCGAAGATATGACAGATTTAAAATGCAGGGACAAAGCGGTTGACCGATTTTGTTGAATTTTGGTATTAAGATGAGACCTTGGGAAAGGATATAGGTTACATTTTATCTCACAGTCGGACATGGTATAACCTGCAGTCCACGCGGGCAAAGCCGCGAGCGGAAAGCTAGTATTTAATAAATAAAAGATAAATAGAAAGACGACAAGTAGTAGTTTTATAGGAATTGTTAAAACAGTGCGTAAAATGGTGGAAGTCATTATAAAAACTAGTTTTTAAAGTGTAAAACACAATAATAGTTTCCAACACCAAACTGAGATCCCAGGGCCGCCAGACCGCACTTATTCTCTCAGCAACCAAAAGTGTTGGAAAGAGCAGCGGCAAAATGCACCACCAACATACGAATACCCGCCAGCCCGGGCCGACGGCCAACTTTCAGCCACCAGGCTCTGAAGACACTTCCAAAAACCACTGACCTGTTTTGAAGTCTGGGTGCTGATGTCTTATAGAATATAATTAAATAATATAAAAATTAATGATCAACACCGCCAGACACTCTCCGTCGGCTGTAATTTCTGCCAGATGTTTTACAATTTGCAAGTAAATTATGCGATTGTACCTATGATTTTTTATATGATGTTCAGGGAACTAAAACAATATTTTGTATAGCACCCAGACTTCAAAACAAGTGAGCAATTTTTGGAATAACCCCCAGAACTCGGCAGGTGAAAACCAGCCGTCGGCCCAGGCTAGCAGGCATTCACATGTTAACAGTACACACCAGCACCACTCCCTCCCACACCCCTGGCCAATGCGACAACAAGAAAGGTCTAGCGGCACTGGGATCTTGGTCTACAAACGTCCAACAACTATATGATACAAATATGCGTGTTGGAGAGTGGCACCCGTTTTGCGCTTGACGTCGAAGACTTTACGTGACTTTACTACGCCGCATCGATAAGATTGGACTTCACCCAAAAAGGTCTAGCGATGCCTGAATGAAATCACCCTCCGCCTAGTCAAGTGGACACTGTGATATTAATTGTGACACTGTGAAAAATGTTGACCGAATAATCGATACTTAATCGATAGATTTTATACCCAAAGTACGTTGCACATCACTATAAAAAATGTCAGACATAGTAGTCTGTGGACATATGTCAGTCAGACATCGTTTGATCGCTTTGCTTCTTGCTTTGCTGTTCGGTCGTTTGTTACGCTTTTTTTTTATTACTGATACATCTTTTTGACCCTTGCTTGTGATTCGGACTTTGTGTGATTGCCAAACTACTAAATGCTTGCTGCTTAACGGACCTTTGCTTGCCTATCGATTTATCATGAGATGCATAAACTATGGTGTAGCCACGCAAAGACTGCGGAGGCACATCGTCTCTTCTTTACCTGCCCTGTTACTTACCATCCTAGCAGGATGGTTAACAATTGAGGTAAATCATCTACACTCAGCTAGATACATTTTGAACCCGATAATTAAACCAGTCAAATAGCAGAACACATGGGTGGGGTATCGTCAAGTTAATGAATGGTATGAGTGTGATAGCCCAGCTGGTAATGAGCCTACAAGTCTGGCTCAAATCCGAAGGTCGCGGGTTCAAATCCTGGTGCGGGCCTGTACCACTAAATTCGTCTTTTTGGATTTATGTACGGATTTCTAATTATCACTTGCTCAACGGTGAAGGAAAACATCGTGATGAAACCCACCCGTCCAAGAAAATTCATTTTTGACTACTCGTACCAACCCGCATTGGGCCAGCGTGGTGGACTATGGCCTAAATCCTCGTCGTGTTTTAAAGGGAGGCCCGTGCCCCTCGGTAGGGACGTATATGGGCTAGTAAGGAGGAAGGTTGTGACCACACAATGATGTCTGTGGGGTCATCGAACTACTAAAAGAAAATCCGGTTTGTATGTGGTTAAGGTGAGTAAAATGTATAGCCGTTTGTTACATTCTCAAGTAATTTATTTGTTCTAGGTTTTAATGGATGCCAACATTTGTCATCCTTGTTTTGTTCTATTAAATTCAGAAAGAGCTGCCGATGTCCGTTTATTTGGACATATAATGGTGTGCATTACCTGTGGCCATTCTGGGAGAAATGCTCAACGTCACTTAGTGGACATGAATAATTTAATGCTGCATAATTTACCGAGGTCACATCCAGATTTTTACCAGGTAATTTGTCATTTCTGTTCTATTTAACATCTTTCTTTGAGTTTTATGTGATGATGGTGATATTCTGTTACCTCTCATCATAGACACAGAGCTCTTAGAAGGCATTTTTTATCTTGCTCAGTAGTTTCTTAAAAGTACATTTTGTTACTTGACTCAATGTCTTAAAAACACATTTTTATTTTATTTTGATGGTTAGAAAAATATTATTTTCATAGGTTATATGCCATGGCAAAAACATCAATTAAAAAGTATATACCACTTTCTCCTTATATGATGACTACATAAATGAACGGTTCCTTTTAGGATGTAAACTATGCCTGTCATCCCTGCTGGATGAGACACCAACGGCAAACAGCTCAGGATAGGAATCGTGTAAACCTACCTGCACCAGAACCAAGACTTGAACCAGCAGCCCAACCTGGTCCAGCACCACTACATCAACCAGCACCGCAACCAGAGCCCGAAATAAATCTGTCTAATTATAAGCGGACTGCAAACACTTAACGACACTGTATTTAATGGATGTATGTTTCTGCAACATTTACATGTCCTCCCGGATTTGTAAAAAAGATGCTTCTTGAAAAGTACAATTTATACATATATTCCCCACAGTACCAGAGTTTGCGAGATTTGAATTTGAATGTTTGGCATCTGTTGCTTGAAAATAATGTTATATACTCAAACTTCGCTGTGAACCAAATTGAAGATGCAATTGATATTGCCAAGTCTGAGAATCCAACATTTAATTTTGAAAAGGTTGCTGAAATGAAAAATGTGACCATATTATGGTCACATAATCGTTTTAAACGTGATTTCAAATTATTTAGGCAACGGTATTTTAATCTAACCTCATCCTACCTCATGGAAGATTTTAAAAAAGCGGCAGCTCTAATTAATAAGTTCCATATTGTCCTGGAAGACGGTCCAAACTCAGGTGAAATATCCAAAGGGCAGCACGTTACATGGATCGGCCAAATCGTTTAGGAGCTTTTGTAAGAAATAATAATAATAACAGACAAAGATCAATATTTACTAGAGTCGATGCTTACCTGCCCCAATTGGTGAATTTTCCTATTTTCCAATATAACGACTTATTATTGCTGGCATTGGGACCATATTATTGCTGCCTACGAGTATGTTTTAAATATATATAAGATGTTTCTGCCTAAAACTGTTGAATAATAAAATAAAAGTCTAATCTGTTATATGTTGTTTTTTTTTTAATTTAACACATCCAAAATATAAGTATGCCAGCAATCGAGCAGTAGCAATGGTGTGAGGAGTGTTAAAAGGCACTAACGATGGTTCTAGGAACGCCCCGTTTGCCTCTTCAGGCTTCCCTCTACCCAGACTCCCAGCAGGATATTCCTATTTATTGAATATTAAGGGTCGGAAGACTGGAAGGGCGTTCTAGGTGAGAGTATTAGACCTTGGAGATATTATAAGATAAGGCCAGGTTGGGAGTTCCCTAATTCGACGTGCGCGTATGAAGCGAATTATTACTGTAGGGAAAGCGAAATAGGTGTGTTTGGATCATACCAAGTGGCAATCTGTGGTCTCTGCCTACCCCATTGTGATAAAAGCGTCAGTTTATGTATGTACGTATGTATTTAGAAACTCCTAGCAAAAAGTTCATAGCCAAGGCTTTTTGTTTACGTTTGTACTTAAAATGACGGTAGGAGAGCGCTTTTACGAATTTCTTTCTAGAATTATTGTACAACAATCAAAAGTTCCTGAAAGTTAGTTCTTTAAAATTATTAATACTTAGCTATTCAGCATTATATACTAATAGGTACGATGTTTATACATTGCTGGGGCAGTCGCCTATATTTCAATTTTGCCAACGTCTTTCGTACACATTTAAAACATACCTTACATAATTTAAAAAAATATATGAAAAGCAGGCAAGAGTGAGTCGGACTCAAGTTAAACAGAAACCCTCACTCGAACTGTTTTTGTGACATTTACCTGGTTATTTGTCATAAAATTACTGTTATATATAACAAAACGAAGACACATACATCTAACGCACGAATATTAAAATTTCCCGAGTCATATGTAGTGTAAATATTAACAGTAATTCCATAACAAATAACCAGGTAAATGTCACAAATACTGTTCGAGTAAGGGTTTCTGTTTAGATATCTTTAGACTCAAGTACGACTCACTTTTGACTGTTTTTCATATATTTTTTAAATAATCTAAAATGTGTTTAAACGTGTACCTACTTAGTTTGAGGTGTATGCATTGTATAGATTTTGAAATAGAGCAGTAACAAAAGTTGTTAAAAAAATACCATATTTAGGACGTTTGTCGTATAGGGACCCCACTATGATTAAAGTTTTTATTTTTTTAAGTTATATTTTACGGTAGCTACTCGTACCATCATATTATGTTATACGTAATTTCTGAAAATGTTGACATGCTCTCAATGTAATTTCTGAAAATGTTGACATGCTCGCTATGTTTGCCCACGCAGAGGTAGACAGCTTTAGCGCTATCCTGCGCAAGAAGGCGGGCTCACTGCTGAGCAGAGTGCGCGGTAGCAGTAACAGCGTCCTGAAGGAGATCGCCGAGAGTGGAGACTGTCCGCTGATCGGTCATTTAATTAAGGTAACGAAATCGTTATTAGAATTTAAGTACAAACAATAGTTTTAAGTATTTTACTAACACAAATGGATCTTGGTTGTCTGAAAATAAACAGTTTTATATTCTTTATTCTTTATTGCACAAACACAGTAGAAAAAATTTCACATAAAAAATAGTGTACAAAGGCGAGCTTATCTCTAGAAGAGATCTCTTCCAGCCAACCTAATTGGTGAGAAATAGTGTACGAGACGGGAAGAGAGAATTGCGCACAACGTAAGAAAATACCAAATAAGAGAAGGGCTTATATTATTAATATTTATATATAATGAAATTAAAATAGTATATATACTAACATATATAATACATATAAACGAATATAATAAATCATACATACATAATACATAATTTGCTCATTACAGTTGGGACAGGTAGTATTCTTTGACTCTATTTTTGAAGGAATGTATAGATGGACTCTCTTGTATAGCTGTCGGGAATTTGTTCCACATCCGTGCTCCACGGACAGTAAAAGAATTAAAACGAAAATTTGTGCTAGCTGAGGGGCATTGCAACACGTTGGTATTACAGGAGCGGCGTGGACGAGAATCAGGAGGTAACAGTTGGAAACGGGAACGAAGGTAATCAGGAGAGGAGGGATTCTTGAGGACGTTGTACAGGAAGGACAGAAGGTGCACATCGCGGCGGAATCGAATGGGAAGCCATTTCAGTTGTGCCCGATATTCCGACACATGGTCAAATTTTCTCAGACTGAAAATGAATCTAATGGCCA
Source organism: Aproaerema taeniolella (assembly GCA_949987775.1). NCBI lineage: Eukaryota > Metazoa > Arthropoda > Insecta > Lepidoptera > Gelechiidae > Aproaerema > Aproaerema taeniolella. The sequence goes on from OX465243.1 coordinate 29,715,713, forward strand.
GGTTTTGGAGTCGTTCTAGCTTACTAAGCAACTCCTCACTCACATCTAAATAGCAAACATCAGCATAGTCGAGAATCGGAAGTAGAAGAGATTGGGCTAATAGGATTTTAGTTTTAAATGGAAGGAAGTTCTGGAGTCGCTTGAGAGAATGATAAGAGTAATGCATGCGCCGACTCAACTCGCTAACGTGCGCTGACCAAGACAAACAGCTGTCGAAAATCACACCCAGATTTTTTACCTTGTCAGTATACGGAATATGAATGCCATTATAGTATACAGGACAACTATTAACATCGCATCTGACACGCAACCTACTACTCCCTACAACCATTACTTGAGACTTGGTAGGATTTACAAGTAGCCCAAACGAGTTAGCCCATTCTTGTATAGCTACTAGATCCGCATTTAAACTGTTCACAGCGTCAGAAAATTTATCCAAGTTAAAATGACGATATATTTGTAGGTCATCTGCATACAGGTGGTAGGAAGAAGAGAGTACTTTAGAAATATTGTTAATAAAAACAGAAAACAGCAAAGGAGATAGTACGCCGCCTTGTGGAACACCAGCAGATAATGTGGTCCAGTCCGACTTTCCATCGTCCATTTTCACGCACTGCTGGCGGCCGAAAAGATAAGAACGGAACCAGTCGATCACAGGGGATGAGACGTTAATTGAGCGGAGAGTGCCAAGAAGGATATCAAAATCCACAGTATTGAACGCACTACTGAAGTCCAGAAGTGCGATAATAGTGAGCTGTTTATTTTCCATCGCAAGTCGGATGTCTTCCGTGACATTCAGCAGCGCGCTGACCGTACTGTGGCAGGGACGGAATCCGGATTGGTAAGGACAAAGAAGGTCATTGGATGTGAGGTAAGAATAAAGTTGTCTATGAACGACACTTTCTAGGACCTTGGAGAGGATAGGAAGAATAGATATGAGGCGATACTGAGAAAGAGAGGCAGGATTAGGAGTTTTTGGAAGCGGAATAACAAAAGCTTTCTTCCAGGCTGATGGAAACACATTGGCCATCAGTGAGTAATTTATTAGGTGGGTGATAAAAGGTGCAATGTGGTCCAGGACCGGAAGAAGCATGGCCAGACTAATACAGTCATCACCAACAGCTTTTGTGAAGATAGAGAGAATGCTCTTTTTAACATCCTCCTCCGTGACCGCGTGAAAAACAAAGGGAGAACAGTTAGGCCTCGTAAGGCTAGCAAGGTGAGCAAGAGAAACGCTTTTAGTGTTTGGGTCAAAAGTTAGAGGAAGGGTGGAGAAGCGATTATTAAGAGCATTTAAATCCACGGTACTGTTGACAGTTACCGCCGTCCTGCCCACACCAAGAGTCTTTAAAAATTTCCAAGTCTGAGAGGCAGAAAGGTTATCTAAAGAGGAATGTATATAGCGACGCTTAGCATCCCTACACATCCTGTTGCAGATGTTACGCAGTTTTTTGTATAAGGCCAAATTCTCATCAGTTGGTGACTTCCTGTAGGTTAATTTGGCTTTATCGCGTTTTGCCATTGTTCTTCGTATAATAGGAGTCAACCAAGGGGCAGGCAAGCGTTTCACCCTAACAGGTCTAATGGGAGCATATTTGTCATACAGTCGCACAAGAATGGAATTAAAAGCCGCTACTTTGGTATCGAAATCAGCTGCGAGCAGCACCGAAGACCAATCGGTTTGATTCATATCATCTCTCAAACGACTCGGATCCATATCACGAAAATTGCGCATAAGAAGAACCTTTCCTTTGACTTTAGGAGGACGCACTTTATACGACAGGTATATAAGATCGTGATGACTGAAAGGAGAAGGTAGTTGACCATGCGAAACAACATGATCAGTATTGGAGACTATCATCAGATCTATCAATGAAGGTTGGCTATTGGGAGGGTGGTGTGTGGGTGAGAGAGGAAGTATTTGCATGTTTAGAGATGAAGTTATGTCTAATAGTTTTTGAGCTCTAGCTCTAATTTTCGCATCAACCTTTATCAAACATGTGTTGAAATCTCCCATCACAATAATATGATCATACAACACAGTGTATTCTTCAAGTAAGCCTTCCAGCGTCGAAAAATAATTAATTTTATCATTAGGACTGTAAACAGCACCAAGAAGAATTTTCTTATGATTTACGGTCAACTCCAAAAAGAGATATTCAATATTTTCAGTATTATCTGCAGAAGAAAGAGCAACAACAACCGACGGTATATTACTACGCAGATAAATGCAAACACCACCACCTCTTCTGCCAACACGATCGTTGCGAAAGATCTTATTGCCAGGAAGGGAACAAGAAGTAGAAGGAAGAGAGGGTTTCAACCACGATTCTGAGACCAAAATCCCATCGACAATGCCGTCGCTAAATGATGCAAGCAAATCGTCGTAGTGAGCCAGAACGCTCTGCGCGTTAATGTGCACAAGAGAAAGAAAAGAAGATTTAGAATTAAAAACAGAGAGAAGCTTACTGTCGAGCAGTCCAGAGTCAGAAAGAGAGTCATCACTACCAGCACTTAGAAATTCATCAGAAGAGCTTGAAAAGAAATCATCGTCTATACTGAGCATATATATAAAATAAAATATATAAATTTAAGAAATATAAAATAAATACCTATACTAACACACAAAACACTACAACAAGATATTACTATTTTCACCAGAATAAGCCGACCAAAAAAGAACTCCATTGCCAGTCCAAGCTATAAAAAAAAAAACATGCCAAAGGGTGTAACGAAACGCAAAATTCACGTCAGTGTGACATTGACATTACGTAGACTGACAATTTAACATAACCTCTAACATAATATCGGTGATGTAAATGTTGAAAAACAAACAGTATAATTTAAAAATAAGTTGTAAATCTACCTTATATATGTAAATACGTTAAGAATGTTTGAAATGCAGTGATTCACTTCGTGAGGCGCTTCTTATTACCTTCACCCAACGCCAGCATCATTTAGTTGGTGGCAGGGTACTGTGCCGTCAGCTTTTGAAGCTCACTCATGGAAATGATCTTCTTACGAGTTTTATTTGGCAACAGAATGACTATAGTGCCTCCGCTTGTCCAGCAATTCTTCATAGCAAAGTGTTTCCTGGCGGCAACAAAGACCTCCTGCCGTGATTTAGTTAGAAACTCTGAGATAGATATCTTGGAACCTTTAAGACATGTCTTGGCGCTCCACACCTCAGACCACTGCTGTAACGTGCTAAAATGTACCAATACAGGTCTCGCTTTATCGGTTTTTGTACCCAAACGATGACAGGATTCAAAATCCACCTGGGTCAACTTCATTTGGTTAGTTAATAGCGCCTTGATTTTACGTGGTAAATCCTCAGTCTTATCCTCGCCAACACCATGATACAATAGAGACTTCCTACGGGAGTGGGTTTCGATGCGATCAATACTAGAAGTGAGTTGTTCTACTTGTACCTTGAGTATCCGCAGCGAATTCATGATGAAGGTTTTGAAGGTGGAGTATTCCGTAGATAAGTTCTTGACCGTAGTGGCAGCTGCAGTGGGCGGTTGCTGATTCTTTCCAAACTCCTCCATCCGTGCAGTGAAAAGTGATGTAAGTTCTTCCATACTGCTTGCTAGTTGCTGTGGTGTGAAAGCCATGGTGTTGATGGAAACGGTGTCAGGTGATGATAAACAAGTGTAGTGGTGAAGATAGGGTCAACTTATATACTGGTAGGTTTATAATAACATTTAAATGTACTTTTCTATTTATTATTAAAAATTCAACAGAGCAATAATTTTTGTGTTTACTCTCTCAAGTACCCGCGAAAAAAAAAAAAATTTATTTTATAACATTTTGAAAGATAGAAGGCTGCGACTGAAACATCAAACGAACATATCAACTAGTGGACGCCCTCCAATTCGTTCCCACAGGAACTCCGAGAAATCTCTATTAGGCAAGCTTCCACAACATCTTAAGATCATCTTTGCGAAATTTCAAACGTCCAGCTTCAATAGTTTTGATTTTGCATGGATATCTTTGTCAGTAGGTAAACAAATTCGACTCTTATTTTGTATGGGAATTCCTAAATACCAGATATAATTGAGATCGGCAAATTTTGAGGGGCAAACTTTATTATTTATACCTCCAACAATGTAATAAAAAAATTCACACGAAAATCTATTCAGTGAAACTAGGTTCCGAGGTTTTGACGATTTTTGTTCTAACGGCCATGCCACTAAGAAGATTTCTTTAGATTTTTATTCCACGATTCAATTTATGGCGCCATGACGGTTTACGAACTTTTCCCAATAAAAACTACATACTCAAAGACTTTTCCTTGCTGCTTTTTACATGATGATGACAGTTACGTTTAATGCTACGCCATCTACCAGGGAATATAGAAATCACTTTTTTTTACTTTCACTATTAAGAAAAAAGCTCATTAAAATGTAACTAACCCTCTGCATACCAGGTGGAGTGTAATAAACCCCAGACGGTGAAAAATCGATATATTTAAAAAAAAATAGTGCGCAGAATCTGAAGCTCTCAGTAGCTGGAGTTGCGACGTTCTTACACTGGCAAGTACCATTAGTTTATTGGTGAGTGCGTTTTTTAGGGTTCTAGATGCGTTTTTGTTTAGAGTTGTTGTTATTTGAGTTTATACAAAATGCAATTATGGCGAACTAAAGAACTCCTACCTCGGGATTGAAGTAAAAATTTAAAGATGTATCATCGTTGTTCAATTTTATTTTTCAGTTTAATTACAAACATACGTAATTATCAATTCTTATGGTAATTTTAAGTCTAAATTAGTAGTCAGAAGATGGCATTTTCGCTACCCTTTTTCAACAAACCATTTAATCTATTTCATTTTTTTTATATAGTTCTACTCACGTTATGTTCAATTTCAAAAATATGCAATAATAATTCAGTACCCCTATTCCTATCTGATTACAGCGACCATTTTGTTAGGGTATGTCACACCCCACCTTGTATGGCATGTAACAAATATCTTCGCTATTAAAATGCATAGTTTGTCTATTTAGACTAGACAGGTGCACACGTCCTATCATGAGTCTTAATAGACAAACTATGCATTTTAATAGCTAATTTAGTCTATGTTATAAAAGCCTCTGTATTTAGATTGTAAGCGCATTCATGTGGAGTAAGTCCAAACAAGTGGACATAAGCTGTCGGTCCCGGCTGTTGTCGATTAATTACAGTCGTTAAAACTAAGTCAGAGGCCATTGTGCGGTTTAAAAACTCTGACACCAGGGCCCTAATCGCGGTATTTTGCACAACGATTATCGTTCGTTTGGTTTAAAATTGCGTATTCATTTTTGTCACCGGGGTGTGACAAAGATGAAAAACGAGAAAATAGTAATCTATAATCGTTTGGATTTATTTTTTGGTGTGAAAAATTCAAACCAATGGTTATTTTATTAACCAAATAAACAGACCCGTATTTTCTCGCGAAAAACAGAGCAAAGTGGCAAAATTATCCCCAAACGTCTGGTAGCCAGGCCAAAAACCTCAAAAAAAAAAGGGGGGGATAGTTTTAATCGTTCACTATCCGTCAAAATAACGATTACATTGCTCAGAGTAAAAGTTCATCAAGAGGTACTTTTCCAACGTAACGATCATATTGAGTAGTAATTTTTTTCATCCATCCGGATAGGCAAAGGTCGGAGCCATACAGTCAAATCTTTCTTAAGTAATTTCTTCTACTCAAAGTCTTAATTTAAATGAAGGCTAAAGAAAGCCAAATCTTGAGTTTTCATAGTGAAATACTATTAATAACTAGCTTTCCGCCCAAGACTTCGTTCCCATGGGGATTCGGGAAAATTATGTAGTTTATGTCACCCGCTGATAAAAGAGCTATTTTTGGTGAAAAAACTTTTAAATCAGTTTAGTAGTTATTTCCTACCAAATAAACTCACATATTTTAGATAAGACAGTGAAACTAGTCAATATAATATCAAATTTCTTCACTATTTGTGGGTAGGTATTAGCATAGCTTTAACAAGGATTTAAGTACTCGTAAGAACAGGGGTTCCCTAACTTATTTGAGACGCGCCCCCTTTCGACCATAAAACAAATTCCGCGTCCCCCATGCTCCAGTCCAGATTATTAGGTTAGAATAAAAAAGTATTAAATAACAAAATAAGTATTTTTAATGCTAATTAAAGTTTTACAAAAATCATACAAAAGGTATTTGGTAAGTAGAACCTACTTATTGGGAATGTGATGGATGAGCTTGCATGGATTTGACGAGGTTTACAATTCTTGGCTTAACCATAAAAATCGCACAACACAACGTTAATCACTACTACCAATGTCTTTATTTATATACTTTGGTTTTTTGTAACTACAGCAGAAAATCCCCTTTCACATAAATATTTACTTGAGAAGGGTAAATAGGTACAATTGAAGTGCTTTTTCTGCTATTTTGGGGTAAATTGAGAAATATTTGACTTAAGAACATTAAGTACTTAGGTGTATATTAAGCAGTTCGATAACGACTTAAGTCCTCAGGATTTTTGACTGAGAAGCTATTACAACACTTATCCAGGATACAGAGGGTTTGAATAAAATAATTTATTTAACATAATAAATCAAGAAAATGTATTAATTAAATTATAACATAGAACACGTGAAAATTCAATAACATAAAAGCCTTTAATAACTATCAAAAATGTTCGACACAGTAAACAAACCACAATAATTAGGGATTAGGTATAGTATAAGTAAGGTAAATTTTATTTTCATTATTTATTCAATAAATCTATAAATCTATTTAATAAGTTTGGTATATAATCCTAAGTCTATGCTTTTAATCTACCATATTTGTCTAAACATAAAAAAAAAATATACCAAACTTATTAAATCTATTTAATAAATCTATTTAATAAGTTTGGTATACAATCCTAAGTCTATGCTTTTAATCTATCATATTTGTCTAAACATAAGGCTTGTAACTCATCTTTCACAAAGTACCCAGAAAAATTACAATTATTTTTAATACGGGCACTATTAGCCCAGTCTGTAGGTAGTTTTGCATTGCAAAAGGTGGCGTAGAAAATGTTTTGACACAATATTGTTTAGGTATTGGCAGGTTAATTAAAATCCAAGTTCTCGACCTTGGAGGACCCAGGCGTTAGCTGCCATATTGAATTAAAGGTGCCAAAATTAGGTATATTTTAAATAACTTCTCAATTGTTTACTAAATCACAAAAGTGTCTAAAAAGGGTTCAAAGAAAACAAAATTGCCTAAATTTTTTGCATACATGATTATTCTGTAAGTCTTAAAGGTAAAAAGTTACAAGCGACGGAAATAATAATATTTACAAAAATCTAATATATAAAATGATAAACTGACTAGGGGATACACAACGTACAGCCCAAACCGCTGGACTTACGGACTTGAAATTTTGCACATAGATACCTTATGTAGTGTGGGCATCCACTAAGAAGCGATTTTTGGAAATTCCACCCCTAAGGGGGTTAAATAGGGGACGGAAGTTTGTATGAAAGTCCATGAATTTTGAAGTTAGGATCTTAGAACTTCGTATGTAGGCTGATGATTAAAAAATAATGAACACGTGTATCAGCGATTTTTAAAATTCTACCCCTAAGGGGATTAAGGGGGCTAACTGACTGACATATCAATGCACAGCCCAAACCGCTGGGTCTAGAGACTCCGAATTTCGCTTGTAACTGTAAGTCTTATAGGTATTTCCTTCTTTTCCTTCCTCTTTTTTATTGACCCATCCGTCTTTCTGTCAATTTCAATTCCCAAAAAGTATGAGGCAGATTTCGTCGTGATCTTGAATCGATGTCTCAGTTCACACAAAAATCTCTCAGTCTCTTTCGGGTTCGCAGAGGCGATCAACCCGTCATCAACATATAACGCCAGAATCAGCTTCTTATCTTTACTGTCTTTGTTTCTTATGAAGAGACAAGGATCACTCTCGCATTGTTTGAATCCTATCTTTAGGATATACTCGGTAATACAATGATTCCAGCAGCGAGGTGCTTGTTTCAAGCCATAAAGACTCTTCTTGAGTTTGCATACCTTGCCTGAAGCATCAGTATATCCCTCAGGGGGTTTCATGTATATTTCCTCATTTAAGCTTCCGTAAAGGAACGCGGTCGAAACATCGAATTGAGACAGTGTTAAATTCTCTTCTGCAGCGACACTCAAAACAGCTCTTATTGTGCTCGTCTTTGCCACAGGACTAAATGTCTCATAGTAATCCAGCCCTTTCTTCTGTGAGTAACCTTTTATCACCAAACGAGCTTTATATTTATCAACCGTACCATCAGGATTGGTTTTAATCTTAAAGATCCACTTGCATGGTATTGCTTTTCTCCCCTTTGGTAGATCCACCATATCCCAAGTTTGGTTTTCTTTAAGAGAGTTAATTTCGCTTTCCATTGCTTTGCGCCATTTGTTTGCTTCAATACTTTCAATCGCTTGCTTATATGTGGTCGGCTCTGACATAGGTTCTTCAGATTTGGACAGTGTATGACAGACGTTGCAGACAAAATCACGGTGTCGGCTTGGAGGTCTCAGATTTTCACGATTCCGCAAAGTCATCCTACCCTCGTTCTCTATTTCAGCTATAGGGATTGGGGCATCATCATCTTCTGCATCCTCATAAACATTTTCATTTCCAATTTGATATCCTCGTGCTATGTCATCGTCTTCATCATTTACAGAGACGTCTTCATTTCTGATTCGTATCCCTTGTTCTGTTTCAGTGCTTTCATCATTGACAACTTCTTCGTCACTGACTACTTCCTCTTCGCCATTAACTACTGATTCATTATCATTGACTGAAGCTTCTCCTTCCACAGCAAAGTCTTTGCTAGATCCATACTGGAATCCCAAAAACTCAAGGTTGAATTTACTGCTCTGGCTACAATTCTTTCGAGAATTTATCTGTCTTTTCTTATTCTCAGGCTCTACTTTGGCAGGCTTTGACTTGTTTACTCCCAAATCTTCTTCTTCTCTAAGTAAGGGATATTCTTCGAAGGTGACGTCACGTGATCGAATCAATTTGTGATGTTCCGCATCCCAAATGCGATAACCTTCATCGCTGTCATATCCGACTAAGATTCCCTTCTGAGCCTTTTTGTCCAATTTCTTCCGTTTCTCTTTTGGAAGGTGAGGATAGCAAGTAGTTCCCACTACACGTAAGTGCTTTATTCTTGGCTTCTTGCCATGCCATGATTCATATGGTGATTTCCCATCAGGTCCTGGTCCCGTTCTGTTAAGGATATACACTGACGTCAGAATCAGTTCAGCCCATAAGCCTTCTGGCATCTGTCCATGGGCATACATCATGGCTCTTGCCATCTCAACAACAGTCCTGTTCTCTCGCTCAGTAGGATTCTGCTGTGGGGTGTAAGGCTTCGTCAATTTCTGTACGATTCCTTCTTTTTGCAGTATACTTCGAACTTTAGAATTGTCAAATTCACCTCCATTGTCGCTCAAAATCTCTTTCACTTTTATACCGGCTGCCTTAACTTCAGCTAGCATCAGTAATAGCTTTTGATGAACTTCCGACTTCTCTCGCATCACATATACCCAACGGTAACCGGTATGGACATCTTTGAATAGCACGAAGTATCTATTCTTTGCATAAGAATACGGGAAAGGTCCACAAACATCTGTACAGATTAACTCTCCAGGTCGGGTTGCCTTCTCTCTGGTACCAAACTTCAATCGATGAGATTTTCCATAAATACAACCTTCGCAAAGTTCCTTTTTTAATTCTGTTTTAATGTTCATTTCGTTTTCGAGCAACTTCTTTATATGTGCTTTATTCTGATGACCAAAACGTTCATGGTATAGTTGTAAAAGGTTCTGCGTTGTCAATTGGTTTACTTCTGCAGGCTTCATGCATCGCATCTCTAGTCTATAGAGATCTCCGTGCAACGCCCTTTTACCAATGAGACGCTTTTCGCCATTTACTCTAAATATGCATGTTGTTGGAGTAGATTCGAACGTACTGTTTTCGTTTGCGTCATGCGCCGCAAGGACTGAAAAAAGATTTTTGCTTATGGTGGGTACGTACCATACATTCTTAAGCATAACATTATGTACTTCACCATCTACTTGTGCCTGTGCTTGAATGGTGCCAATCCCAATTGCTTGGATTTCTGTACCATTTTCCCCTCGTACTGTGTGCTTGCTCTTAAAATGGCTAAACTCCACAAAAAGATCATCTCTATTTGTTACATGGCTGGTTGCTCCATTATCCACGTAAAAATTTATTGTATCTTTAGCTTCATTACCCGCTATGGAAAAGATAGCCATGTTGACATTTTTAGTGTCCTTTTCTGACTTCTTTGGCCCTCCATCACTTATCCATTTCTCACATTGTCTTACAAAGTGACCGAGTTTTCCACAGTATTTGCACTTCTTCCTATCTTTTCTTGTCTTTTCCTTGCTTTCGTCTTTACTCACAGCTTTAACTTCTTTCTTTCCTGTCTTTACCCATAATGCTTCGGCACTGCTGCTGCCTTCACCGTTTTCCTCTTTTCCTTTCGCAAGAATCTGTTCATGGGAGCATAGCTGTACAGTCAGGTTATCGACAGTGCGCTCATTCTTCGTCATCAATAGCCAGCTTGATTCAAACGTCATGTATTCCGGCGGTAGCGTGTCAAGAATTTTGTAAATTAATAGTATATCTGGCAGATCCTTTTCCAGGTCCAGAGAATAGAATAGAATAGAATAGAATAGAATAGAAAATAGAATAGAAAAAATCTTTATTTTATAGGACATTCAGGATGCCACGTAAAACAAGTTAAGATTACATGAAATACATACAAACAAACATTAAAGGATTTAAATACATACATACGCATTCGTTCTATTGACCCTAGTGACTCTACGCCTATTCGCAAAGGTGCAGTCTTCCCCAGAGAAGAACAGGCAAGAAGCTCTATGTAATTCGTGCCATAAACTCTTGAGCGTCGAAATATGAGTTGCCATATCATGCGTAGCATCTCTCTTGTATGAGAAGAAAGTTTTACACATTTCGTACCTTTTATCTACGTTGCAGCCTTCGTAAAGTCTGTGTAGCTCATCCCACATATCCTTGGAGTAAGTAAAACGCATCATTTTCTCAAGTATGTCATCTGGTAAATTTGACGTCAACAGGACGGAAATTATGCTGTCAATTTTGTCGTAGTCTTGAACTTCTTTCAAGTACTTGGTCTTTTCTTCTGGTGTGGCATCAGGTAATAATGTTGGCCTTGGTGTTCTTCCTTCCAACACATCTTTTGCCCCAGGTAGCCCTTTAAGCACCATAAAAACTCTAAACTTCCACGTTTTAAACTTGTTGGCATCTAAGTCCCCTATTTGAATCTTGGAAACGTCCGCAATTGATTTATCCATCTTTGTTACAGACTTCGTTCCGTCGAATTTTCAAATTTTTTTGAACTTTGTTTTTGGTTTTACCACCGAAACTAAATATGCCAAGCTAAACCCTCAGTTCAATTCGAAAATTTGTTCTCTGCTACCATATTAACGAATAAATAACTGATTGAGGAAGTAAATATGAGTTTTAATTGTAGATAGAAATCCAAAATACAAACAAAGCTAAAACAAGACAGACGTCACAACAATTACATTAAGACACGTCATAGACTATCTTGCAAAGGAGATGAGTAGCCTCATTTCTTCACATCCGAAAGACGGATGGGTCAATAAAAATTGATCAGAAATGTTATTCCAAGCGTCTACTAGAGAGGTTTAATATGCAGAACTGTAAAGCTGCTGTGACGCCGATAGTCAAAGATGCTATCCTACAAGAGAATGAGAAAGAAGCAACTCCATTCCCATACAGACAAGTGGTTGGTGCACTTTCTTATTTAGCTGTTGGGACAAGACCTGACATAGCGTATGCTGTTAGTGTTGTCTCAAGAACATTAGACAATCCCAAACCTGAGGATGTGGCGAGAGTGAAGAGGGTCTTACCCTACATCAAGGGCACTATTAATTATGGGATTACTTATAAAAATTCCACTGCGACAAAATGCCTACAAAGCTATAGTGACGCAGATCATGGAGGAGATCTTACTACAGGACGATCCACTTCCGGAATGGTCTGCCTATATTCAAGAGGAGCAATCGCCTGGCAAAGTAAAAGACAGAAGACAGTCGCGATTTCTTCCACGGAGGCTGAAATAGTAGCTGCCAGTGAAACGGCCAGAGAGGTCATATGGCTAAAGAAGATTCTACAGTTTATTGTGACCGGATATGTCCATACAGAACTTCGTCTTGATAATGAATCTGCCATAAGTTTAGCTCACGACCCACCATACGAAAGGCATCAGAGGACAAAGCACATTCAGATCCGGCATTTCTTCGTGCGTGAATGTGTGCTTACAGAAGATCTAAAGGTCTTAAAGGTGGAAGCTGAAAAACAACTTGCTGACTTCTTGACTAAGCCGCTGTTTAAGCCAAGGCTTAAAGAATTAAGTAGTCTCATAGGCTTAACATAGCCAAGATAAAAACGAGACGGGATGTGAAGAAATGAGGCTACTCATCTCCTTTGCAAGATAGTCTATGACGTGTCTTAATGTAATTGTTGTGACGTCTGTCTTGTTTTAGCTTTGTTTGTATTTTGGATTTCTATCTACAATTAAAACTCATACCTATTTACTTCCTCAATCAGTTATTTATTCGTTAATATTTTTTAGAAATCGAGCAAATGAGGTCGCCGCAATAAACTTTTAAAAACAACTATACGTTTCATTTTTTTAGCATTAGAATCTTGTAAAATTTGAGTCTTTCATCTGTCACGTTAATGTGTGGCGAACGAAAAAATCTAATAATTGCATATTATATTTTTAATTTATATTTTTAGGTTCTAAATGCCCAATAATGTGAGTGTTTATTCATATTTTTAATAATATTACATTGTAATTACAATTTATACTACGAAACTTAAATTAATACAAATAAAATATTCATTTCGAAAAGTTTAACCTATAAAAGACTTCATTCTTGAAGTTTCAAACATAAAAATTGAAGCCAGAGGTTGCAAACATAAAATGTCACGGCACAGGTCAAACGTCACTCTTCTCTCACAAGTGTGCGAGTGCGATCAGTAAATTTTGCAGTTTGAGGGTTTTCATTTGTTGTTATGTTTTGTTTGTTTTTGTTGTTGTTAATTTTTAAGCGTAAATTGTTTTAAGCCCCCGCAGTAAAGGGGGCCGAGAGAGGTGTGGGCGGGAATGTGTCAGCACGGTTTACCTTATAGTTGTTGTTTATCCTTACTTCCTTACTATATATACTATATTTCATATTTCTTTATTTGCCTTGAAATGGTACAATAAGTTCTTAAGCTAATTATCAAGTTCATCATTTGAAACCTTGTACAAGGTACAGCAAACTTATAGTCATTTAAAAAATACAATATTTTCTCATTATTATTATTTTTATATACGAGTACAATCATCTATGTCAGTTTTTTTTTCTAAGTCAATGTGGTAGATTCTAATAAATTCAAGGTATGTTAATATAATCAATAGTAATAATATTCAATACGAAATTCAATGACAAATTAAATTGTATTCTAATATTTTAAATGGCAATTAAATAAATTAATTAATTACGGTTAATGTGATAGTTATAATTAAAAAAGTACCTTGTCATAATTAGTAAAATTAAATGTTTCTTTTAGGAGAGGTAATTCAATCATTTTAGATACTCGTCAATTTTAGAATAACATTTTTCAATTAAGTACTGTTTCAGCTTATTGGAGAAAATTTCATAGTCAAATTCATTCTTAATGGCTTCTGGGATTTTATTATATATTTTTACGGCTGAGTAGTAAGGACCCGATCTGTACAGCTCCATCGTTGAGTGTGTTTGTTGCAAATTATTTATGTATTTTGATCTTAAATAATTGTATTTTACATGTTTGTCTCGTTTCAACGTGAATAAGTACATGTGTTTCGTGACAAATAGCGCCGTTGTGAATATGTAAAGCGAAGGTAGGGTAAGAATTTTTCGCTGGATAAAGTATTTACTATATTTACATACTATATACAGGGCGACTTGAAATTAGAGGTATTCCTTTGAAGGGGCTGTAGAAGATGGAATTTGCAGTGTTTTTCTAAAGGAGAACCATATGCGAAAGTCTTGAAAGTGAACCATTTCAGAAAAATTTTGAAGTTAGTTATTTAAAAAAAATCAATAACTGATTTAAGTATATAAAAATTAATAAAAAAATTACTTGATGATATCCTGATATTTTTTTATTAGTTTTGTGTAACTGATATTTCATTAAATCTGATAGAGCCATTAAATGTACCAGATTGACATAAACTTTAGCACTATGTAGAAAAACGTTTAAAAATTCAACAATAAAATCGAGGAAATTACACAAAAAAGCGAGTTTTAAACAAAAACTCACTGGCCAATGTTCCGTACATACAAGCACAAAAACATCTTTATTTTATCAGCTTTCGAATAAGGCATAATAATTTCAAATCGTCACAGGGATTTGAGATTATTATGCCTTATTCGAAAGCTGATAAAATAAAGAGGACCAATGTAATAGGAGCAAGTCGAAAAAATATATAAAAAAACACAAATTACATACCTACACGAAAAAAATGATTTATTTGAGTTCATTTTCAAAGTGACTACCCCCGTTTCTACAACAAATAGGCATACTTTAACTCATTTTACTTTTCACAACATAAGTAGTCAGAGTATTGATAATTTGTTGTGCTGCAGCTATTATTCTTCGTCTTACCGACTCACTCGGAACGGGTTGAATAGTATACAGGGTTTTTAAATATTTTAATTAAATCTATTTCATTTTGTTTCTAAGATCTACATCTAAAATAGCTTCAACTTGCTCTCTGTTTCACTACATATGGTTACGGCGGGTTACGGTCATTAAGACCTCACTTTTAGTATAATAAAATGGCGAAATCTTTAATAATTTCACAAAGACAAACAGTAACCTTTTTTGTAATATGAATGTCCCCGGGCTACAGATCTAATGTTATTGGTGGCACAGTTTGGGCCTTTCAATAAAAAAATTTCAGCTTTTTAATTTATCATAGTTTTTTGTTTGCAACAAAAATGTTTACTACAACTGCTTCTTTGTTTGACGTATGTGTCAAAATAATATTGTTATTTTAACACATACGTTCCTATTGAAACGTTCTTTTTTAGGGTTCCGTAGTAATCTACGAACCCTTATAGGTTCGCCATGACCGTCTGTCCGTCTGTCCGCGGGTTTCCTAAGAAACCCTTGGTACTACAGAGCTGAAAGGCATGATCATACATATAAATCACGCCAATAGAACTGTAGAGTAAAATCTTAGAAAAAAAATTTTTTTCTGGTGTCTCCCATAGACGTGAAAGGGCGATGATGATGAGTGCATTCCATCGAATGGAATGTCATAAGATAGCTTTTTAAAAGGTAGAAGGGGTTTACTAAGAACGTTTTTCGATTCAGTACTCCGTTTGCGAAAAAAAAAAATTTTTAAAGTGAATTTTTTTGTTAAAAACAAGTGTCCGGGGGGGACACTACCAGCTAAAGTTTAGCTGCTAAACGGTTGTTTCTATTCACGTTGGTAGAATATACTACGAAATTAAAAGGAAAACTATCACACATAAGTTGGCCCTTCAAGTTTGCGAGTAATAGTCGACCAAGTGCGAAACACTGTTGGGATTAATAAGAAATACATTGACTAATATTCGATCCTTGGTACTCCAGAGCTGAAATTTGGCTTGGTCACAGATATTGATTGCGCCGACAGATCTACAACATAAAATTTTGGGAAAAAAAAATCGGATGTTTCCCATACACGTGAAAGGGTTTTTCTTTTCTCGCCGATACCATCGAATTGAATGTCATGTTTTGATACTATATTATTTGGAGATTTTAACATTGACTATGACTAGTGATGAAAGAAACTCAGCCTTCTAAGGCTTTTAATACAGACTCGCCTTAGTTTTGATGCCTCACGACTGACTCAGTCTTTTAGTTCCCAACTATTATATACGTAAAATAATAACTAATTGTTAATTCATGTGTTTATTTGCAAAGCTCAAAAGTCAAGACGTTGACACATGTTAAAGCTGTCAGACATAAGGTGGCCAGTATACATCAGTCCTCCGCCGCTATTCCTGGCTGTGCACTCGCTGGTCCACATGTCTGCGCCATGTAGCGCCTGCATCCGTCTGTACCTCGTAGTGCAAACGCCCTAGCCGCCGTAACACGGTCCCAAACTCCCACCTCTGTCTCGGGTCTGCATATGCTCTGGCCTGGACTCGGTTGCCTGGAGCGAACGAGCGGATGGCTGACAACGTCGTGTCTTCAGGACGAGAAGCGGAAGCCGTCGGTTTGCGGAACATTACGTGCAGTCCCGTCCTGACTTCTCGACCGAACATGCGTTCGAAGGGTGACAGTCCGTCCGATCCTGGGGTACGTCTTAGTCGAGACTTAAGGACTAGAAGTTTGTCTGTAAGGTTACCGTTACCCCTCTCCCCCTCCATTGCGCGTAAAGATCTTTTAATTGTTTGCACGAAACGTTCAGCTTGCCCGTTGGTGGCTGGATGGTATGGGGCGGATGTTTTATGGGTTATTCCAGAATGAGACAGGTAATTTTGAAACTCTTGTGAAACAAATTGACGTCCATTGTCTGATACTAGTATGTAAGGTGTGCCAAATGTTACAAATAGTTCTTTCAGTGTTTTGATGCACCACGAACTGGTCGTGGTTTTTGTGGGGTAAACTTCGACCCACTTAGTGAAAGCATCTACTACTATAAAGAGTTGATGTCCTTGAATAGGCCCCGCAAAATCAACATGTAGTCTTTGCCAAGGTTCACTTGGTTTCTCCCAATGATGGGGCGGTGCTTTCGGTGCCTCATTTTGTTGCAGTCGGCAAGCTCTGCAGGATTGTACAACGTTCTTAATATCGTTATCTATATTTTTCCAATAAATATAACTGCGAGCGAGTGCTTTCATCTTAACAATAACGATGTGGCCGGAATGTAGTTCTTCGAGCACTGGTTTGCGCAGACTCTGGGGTACAACTACTCTGGTTCCTTTAAGTAAGCAATCATCTTGAAGAGTGTATTCATTATCATTGTAACCATACTGACGTAATGAGTTTCCAGATTTTAAGGCTTCTATTAGTATATTTAACTCTTGATCTTTCTTTGTTTCTCTGGCAATAATATTAGGTCGGATATCTAATATGTTTATTTGTCCACGTTGAAACGCGTAGTGTTGGTCTTTCGAAGTTTCTGCTGTTTTGTCTACTGGGAATCTGGATAAGTAATCTGCATTTGAATGTTTCGATGCTGCTCTGTATTCAACGTTGTAATCAAAACCAGATAGAAAATGTGCGTAATGGAATAAACGCATCGTGCTAAGTGCTGGAAGTGTTCGATGTGGGTGAAAAATCGATGTAAGGGGCTTATGGTCCGTAATCAGTGTGAAATTTCGTCCATAGCAATACTGAAAGAATTTTTTTATGCCCCAGTAGATGGCGGTAGCTTCTTTATCTATTTGACTGTATTTTCTTTCACTTGCGGATAACGTTCTTGAAGCGAAGGCAATTGGTCTTTCTGAGCCATCCGGTAGTTTATGTGATAGAACAGCTCCTAGACCCGTCGGTGACGCATCAGTTGCGATTATCAGTGGTTTGTTTGGATCAAAGTGAATAAGAACTCTATCGCTTGAAATTTCTTTTTTTATTCTGTTAAAACTATCTTCACAGTTGGAAGTCCAAGAATATTTATTCTCCTTTTTTAATAATTCGTTTAAAGGATTTGTCAAGGACGCGAGATTCGGTATGAATTTGTTGTAATAGTTTGCCATTCCAAGAAAGGTCCGTAGTTCATTTGTGTTGGTAGGTCTTTCTGCGTTAATTATAGCTTTTACTTTATCTTTGTTTTTATGTAAACCGTTTTCATCGATTGTATGCCCAAGATAGTTAATACTACGTTTAAAAAAATGACATTTTTCTTTGTTGACACGAAGGTTACTTTCTTGCAGTTTTTGTAGTACTTGTTAAAGTCGAGATAAGAGTTGATTTTCCGTTGATCCCTGGATGATAATATCATCGAAAAAACATTTAACTCCATCTACTCCAAGAAGAAGTTGATCCATGAACTTCTGCCATAAACTTGGTGCCACCTTGACACCAAACATCAAGCGATTAACTTTATATGTGCCTTTGTGAGTGCTCAGTGTTTGTAACATGGCACTTTCGTCATCCATTACTAAATTGAGGTAGGCTTGTGTGATATCTAAGGTACAGAAATATTTGCCTCCGCTCATTTCTGCGAATATGTCTTCTATTATAGGAATCGGATATTTTTCATCTAGGATAACTTTGTTAAGGGTTACTTTATAATCTGCACATAAACGTATACTACCATTCGGTTTCACAATCGGTACAATTGGAGTGCCCCATTCTGAGTGGTCGACTTTGGTAATGACTCCTTCTGCACAAAGTCGTTCTATTTCTTTATCAACCTTCTCCTTTAGCGCGTAAGGTATACGACGTGGTTTTATAAATATTGGTTGGGTATTTTCCTTAAGATTCAGATGGGCTTGATAGTTAGGTATCTTTCCTAAATCAGATCTAAATACCGTATTTAAATATTCGTTCAACAATTTGTCAAGTCTCGAGGATTGTTCAGCCGTTTGTATTATTCGTATATCTGCTAAATGCACTGTTATTTCTTTCATCCAACTTCTTCCAAATATTGGATCTATTTTTGTTCTGATATCGGTGTCTTTCAAGCCTCGTATAAATTGCAATGATAAGAAACTTTCTAATGTTGACTTTTTACAGTGTTATTAAAAGAAAATAATCATTTAAACTGATTTAAAAGTCCATTGTCATCATTTTAAAGTATTCCGCGCCACGACTAGCATTTAATTGGATTCCTGTTATACTAAAATAATAGGATATGTAAAAAAAATTTGTAAAATATGTTTTTGGTGAAATCCACATCAATCAAAATCCAAAATCTACTTTTTGATTACAAGTCTGGGTCATCCATCAAGAAAAATACCACGTTATTGCGGCGCGAAGGGTGCAGGGTGGAAGGGAAGGACCAAGTTTCTACCTTGTGCGTTTTTTTTTCATCGCTTTATGATTTTGAGACTTTCCTCAGTTTGGTTAGGACACTGACTTCGTATCAATGACAGCATAAGAACTAAGAAGTGGCTAGTACTTCAACATAATGAGTGGAAAAAAAAATACTGAATCAGTACTACTGATAAGTCCTCTTGTCCCCCCTGATCCACTACAGGATACCAAGACTAAATAATCCTTGTGGCCCTACTGGCCGCAAGGGAATCACCTGATTGTCCGAAAGAAAGATGATTCCATGCTACGGAAGGCGCCGGCTTTAAGTGCCTAAGTATCTGCGATAGTAGTCAGTACATGAGCCACTGCGAAAGTCTTTAGCGGGTCAATAACTTCGACACCATGGTTTATGAGGTTTACCGCGGAATATATGGTTGACATACTCTTGGACATAAGGGTGATGGTTTAGATATCCCTCACAAAGCTCATAACATCATATTTGTGATCGCGGACGGCGTACAATAGGGCGAGCATTACTAATTCCGCAGAAGAAACACTGCGACCCTGGCGGGCCTAAGTTTCTTGACATCGCGTAAATGCCAATAATAATAGATAAAACAGCTACTGCTAACAGTCAAGAAATAACAAAAATATAAACAACAAAAACTTCACAAAAGATAACAACTTAAACTTCTTCTACAGCAACGAGAACGCTTGTGCACGGTGCAAGTCACGGTGACAAACTGACTGACTTGAGCTGCCCGTCTAACATAAGCGCGGTGCACTTCTCTACGCATGCTGTCTTATTAATTCTTTTTTAAAAGGGACGTGACATAATGCGTACAGAAGCTTAAAAAACGTGACAACATCCAAAGCTTCTCTCATGCTACCCTCCTAGCGCGTCAAACAGCTCTATGGTTCATAGACAGTGGTGAAAAGGGGGACGTACTATAACACCTCTTCAGGGGCAATGAGTTAAAGATGTATCTTTTCTGTGAGGTGTACATTTATGAATGACATACGAGCACTTCCATACAATATCGTTTTATTACACTTATATAATTAATCACATAAGAATCACTTTATTTATAACACCTGAAAAAGTGCCATTTGCACGCCTATGATCGCATACATGAAATTACTCCGCTAGCTCTACTTAGAATGTCAGAAGACCAGATCTTCAATCATTTGGAATATTGACATCGAACACCATTTCAAATCTTTAAAATGATATTCGAATAAACTTCTTCGAAATGACCGATTGGGAAAGGAGTTGCATTATGCCAGATCCTCCATGAAGGTCTGCATACCACAGTACTGATGGATGACTCAGGCTGGTAAGGATTTTGTATCATATTGATTTCACCTAAAACATATTTTACATATTTTTTGCATTTTATCCTATTATACGAAAATCCTTTTTTACATTTAGTATTACGAGAATCCAATTAAATGCTAGTCGTGGCGCGGGATGCTTTGAAATAATGATAATGGACTTTTAAATCAGTTTAAACGATGATTTTATTTTAATTATATTTTACATTTTCAAACTGAAATTACTCAGAAAGTATATCACTTACGACATTTTGTCAATCAGTATTTGTTATTTGTAATCATTTTTTCTGTCGATTGGCATATGTTTCATACGTATACATTAAAAACGCGACTTTTTATGTACTTGTATGTACTTGCAACTTTAGGCAAGCCAGGCTTCATACAAAAATGTTCGAACCCCTTTCAAGCGTCTAACTTAAGCGGTTTAGATTTTTCATACAAAAGGATTTTCCCGCTAATTCCCGTTCCCGTGGGAATTTCGGGAATTCCTTTCTTAGTGCACCTCTACAGTACTGTGGTACCTGTTCTGGGGGCAAATAATAAAAACGCGTAGCTCTTCTTCAGGTACTATAATTATAAACAACCACTGCCACTTTTGTACACTTATTTTTTTATTACAACGTATACACGGTTAGTATAACTAAACAACGCTTAGTAAAGTGCTATTTGCACGCCTACAAATGTATACAAGAACTTATTCCGCGAGCTCTCTACAATGAATAGATCTTCAATCATTTCGAATGTTGACATCGAATACCATTTCAAACCTTTTAAATTGATATTCGAATTATCTTCTTCGAAATGACCGAATGAGAAAGAAGTTGCGTTATGCCCGATCCTCCATGAAGGTCTGCATACCACAACTGCCTCCCCCCCATTGAAAAATTTTCGATCGGTCGAAAATATTTTCCAACAGGACTACCTAACTCCCTATACGATGGCCCTAAGTTTTTATTCCATCGAGGTGGCCTTGAAGTAGCATCTCTCTGGGCTGCATTGGATCAGGTGGTCGGGTCAGTCTTTTTTCTTCCATCAGGATAAAGATCTTCTTTGTTCGGGTGATGGGGAAATATGACCAAATATTATAGCTCCTATCAAACCCGCACCTGTCCCTAACTAAAAATTAAAAGGAGTAAACAAGTGTTAGCTCGACGCTTCACACCCGGGTACTGCCTTTAAGAACATGAAGCCAAAGGTCACCAGGTGCTGGTGGACCCTGACCCCAAGTCAAAGACGCGGACTTAAAACAATTCAAAACTGCACTTTATCACTGGCGCCTATCATCGGAACTACGAGTGTCTTCAACGTCGTTGCTCGAAGTCCATATGACAAGAAAAAAGAGTAAAACAGATCAGAACACAATAACAAAAATCTGAAAACAAAGCATTAGTGAAACTTGAATAACATTTCTATGCATGTGCATTTCCTTATATTGCACCTTTACTTGCATTCCCATAATGCCCTTATTACCATAATGCCCTTATTATTGTATGCCCAGATGTTATAACATGTGAGTGCACAAAATTGCATAGACCTTTCCCTCACATGCATATTTTGTCGGAGTGCCCCAGTTATGGCCTCAGAGGCGGAGGACCACTGAGTATGAGGGCCATATGTTGGCCTCCTCCCCTCCTTAATTGGAAAAAAAGGAAGTTTATCCCATGCGGACCCCGCTGTAAAGAAAATTAATGAAAAGAGGCCAATAACAAAGGAGGGCCACTGAGAGGGGAAGTAAACCATGTCACTCTCCCCTTTTCATGGTCCTTCCATTGAAACTTCTGCACCTGATATGTAGCACTCCATATTAATAAGGGCTTGAAACTCGCGGCGTAGCACCAGCGTCTTGATATGACTTATAAACTTGCTGCTGCACGGCGCGGGCCTCAGCTAACGATGGAAGAGGTTGGGACGTTCAGGTTCAGACGCCTATCATATTCACCAACACAAGCGAAGGGCAGAACCGAGCCGGAGATTTCCCGCATTCTTCCATTCACAATCCTTCGTTGTCTTCGTTTCACTAAGAACAGAACATACATAAATAATAATATCACTTCATTAAAAAGCTAAATAATAGCCCAGGGATGTTTTTAATTAACATTACCTGCTAAAAAATAGTTTTATAATAAAATTTAGGAAAATTACACAAAGAAAATTTTTGCTATGACATGACAATGACATAACTGACGTATTGAATGCCATTGACAAACAACCATTTATTTATTTTTTTAAATAGGCAAAGGTAAATCAATTGGCATTGGCGTTACACCGCCCGTTTTATGCCAAAACGAATCTATGAATAAATCAATCACAAACCCCAATGAAAGAAAAAAAAACATTACCATAAGACAGAAATATGGAGTCTGTGACATCTTTATCACATTGACAATTTACTTACTCTTTAAATACATTATATTTTAATTATTTCAAGATCTGAAACATAAAAGAATATTAACACAGAACATAATGTAAAGATTCAACACAACGCAGGATGTAAATATGAGCAAACAAGTGTCAATGTCTCAAGAACAAACGCTTCATCCGATTAGCATAAGCAACAATTTGTAACGAAGATGAGAGTCTTTTCACCACATAAGAATATCTTGATATTCTTCTGACGACACGAAAAGGACCTTGGAAGCACCTCATTAACTTGAACGATCTCCCTGTGATTCTTCTTGGAATATACACTAGAACTATGTCCCCTTCATTAAGGCGGTTGCTGAGGTGTCATTTTCATACAACACGTTTCACCAATACACGCCGGAATGAAACCATATTATACTCTCCAAAATAATTTGAAAAATTGTTTATAAAATTTAGTTTTCGGCAACCGAATAAAATTATTAATAAATCAAACCGTTTTTAAATTATAAGCCTTCGAAATTATTAAAATTTTTGCCTAGCTTCTGTTTGTGTGCGTTACATTTACACAAACTGGCAGATACATCGATAGGAAATGTTTCCCGCCATACATAAATTGGCCGTTCAGAGTCGTGATACTGTTTAAAAGTTTCTTTAATAAAATTAATGTAAAATGAGTTGAATATGGCGTAATTTAATTAAATTGATATTTAATTTAACACATATGTAACAAAAAATACTTAGAAACGCTTCATACTTATTTATTTTCACTTATTTACTAGGCTTTATCCGAAATGTGTAGTTTTCAAACGCATTTTGATTAATGTCACAGATTATGAAATGTGTCATTGATTTGTTTGTTATGATTATAATTTTTGCAGATTTCATGTTTCCTCTAATTTGAGATTGGTAAAAATGTTTGTCCATAAGAACGTCCAATTGCCATTGAAATTAAATGAGCAAATTAATTGCTAAAAAGCTTACGCGTGACCGAGACCGAATCCCAAGCTGTATCTCGAGCTACATTTTTCCTAAACCATGAACCAAAAAATGCGTCATAAGTATTTGTAAGCCGTATAAGTGAAAATTCTAGTAACAGTAATCTACAACAAGTTTTATAGTTTTCATTTTGTTTTAATTGTAGCCGCAGAAAGGGTCCCGTTCTTTTTTCCCATTAAACTGAAAAACTTTCCCCAAGGATCAGGACAAATTGTGAAAACAATAGTTTGCCTCTCCATTCAACTCGAGTAATCAGCTGATTTACTTTACTTACTTAGTAGGTGTATGAAAAATTGAGAAGTCGAAATTCTTTTGATAATTCCAAATCGGTACTTTGAGGAAAGTTTTCAGTTTTACAGGGAAATTATTCTCTAAAGTTTGTTTACTTATCAAAGTCGCCAAGTTCGCCACACACTTGACTGTACCTACACGATAAGAAGAAGAAAGTCGCCTTATAAAGAGAAACATTAGGGGGGCTTTTGAGTATTTTTAACACGCTAATTATTTTAAAGACTTCATTGAGCATTCATCAGGCTTATTCATTGACTTTTTTTTAGAGTAAATAAGAAATAATTTCATTACAGAAATATGATCAACTAAGAACACCAAGAAGGGGGAACTGGGACTTGTTGTTTCAAAGATTTGTCTACCTGCACTAGTATTAATAATCAAGACTAATTTTTATAAAACATGCATGCAGCCAAAAGAGTGCCTTCCAATCTCTAATGCAAAGATCCGCTGTCTTATAAAGGGCCCATCAAGTACAGAGGCCAGCACATCAGGTTACTCCATTGTCATTGCAAAACCGCTCTTATCACAACAGCACAGAGTGCACGCGTGTGGTACCTGAGTTGCGGCTGTCCGTACAAATCAAGCAAAAATAAATATCAGCACGTCATAGTTTTGGAAAATAAAATTTTGATTTAAAAACTTTTAAACAAGTCTTTTTTATATATAACCTAGTGTAATTAGTCATTTATTCAAATCCCTACTTCCCGACTAATAAATACCTATTACAAATGCGAAAGTAACTGTCTGTCTCTCTGTTATGCTTTCACGCCTAAACTACTAAACCGATTTTGATGAAACTTGGTACAGCGATAGATTAGACCTTGGAAAAGGACGTACGCTACGATTAATCTCACAGCTGGGCACGAAATAACCTGTAGTCCATGCGGGCAGAGCCGCGGGCAGAAAGCTAGTTATTTATAATTTGATACGGTATATCCTCTAGTGTTCAG
The DNA here is from genome assembly GCA_949987775.1 of Aproaerema taeniolella. Classification (NCBI taxonomy): domain Eukaryota; kingdom Metazoa; phylum Arthropoda; class Insecta; order Lepidoptera; family Gelechiidae; genus Aproaerema; species Aproaerema taeniolella. The sequence continues at coordinate 29,740,701 of OX465243.1, forward strand.
GCTCATTATGTCATTTTCCTAAAATGCCCTTTCTCAAAATGTTCTTTTCGCATAAAGTCCTTTTCAAAAAGGACATTTTTCAAAAAGTGGTTAGGCTATGTCTTTATCATAAAATGCTATTTTCGCAAAATGTCCTTTTAAAAAAAAGCTTTTATATGTACAAAATTTGGCTTACTATATTATTTTGATATTATATTGTTTTTTTTCAATTTGGAATCCATGATATTTTCATGAATATGTTTTTATAGACATACACTGTCGAGCTTATACAAAGTGTAAGTGTAATTTTATGATCACAGATATAGGTATAATAATATAAATCTGTATGGAACCGTATTGTAAGTTTAAGCTCGTTGTCACCCAGGATGCTTCCAAATTTATAAATGCCGTAGAACTTGGTAAAATATAATTTATTTACTTGATAGCAAACTATTTACAGAACAATTATTAATTATTTAATAAAATGCTACAGATAACTAGGTCTAACTCCTATGACTGCCGCGTAAAGAATGATGCAAAAATGGCCACCTCTCGAATTTCATATTAAACATTTTAGCGGTAAAATAAGGAGCTCTGATTGGTTTAAGTCTCCTGTGGCGTCAGCCAATAATCTTCTTGTTCACAATGTTGGAGGGAAAATAACGGGTTCCTATTGGCTACCGAAAAAAGGCGCCAACCAATCACACCCAAACAAGATGACAGTCCTGAACGGAGTTGCCATTTCATAAAAACAAAATGTTGCTACTAAAACTTCTTTAAAAATTACTAACCCTAACATAAGCAAGTACCCGCAATTGTATTTCTCAGTAAGCGAATTATGTAAATTCTTTTGAGAAATAAATTTCTGAAACCATAAACCTTAGATTATGATCGGTTCCAAATTACCTTTTTTCCCAGAAACGTCAAGGACCATAATTCAATCAATAATTTAATATTAAAGCAGGAGACCTTTAAAGAAGAATTTCAAAAGGAACGAAACGAGGCAAAAAACTTAAGTCATTGACTTGGGTCTAGGGCATTTTTCAAGTGCAATGCTGGCAAGTTTCATGCCTTCCTGAAAGCGTACTGATCGCGATCTGCTTTAGCATAAAACATGTCTTCCAAAACGATTCATGAAAATGTATGGGATGGCTTCGCACAAACGGAAACCCTGAGTCAAGCTAGATTTATTAGTTTTTCTCCATACCCAAAGGTTGCTGATAAGATATTGCTTCTTAGCAATGGGGCCGCCTTTTGTACCCTGACATATCTGTTCTGTATTATAATGTAACTATGTTCTGTATTTGTGTTGGAGTGCAATAAAGTATATTGTATTGTCTTGAAATTTGACCCACTTCCTGTTGACGGATTGATCTAGAATTTGGTAGGTACTCACTCTTAGTTTTGATGAAAGTATAATATAGTACATTCGGTATCATTGTAAACCCAAGATGGTTGCCGCTGCAAAATGGTGGATTACATATTCAATATGGGTGTCAAATAAAAGGTCTTGACTAGTAAAATAGATCACAATACGAAAAAAACCAATATCACACTATGAAAAAACAATTTTATTTTTTTGTCTGATCAATTCCATACAGGAGTATTGTGTGATGACTGGTACCTAGGACCTACCGAATTATTTTTTAGATTTTAATATATTGTCTACATAATTTTAATCTTTATTTTCAGCAAAACTGATTAAGTTAAAAAAAAATTTTACTATTTTTTTTTTCATAATAATAAGTTAAATATTTAAAGTAAAGCTATTATGTAACTCTGTTTCCAGTAGTGAACTACTAGCAAAAAATTTCAAGAAGAGTACGACATTAAGATCCCTGTTGTTAAGTTCTGATATTTGCTGGTGCTGATATTTGCTATATTTTTTTGGAATAATAAACCTTCGCGAGAAGTGTAAGGGGCCGTTCAAGTATTACGTAAGCAGATTTATTACAAATAGTAAGCAAAGCTCTTAAACCCCCCCCCCCATGCTTACGTAAATATTGGTATATGCATTTTGTGAGAAACCCGTTTCCAAGCATGGGCAATGTGTGGGCTGCCATTTGTGTAAAAAAATAAATAACTAATGCTGATTTAATCACCATCTAGACCCCCCCAACCCCCATGTCATCAAAAATAAGCAAAGCAAAGACCGCCCTATAGTGCTTACGTAATACTTGAATGGCCCCTAATCTGTTGTAATATTAATTATTAAAGAAAAAAAGTGAAAATTAATTTAATTTTTCCTCTTTTTTTGACCTTACAAAACCACAAATTAAGAATTTTTTGTAACAATTGTAACTCTTATCATGTTTATTGTAGAGACGATATAACACAATGTTTATACACTGGCTATACAATTTCTGCCCTATATTTCATCACGTGGATTTTATGAGACTTCAACGAACTTATAGACTTCAAACTCGAAAGGGTTACTAGTAGACAATTGTTCAAATACCCTGACTCATCTTACAAAAGAACATCTTACAAAAGAAATAACAAAAAAAAACATTTTGAAAAATCGATACTCTATAAATCGCTACCAGTTCAAATACTTGTAATAGCGTTAGGAAAAATAGCTTAGTCAGAATAGCACAACTTTGAATATTTTGCTTATTATTACGAAACCACATTCTAATGTGTAACATCGATATTCGACAGTTGATCTCTACTGCGGTGGTATCAACGGGAACAACTAGGATAACTATAAGAAACGAGTGAAATTTGGTGTAACCAATCAATATAATGAGAAATGAAGGTAAAATTCCACTGTAAGGTTATTCAGAATGAATCAGGGTTTCAGTTTTTGCAAAGCCATCCCTTACATTTACACGAAACGTTTTGAAAAATATATTTTCTGCTAAAGCTGGTCGCAGTCGGCATGCTTTCAGGGAGGCATAAACTTGCCAGTATTTTTATTTGCAAACATTATGTCCGTCCTCTAAATTGTAATAATAATGCTACCTATGGCAACATTTATGTAAAAACATATATCCGTCATCTTGGGTTTCAAAGTGGATGTCATTTTCGTAATTAACACCCCCGATAATCAGTAAAAAGATACCCATATCAATATTTACAAAAAATGATGTCGGCCACCTTGAATCTTTGAGGCCCTATGCAAAGCTTGACCTTTGTCCTTGCTTTATAGGCAGCTGGATTTGGCCTGTGGCCTCATCTCCCCGTGGCAGGTCCCCGCCTAGACGTAATTCAGTTCAAAATAAGTCAGTCATTTTGCGAATAAGACATTTTAGGAATAGGACATTTTGCGAAAAGAACAATATGAGCTTGGACTTTCTAAATTTTCAGCACAACAACGCGATCCTGATTTCCTACCTAGATTTTTTTAATTAAAGATTTCTATATGTACATAGGTACCTACTAGAAAAAGTATTACTGAGTGAAGCACGAATCATAGTCAACTTTTAGAATAGGGCACCTAACCTTAATAACTGCTTTCAAATACCTATGATTGTACTTATTTTTGAGTGTTCTGCAGAACGAAAACGGTCACCCATCATGCTTAAATTCTTAAGAAGCTTGCCTAACCTAATTGATAGCATTTAGATTGTACCTAACTGAACTGAATTTTGAGTGCTCAAGAATCTAAAAACGGCTTTTGAGAACTAAGCGTAAAAACACGCTGAAAATGATACTTGACCAATATGCTAGAGAAGTTACGAACCTGAAATTTTGGTTTGTATTTAGATTCCTAATAATCTGACAGATAAAACGTCTCTTACTAGTAAATTGACAGATAAAACGCGGGGAATTTATGAATGAAACTCGCAAGTCGAATGTCTATGTGTGCGTAATCAAAATTGTTTGCACGTTTTCGCAATACATGGGTAAATGAAACATTAAAATGAACTGAATCCTTACTATAACAGTCAAAGATAGATACAGGCTTTCGGCAATTTCAAAACATTATCCAAAACTTGTCTTAATTACGAAATAATCGACAAAATCATGACAAAATGTACCAATTCTAAAAAAGCGCCATCTAGTGGGACTTTTTCAATTTTGGTTTCACAGCAACCGCCTTAAATAAAACTGGTTTAATTCCTTTGTTACAATTTCTTATTTGTCTTACTTGTGCCTTCTTTATATTATTTACAGCTTTACGAATAAGTATTTTAGAAAATTCCTGCCTTTGAGACATATTCCCCAACAATCCAGTGCAATTTATATTCAAAGTTCTTTCTTCCTGAGTAGAATCTTCTCTAGCATGTAATAGGAGATAAGGCGACATGCCTGTGGAGCTGTGCTTGCTCGTATTGTAAGCGTGGACCACCAAGGGAACAACCGCACACCAGTCACGTTGATTTGGCGAACAATATTTTGCTAACGTGTCAGTAATGGTCCTGTTGAAGCGTTCTACTAGCCCATTGGTCTGTGGGTGAAAAGAAGTAGTATGGGTCAATTTTGCACCAAATGTTTCCACAGTTTCCTTCACAGCATGAGCGGTAAAGACTGTTCCTCTGTCAGTTAATATGTTCTGAACTGCTCCTAATCTGCAAAAAATTTCCTCAATAAGAAAATTGCATATCACATCAGCATTCTCTTTTAGTACCGCTGTACAGATAACATATTTAGATAGGAACTCTACTGCAACAATAAGATATTCATTATCTCTCTAAGATCTTTTGAACGGACCAAGAATATCCACCCCCACTCTTTCTAAAATATTTTTCACTTTAATAGGGTGAAATTCCATTCTTGTTTTTGATGTTGCCCGCTCTTGACAAATTAAACAAGATTGTATATACCTTTCTATATATTTCAAAGCCTCAGGCATGAAATATTTATTTTTAAACCTTTAAAATGTTTTTGTGAGGCCTAAGTGACCTCCTAAGTATGGATCATCATGTAAACTTTCCATCACATTTGAAAATAATTCCTGTGCCAATACAAGTCTTTTCCTGTTTTGACCATGGCATTTATCCAATAGGGTGGGTCAAAATTTTTTTTTCTTGATTCCTGTATTCTAATAGCGACAGAAGGGTGCAAAATGGACTAGAAATGACATGTTTGAAATATTATAACTTTCGCATATGATTAACTGCCTCCGGATTTACTTCAAAGTTTTTGAAATTATGGTTATATGAGGTAACTTCTTGAGCTTGAGTTATTAATTATACTCAGGATTTAAAATATTTTATAACGCCGTTTTACCGAACATATTGTTATTTTGCTAAATAAGGTCAATAAACCTCTTGTCGTTAGCTATTTGAGGCTTGAGGGGGGTCACCGATTGCACTTAGCGCGCCACATTTCTTGCGTCAGTAACACGGAAGCTAATGAAGTCGTAGGTTGTTTTTTGCTCGTTGTTACTATGGAACGTACTCAAAACTCGACGAAATGTCTCCTGTTTGGTGAAATTTGTGACTTGAAAGAAAATATATTACCTTCTTATGAGGATATAATGAAGTTTTATGCCGATACATATCGCCACTACAAGTCAAGCTAGGAAATCTTTGAAAAGAAAATTCCAACAGCAAAAATCTTTGCGCAAGTATCAGGAAGTACGTAAAACTAGGCATCTTCTGTGCCACTTGGTGCACTTTCTACTTCTTTTTATTCCGGTGAGTCTAATCACAGTAACAGCGAGCTCGCACTGCATGCAAAAACTGATCCAGCTCCGCGGACTGGACTGCCACCGTTTCCATGGATTATTGTACTTGTGACAAATATGGAGTATCAAACAGAGCAGGGGCAGCTATCGCATCAGCAGTTCTGCAAGTCACTAACTCGACTGTACCAGGAATTGATCCCAATAAGCTACGCAGATAACGAATGAAAATCAGCTGTTACAAAAGGAAAGCTACCTGAAGATTTAGCCAACAAATCCCCAGGTAAAATGTCTCATGCTAGATGGCTGATTCGAGCGAATCGTGTTCTTCGTGCCTACGTTTCAACAAAAACTGCATCTGAAAGTTTAATAATATTAGCAACCTAAGTTGTTAAAGTTTACGCTCCGACTTGGTTCGCTATCAAGACTCATCTTACTTACAAGGATGGAGCACGACACCTGTGGAAGCTGATATCTTCATCTAGGTACCTGTCAGCCGAGCTTAAAACCAAAGTCGATCCTGTAATTCAAAGAAATGGTTATTTTGCCCATCCCGAGAATTTATTATTGGCATTGCTGACTGATCCGCTAAAACACATTCGTGACTTAGCTGCGCGACGATTACTGAAAGCTCGCCCCATTACATAGAACCAAATCCGTCTATTTGAAGTTCTGTAGATAAACCTAGATGCATCTTCCTACATAGATCTGATGGATTGGCAGCAAAATATCACCGAACCACCGATCTAAAAGAAATTAGTGACGAAAATTTACATTTGACAGTTGATCAAAAAGGTGAGGGTGAATAGCCTCTGCTACGTCTTCCCTGTCATACCCAAGCAGTGGAAAGGGCAGTTAAGACTGTCACAGAAGCTTCAAGTGCTTTGTGCAGCAAATTTGCAAAAGAAGGCTACATTAAAAACCAGTTAGCGTCTCGCAAAGATATGCCAAAATTTGACAGCAAGAAGGATTTTTTTGTGAGTTAAAGGCAATAAATTAGATATAATTAGATAAGGTGCGGTATTTAATTTTCAAAATTAAACAAGTATGTTCTATAGGCTAGTGTTTTATTACAAAATATTATATTAAAAACCAATTTTGATACTTCTTAAGGGAATTTCCTAAAAACCTTTTTTTGTATCTTTTTCTTAATTTCAAGGTCAATCCGGAGGTTGAAGATGATATCTGATCGTAACCATTTTTTGCATTTTTAAGAATAACGCATTAATACACCTTTTTATCACTATTACGTTTAAATATAAGACATTTTATTTTTCTCCATACATTCGTGACCCACCCTATTATCCAATCTGTAAATAATATTATTAATCATAATATATGATCTATAGACAGTGCTATTACCATTATTTATTTAAGATCTAATATAAGTGCAAAATTCATCTTTTTCTTGTGAGTTCACATGCATGGATACATGGAAAAATTTCTAAATCATCAGGCTCAGCCTGAACCTCCGAAGTGATAGATCTTTCTTTTTTCAATGGATTTCGGCTTAAGAAATCAGCCACCACATTTTCACGTCCCGGGCAGTGCACAACTTCGAAATCCTATTTTTGGATGGCTAATCTGGCCAGTCTATTAGTAGTGTCCTTTTTTGTGGTTAACCAACATAATGCTTTATGATCAGTGACAACTGTGGCGATCTTTGTATGTTATCGTGTTGCGTAGCTAATAAATCAGTCAACCGCTAGCTCCGGTCTCTCATTGACGTCCCACTGGCGACGAGCACGGGATTAATAAAGAAACGAGTGCGCGTGTTATCAATTACGTTAAAAAAAAACAAAAAAAAATGCCTATTGGTAAACTAGAACCTTTCGACTTAAATTCAAAACAATGGCCAGCTTACGTACGCCGCGTAAATCAATATATTTTACTAAATAACATATCGGAAAGTCTAAAAGTGCCCATGCTTATTACCGTAGTGGGCGAAGCAACGTATACTTTGATGTGCGATCTGTGTTCACCGAAGTTTCCAGAAGAAAACTAGTGACAGACCACCTGGAACCCCAACGATCAGAGATTGCTGAGCGTCACGTGTTTCGACTACGGAGAGAAAAGGCCGGCGAATCTTTAACCGAATACCTACAGGCGTTAAAACACCTTGCCACTACATGCAATTTTGGCAAGTGTAATAAGTGTTCCACCCTGGAAGAGAATCTTAGAGATCAATTCGTCTCGGGACTTGCGAATGACGTCATGCGGTCTAGGATTTTTGCGGAAAAGAAAATCCATTACAAGGAGGCGGTGGAGCTAGCGTTAGCGCTGGAAGCCGCGGAGAAACACGCGGAGGTGAGCGCCAAGACTGCGCCCACCACGGACGCTCCGGGCGGCAGCGGCGAGGTAGGCGCGATGGGCGCAGCGGCGGCGAGCAGGCGCGAGCTCGCGGGCAGCAGCAGAAACAGAGCGGAGGCAGCGGCGCGGCAGGCGCGGGCGCAGGCCCCGGCGCAGGCGCAGGCCCCGGCGCGAGCGGCGCGCGGGCCCGCGGCTCCTGTTGGCGCTGCGGCAGGGCGCATGCCGCCGATAGGTGCCGATTTAAAAACTACAATTGTGATGAGTGCGGGCTAAAAGGGCATTTAAAGGTGATGTGCAAACAAGTGCGTGAAAGTAGCAATCAGCAAAATTATATTGAGAGTGATTCGGATGACGGTATGTTCAACATCGAAGTAGCGGCTCGAGGAAGGCTCGAGGTAACAAACCTTATTTTATTAAGGTGGTGGTCGATAGTAAAACATTAGAGTGTGAAATAGATACGGGTAGTCGCATTTCAGCTATTAGTGAGGAACTATACAGTCAGCTATTTTCGAATAAGGCTTTGAAATACGATAATTTAATTTTAAGATCCTACTCTGGCTCACAAATAGAATCGCTCGGTTATATAGAAGTCAATGTTTCTTTGAGCGGTGTTACTTGTGAATCGCTACCATTGTATGTAATAAAAGGAGGTGCCCGACCTCTCTTGGGTAGACAATGGTTGCGCGCTTTGCGAATTTCACAAATTAACCTTAATAAGATAAACGACATTTCATTCGTGAACCAGTTATGCAACGAATTGCCTGAGGTTTTTAGTGATAAACTCGGAACGTGTAAACGAACCATTCGATTACAGCTGACCGATAATGAGCCGGTGTACGTTCGCGCGCGACCAGTTCCGTTACCATTGCGCGCGCGGGTCGAGAGCGAGCTCGCCCGCCTCGAAGCCGACGGTACAATCTATCGTATTGACTACTCTGACTACGGAACCCCGATTGTTCCAGTAGTGAAACAGAATGGGGACATACGCATATGTGGGGATTACAAAATCACAATCAATCCGAAATTAAAACGAGATTATTATCCTCTGCCACGTATTGAGGAGTTGTTTGCAAACTTAAGTGGGGGGGAGAAATATACAAAAATAGACCTTAGACACGCTTACGAACAGTGTATTTTAACGGACGACTCACAACAGTATACAACTATCACTACGCACATCGGCACATTCAGGTATCGACGCACACCGTACGGTTTGTCTTGTATTCCGGAAAAATTCCAAAAAATTATGGAAGAGACTCTGCGCGGGGTACCGGGAACTGTCGTATTTTTAGACGATATCTGCTGCACGGGCTCAAACGATAGGGAGCACTTAAGTAATTTGAGAGCTGTATGTAAGATTTTTAAACTTGTAAGGAAACTAAATAAGTATAATGATAACTAATTATCCTGTCTCCGTCTTTCGAGATTTAGATGATTACTTGTAGTAGCTCCGCTACGCTTCAATCCACTCGCACATAGTTTAGCGCCATAAGAAAGAAAGAGAAAGCATATTCCCTTAGTTTAGGCGCTTGCCCAAGTATGTCATTCGTTTTCGTGCGCGCACGACTACCGCACATAGTGGAAAATAATTATTTTTCCTACACAGTTATACAAGTTAATTCCTTAAAAATCGGTTATTGTTCATCAAATATGCCTAAAAGGAAACACGAGGAAAGTAAGGAAGATAAGTGGAGACGGAAACTCAAAAAATACGAAAAGAAGTTGGAAAAGAAACGATACCGTTACTTCGAATTATCAGATGAAGGTACGTTTTATCAGTGATTTATACTTACTTATTTTCTTCTTTTTAAACGCTTAGTTAAGTGTTTAAAACATCGTGTTACAATAATCATAATTGTATTACAACAATTTATAAGATCTAACACGTGATGTTAGACAACAATTTATATACTTCGAGTCAATACGTGATATTGACCAATAGTGTCTTATTTTCTTAAGAGTTAATACGAGATATTAACCATAGAATTCTTCCATTGAATACTTCGAGTCAATACGTGATATTGACCAATAGTGTCTTATTTTCTTAAGAGTTAATACGAGATATTAACCATAGAATTCTTCCATTGAATGCGAATGCAGATGAACCATATTCTTCGGTATCATCAGAACACCGTTTTCCGATTCGTTCGGAAAGCCTGCGGCCAGATAACTCCGGTGACATTACACCCACCGCCGCCGATGTAACGCCGGCGCCGCCACCGCCACCCGCCACTACCGTCGACTCGCCTCTCGAGGCCGACACGGCTGCCACTGCGCCGCCTGTGGCCGCAGAGGTTACCACTGTGCCGCCCGGGCCTGCCGACTTACCAATTTCTGCTGATTCAAATGAATCGCCCCCCCCAGACCCAGACCTTTTACAAGCCTTGGGTATTTTTGAAGCTGAAACGACGGAGTGGGGTCGTGACATTGTAAATGACCTAGCCAAGAGGTGGGAACTTTTACTTAAAGAGGGACTTAAAAAAGAAGCACGGGAAGAATTAATGAAGAAATATTTATATCCCAAAAACTGTCCACTGGCAAAACCTCCTGTACTTAATCCCGAAATTGCTGCCATGTTAAATGAATCCGCCAAAAATCGAGATAAAAGGGTTTTCATAAAACAAGGTCAACTAGGCTGTATTCTTACTATCTTAGGAAGAACTATGTCGGATATACTGACTAAATCTATAAATACACCAGAAGTACTTCGCCTCCTGGCGGACGCAGCAAAGCTGCTGGCCGATTCACATTTTTTGAAAACCGAAACAAAACGCTCGCTTATAACACCAATGGTGGATAAATCTTTCATCGAACCCTTTAAAGACCGTAAAAGGGATGGTCACTTATTTGGTGAGAAACTGGGTGAGTTTGTTAAATCTTCCAGAATATTACAGAAAACTGGCAAACTCATCCAGTCGACCAGCAATACTACAAATAATTTAAACTGGAAGAACCCGTCGTCATCGCGCCATCAGCAACAGCGGGGCTCCCGAGCCCAAGCGAATCGCGGCGGCGGGAACCGAACAGGGTATCGCCGCGGACGCGACCGCGCGCCGGCTGCTCGCGCGCCGCGTGTGACGTCACCGCCGGCCACGACACCGAACCAACGCCACAAACCAGCGGGCTCAGCGGCGTCGTCAGCCAAACAGAAGCAATATATTGCCAGGTACACGCAGGGAGATTAAAATATTTTGTTAAAAATTGGGAACATATCACGAGTGACAAGTTTGTGTTAGAATCTATTAAGGGGTATAAAATTCCTTTTATCAAAAAACCTGTTCAAAATACCGTTTCGTGTCCGAGGATGTCGCTATCAAAAAGTGATAAGATTTTAGTTGATAAAGAAGTTTCTCGCCTTCTCCAGGAGAAGGTTATACGAAAATGTAAACCCACCTCTGATCAGTTTGTATCGAGTATTTTCTAGTTCCTAAGAGTAATGGTGAGAAACGATTTATACTTAACTTGAAGCTTTTAAATAAGTTTGTTGACGCTAATCATTTTAAAATGGAAGATATCCGGACTGCTATTAAATTAGTCACCCGTGATTGTTACATGGTAAATTTAGACTTAAAAGAAGCGTACTATTTATTGCCAATCCATGAAAGTCATGTGAAGTACCTACGGTTTTATTTTAATGAAAATTTATATGAATTTCTAGTTTTACCCTTTGGTTTATGTTCGGCGCCTCTCGCTTTCACAAAACTCATGAAACCATCTACTCTGTTACGATCGCGAGGTTTCAAGTCTGTTTTCTATTTGGATGACAGTTGTTACTTTGGTGATACTTACGCAGATTGTTTGGCGAATCTTGACGAAACAATTAAGTGTTTGTCAACCTCGGTTTTGTCATAAATTACCAAAAGAGCTCGTTAGTACCTGCACAGACATGTCAATTTTTGGGATTCATTTTGAACTCCAAAGACATGGTGCTTGAGTTACCCGAAAAGAAAAAAAATCATATTTTGTCACTTACCCAGGATATATTAAATACGAGTGACCTCCCTGTGCGTTCGTTCGCTCGTTACCTAGGCACGCTCACCGCGGCTTGCCCCGCCGTGACGTACGGTTTTCTTCATACAAAATCTTTAGAGCGAGCCAAATATCTTGCTTTATTACATAACTAGCTTTCCGCCCGCGGCTCCGCCCGCGTGGACTACAGGTTATATCGTGCCCAACTGTGGGATAAAATGTAGCCTATGTCCTTTCCCAGGCTCTAATCTATCTCTGTACCAAAATTCATCAAAATCGGTTCAGCGGTTTAGGCGTGAAAAGGTAACAGACAGACAGACAGACAGACAGAGTTACTTTCGCATTTATAATATTAGTAGGGAAGTAGGGATGACAATAACTACGATAAAATAATGCACATTCCAAATAATTTAAGTGATGATTTAATTTGGTGGAAGAAGTCGATTCTTAGAGCTAAAAATCCAATTCGAAACAGTAATTCTTTCGAGTTAGAGATTTTCACAGACGCCTCCTCAATCGGATGGGGCGCTGCTTGTTTAGGCGAGAGAATAGGAGGTTCATGGAATGCGGATGAATTAAAATGTCACGTAAATTATTTAGAACTTCTTGCCGCGTATTTCGGACTTCTGTCATTCGCCGATAAATGCAGAAATTGTCAAATATTGCTTCGAATAGATAATACGACCGCAATTTTGTACATCAATAGAATGGGCGGAGTACAATATCCACATCTAAATGATATTGCTAGAAAGATCTGGAATTGATGCGAGACTAAAAAAAAAAAAAAAATTTCCTTTTCGCTTCTTATATTAAATCTTCCGAAAATGTCGAAGCTGATAGTGAATCTCGAAATATTGACATTGAGTGGGCATTTAGCAATACGGCATTCCAAACTATTATTCGAAAATTCGGGAAAATTGAGATAGATCTTTTTTGCTTCTAGACTTAATGCGAAGTGTGAAAAATATATCTCATGGAAACGCGATCCTCATGCTTACAGTGTAGATGCATTCACAATCGAATGGGATATGTTCTTTTATGCGTTTCCGCCTTTTTCCCTTATTTTAAATGTTTTACAAAAAATAATTAATGACCAAGCTACAGGGATAGTTGTAGTACCGTACTGGCCATCTCAGGCTTGGTTCCCAGTATACAAATCTTTGGCATTTAGTGAGATGATCGTATTTCCACCTAACAAATACTCACTTTCATCTAATTTCAGGGAAACGCACCCCTTGAACCGTCAGCTTTCCCTGGTGGCGACTATTTTATCAGGGAAGCGTTCATCAGAAAAAACGTCCCATCATCAGCACGTAATGATGTCTTCTCTGTCCAATAGCACAAAATCTCAGTATACATCTTGCTTTAAACTGTGGTGGAATTATTGTCAGGCTAGGGACCGTAACCCTTATGATATAGAAGTGTGCAGTATGTTAGATTTCTTAGCCGATTGTCTCAATAACGGCTCTTCTTATGGTACACTAAATAGCCACCGTTCGGCTTTATCACTTATTTCCAGAAATAATGTAGGCCAAGACGATCAGGTGAAAAGATTTTTTAAAGGAGTTTTTAAAATAAAACCATGTTTTCCCAAGTACATTGGTACATGGAATCCAGAAACGGTTCTAAATTATCTAGCTAATCAATATCCTAATAGTTCGCTATCGCTAGAGCATCTAAGCAAAAAGCTTCTGACTCTTTTAGCACTGGCTGCTGGACAGAGATGCCAAACGTTATCTTTGATTAGAATCCCAAACATAAAGGTTCAGAACAACAATGTAATCATTTCAATAACTGATCTGATAAAAACTTCTGGAGTAGGTAGAAGTCAACCTATCTTAGATCTACCTTTCTTCCGCCAGCGTCCGAGTATTTGCCCAGCAGAAACGTTAATTGCGTATATGACTGTAACCACAGATAATCGTAATGAAAAAGAAAACAAATTAATACTTACTTTCAAAAGACCGTTTCATGCTGCCTCGTCGCAAACCATAAGGCGATGGATTAAACAGACCCTCGCTGCTAGTGGTATCGATACTGTCATGTTCACAGCGCACAGCACGCGACACGCTGCTTCCTCAGCAGCACACCGAGCTGGCGTCAATGTCGATACCATTAGAAGAACGGCCGGTTGGTCAAATCAATCCGCCGTGTTTGCTAATTTCTACAATAGACCAATTACCGAATCTCCTACTGATTTCGTTAATGCAATATTTAATTAGAAAAAAAATATAAAAAGATTTCAAATTGTTTTACTGCTGATTTGTTATGTTTTGTATACCTACAAAATGTAAAATATATTTGTGTCGTTAATCTCAACCAAATTTGATTTTATTTCTACTATTACGACATTGATAATTCCTTTTCTCTGAACATCTACAAGTAATCATCTAAATCTCGAAAGACGGAGACAGGATAATTAAATGATCAAACGAACTTACCTGAAGTGAAGTTCGATCTTGATTATCCTGTCTCCGTCGAAGAGATTTAAGGTCCCGCCCAACCCTTGTTACTCTAATAAACCAGAATTACCCCTGAATTTCAATGTCGTAGTTTTAATTTCGCTTTCTCTAAACTTAATGACATACTTGGGCAAGCGCCTAAACTAAGGGAATATGCTTTCTCTTTCTTTCTTATGGCGCTAAACTATGTGCGAGTGGATTGAAGCGTAGCGGAGCTACTACAAGTAATCATCTAAATCTCTTCGACGGAGACAGGATAATCAAGATCGAACTTCACTTCAGGTAAGTTCGTTTGATCATTTAATTTTTCTATTTATTATAAACATTCACTTCAAAATTCAGAAAAGATATGAGAGGCGCCAAATGGTGTCTTCCGCTTTTATGCTGTTGGTGATGGCGCCACAATCGCACTCGAACGGATGCGCGGGAAAGGCGTAGTCCGCGCAAAGGCCGCTAGACGGCGCTGTCCCGACTGCAATATCTGGATTGCCAACACGGCCATGCTGCACGGTGCCTGCCCCAGGCACCCTGAGTCCAGATGAAATACTGAAACATAAAGCACATGTTACACCCTAGAATATTAGAGGTCCATAAGTTTTATAAAGTATTTTTTAATAATTCTATTCAAATTTAGATGTTAGAGTCTACTTATTTTTTTAACTTTGTGTGTTGTGTTGCTCTATAACGCCTGAGACATGCCAGTCATCAGAATAGCAAACTGGGTCAATGATGCGAAAATCACCTTATAGATTAATTTTGCAATTAAGTATTTTAGAAACATACAGTCGAGTTATTTTACATTAATAAGGTATTTTAAAGTATAGGTTAGTGGAGCAAATTTTTACCCGACTGCGCGACGCAAATGAGGGGTAATGTGTTTTTACTTAGTAAGTTCATATTACGGTGTAAGGAATTTATTTAACATTAAGGTACTTAATTATTTGTAAGTGTTTGTTTATATTGAAAAAAAAATCCCTTTTTGCCTGAGATACAGGTATTAAGTTAACCTTGTTCAGGCACCTATGTTATTTTCGTTCTAAATTAATAATGCTTAGCCTTAAGTTTTATTTGTAAACAATAATTATGAATAAATGATTTGATTTGATTTGATTGATTTGATATAAATAACAACATTAGAAGTGGGTAACAAATTTTTTTTACTTAGAAAATCAGTAAAGGTATGTATATCGTTTTTTTGCAATAATTTCCATACAGATTTGTCCCTAGTAACAATAAAATTTTTAGCAGTAGGAAATATTTTTGTGGTACACAGAAAACCCTGGAAAGCAACCTGAAAATAATAATATAATAAACTTTGTTTGAATGATTTTTCATATAGTATTCCATATAGAAATTCATAACAGCCATCAAAGTAGATAATAGGAATGTAGTACGAATAAAAATAATACGTTTAGTTCGAAGATTAACAACATAAAATTGAGTCCTATGTCTATGCAGGTAAGGTTGAAAACCTGATCGAGTATTATACGCGTCCTCGGGCATATAAGTTACGCAATTACTATAATAACTAAATTCACCATGGCTCGGTCGCACCAAATCCCTCCCAGCGCCATAGAAATTATTAAAGATTGAGATGGTTACATTTTCTATTAAGTTTAACAAATACCCTGATACTAAAATAATCATTAGCGCCAACAGTAACATAGCGCAACCCAGCCATATTGACGTAATAAAAAATCACTTGATTTTAGCGAGATCGTGTATGGTTCTGATAGCAAATGCGGGGGAGGTATCCGTTTTACGTGCAAGTATGGTGCCATGTTTTATCCAGACGTATGCATATTGCCTTTCCTTAGCCGCCTCTCGGCACTTGCGGTACAATATCTTGTTTGTCAAGGTTAAATGTTCGTTGCAGTAAATTTTGTGCTCAGGCCCGGAGATACCTAGCGTCGAGGAGGTCACTGATTTCTTCGCACGGTAGGCGGAAATAAAGTTGTCACGTAGTATACGAGTGGTAAACTTTACTATGATGTTCTTTGGTCGAGTGTTCTGTGGATCGGCATGTGGGACACGGTGAATCGAGATGACGTCGGATTTATTTGCAGTGAAATTGATTTCACGGCAAACATCAGACATTATGACCAGGAGATTTTCAGACTTCCTATCGGGTAGGTTCGTGATTTCCACGTTGCAGTGCCTGGCCTGCTGCTCCAATGACGCAATTTTATTTTCTAGCGCACTGATTTTCACTGGGACCTCAATGGTTTTCGCCAGTTCGTTTTCAAGAGCTGTGATCCGCTTCTCTGCAGAATCCTGCCATCCACACACGTTGTTCATGCCATCCTCCAAGTTGTTCAGTTTTGTATGTGTTTCTTGCAAAGTGTTGTTAATTTTTTTGTTATCTTATACTTATCTTATACCTCATATCGCCTATGATCTTATCCATCATGCGCTGAAAGACAGCTTGACTTGTGCGCAAGCCAAACGGAACCACATTAAATTCATATAAACCGGAACTTGTAATAAATGCGGTCTTCTCCTTTCCTGAACTGATGACTGATTGCCAGTACCCGCTGTTGAGGTCCAAATCAGCGAAATACTTAGCTCCACATAGGTAATTAATTATGTCGTCAATCACTGGTATTGGATACGAATCTGTTATGATCTTTTTACTAAGACGTCGATAATCAACACAAAATGTTCTGTCTGGTTTCTTGACAAGTACGACCGGAGAAGCATATGAACTCTGGCTTTCCGAGATAATGCCAAGTTTTAACATTTCTTTTACCTGTGACTCAATTATGTCTTTCTGTACTGGGGACACTCTATAAGGTCTTGAAAATACCGGTTCTTCATCTTTAGTTTGTATGTGGACCGGAGTGATACTACATCGGCCCAACTGATCGTTCTTAAATGCAAATCGATCTTTATATTTTATTAACAAGTCAAGCAGTGCCGTCCTCTGATTTTCAATTAACTCATCATTGATTATAAAAGAACTTTCAGTGGTACTTTGAAAAATATCGACTCCAAGATTGTTGTCCGTTGCTTCTGAAAAATAAACATAGTCGTTATTATGTAACTTTTCACTATAAATCGCGTCCAATGACGAACTTGTTTGATCTTGTTTGGTATGAAAGGAATAGAAGTTCCCTGTAGACTTAAACATTGATTATTAAAATCGACAGAGACTTTGAATTCATTAAGAAAATTTTGTCCAAGAATGAATGGACAGGATGGAATAAACACTGCCATTCCACGGAAGGTAACTTCTAATCCTCCAGGAAGTAATATTGGTGTTTCTATGTTACCTGCAACCTGAATCAATTGATTATTAATTGCTCTGAGAGACATTGGTGTCGCAGACTTTATCGGGATATTTAAAACATGGCACATAGATGCCGAAATACACGAGACAGCGGCAACAGTGTCTATGAGAGCCACCACCTTACACTTGCTAGGGTCATTTAATTGTAGAATGACCAAAGGTTTGCTCTAGTAGCTAAATAGCTTCTTTTTTATGTCTTCTTCCTCTGTTGGACTGTTTGGAGTAATGTGGTTCTGGCTACCAGCCAATTCTTCTACTTGGGGAACTGAGGATGGTGTAGACGGCTCTTCTACCGTTCCCCTTAGCGGAGCCGCCTGGCGTTTCCCGAGTTGTTTTGTGATTGGTTCCGCGCTTGTGTCACGTGGCGTGGTACATGCCCGTGTGCCAGCACCACGGACAAAAGAAAAAGAAACGAAATAAATTTTGAAATAAAAATAATGGGAAGGCTATCGGAAAAAAAACACCAAATGCGGTTTAGCCTTCCGTATATTGTTATTAGGTTAAATGATTACAAATAATAACCAGGAATTTAGTTCGAGGTTATACTATATGAAACACTAGCTTAGCGGCAGGGGCCGTTTAAGAACTTACAAAAGGATTCTATCTTATTTCCACTAAACTTAAACACACTTAACACAAAAGTCTGATAAAAAGAGAGGAACCACCGTGCAGAAACTACATAGGGACTTTACACTTGACCGCGGTTAAACTTGAAAATTAAGTGACCAACCTCCAGCGCGGGCAACGATACCTCGTGCAGATTGTCTCGGGCTGGTTGTGGCAGCGAGGCTGCTACCAGGCAGGTAGGCTAGGTACCGGCAGGCACTCAGAGGGCACACACTTCAGCGTGACGGTCACGTGCACGCAGCCAATGTCAGAACCAACTTCCAACTCCCAACGTGGTTTGCACGATGAATGCCCGCAAGTTCGGACGACAAATATTGAAATAATCCCACTGGAAAACAGAAACAAGACATCTAAGAAGCAATTCACAAGTGATTACGCGACAAAGGGGAGCGATCACAGACCGTAGCACGTGGCCGTGCTTCACCCAAAACATGAGTTTTAGCGGTTATTTCGTGATGAATGCTTACCGGGTTCTCTGGTTGAGACCTCCGTATCACCCTCCCGACCCTTTTAGTCACGCAGTCCCAACTTTTGGGAAGACTTTCAAAACTGCTGAAACAAAATATGACAATGAATCCGCCGTACGGAATTTCACCGCACGCAACACGGCGAGCACTAATGGATATTCTAAAACGTAATTTGAAGTACTTACTTTTGCTATAAATAAAATCTCTTCACAGGAGAACAATGATTACTTGTTTCAGCTCCAAAATAGAAAATAAAATGACCATGGATGAAATCCATGCCATTGCCATGTCCATTTTGGTGTTGTCAGCGCAACCTCCCCAAAATGCACTATGCTTTTTTTTGATATAAGCAAATTTATTAGAAAAACAAATCCACATTAAACAATTAACTAATGAGCAAAAGCTATATAAAATAGCGAAACGAAATTTACCTATAAACGATTTTTCTCGTAGATAAAAAGCTTTTCCGCTTTTGAAAATTCAAAGTGATTACCACCCATTTCCAAACTGCGCTCACAAATGGCAACACCGAAGTGTAGTAGTAGTGATGTGCCATAAGCATAGTGATGCGACGTGCTGGTATCGGATAGGTACTTGTTATAAAACGGAAAACGTTCCGTTACAATACCCCCCTTCCTAAAAGAACGATGCTGCCCTCAGCATCTTGTGATTGGAATTTGGAAATGGAAAAAATAATTTTTGGAATGCTTACGGAAAAGAAATGGAAATGGAAAAAAATATATAGGCACCAATGGCCACCAGAACCTGCTACCCAAGCCAAATGAAATCCAAACAAATAGGTAACTAAGAACTGGTAGCCAATGCTGTCACCTTACTAAAAACTAAACCGCAGAACTTAAAGGAAAGAAATAAGAAATAGTGTCATCGACCTTGTACAAGGACCGGCCTAACAATACCTGGGATCCCTGAAATACTTCAAACCGTGTTTAAAGTACTCAGTTTTCCTATACAGGATCTCCGACTGAATCCGACCAAACGTGTCAACCTATTTCACTGATTTGTCGATTCCTGTGGAAATGTAAGTAAAATCAAGTAAATGGTTTATAAGTTTTCCTTACCTAGCCCTACGACTAATGTCTTGGGATCGCTATAAGCACTAGGTAAGGGAAAACAAAAGCAAACAAAAGTTAACAAGGATAAACTAAGAGCGATGACCAAAATGTACCTAAAATTAATATCTCGAACCCACCAAAACACAGGAGTGTAAAATATTTACTAAAATTTCCTTATTTTAGAGAAATCAAAAAAACTCGAGTGTGAGCGCTCAAAAAAGGTAGTTCAAGTGTAGGATAACCTACAAAATGAGTACAAAGGTTTCTGTCTAGCCGACGGTCCAGCTCAGCCCCAAAATTGAACACAGAGCACACTTTTAACTGATCGTACATCTACTGACATCCTTCATCTTTCATGATAAGTAATGTAACAAAAGAAAATAAATACTGTCCATCACGTTCCTCTCACTCTTTAATGTGTAGTGGATCAATAGTAAAATCCAAAACACTATTTGTGGCTTTAATTTAATTTATGTTTTGAGGTCTTTTATATGCCAAGAATCAATTAATCGGCCGTCAGAAAGTCGCTCTAGTTCATACACTAAAGGTGATAACACTTTATGTACCTTACACTCTTCGAACTTTGGAGCAAGTTTAGCCATTTTAAATTTTTCTGCGTCACTTTGAATAAACGTTCTTTTCCAAACTTTATCACCCTCCTTAAAACGTGCCTGTCTACGTCTCAAATTGTAATGGCTAGCGTTTTCAGCATGGGCCTTAAGTAAATGTTCCTTGACCTTGGTGAAAATGTCTTTTAAATGATGGAATTCACCTGCGTATTCATCCCTAGGAACGCCCGGTTCGTAATTTTTATTAGGGTCCTTATAGAAGGAACCGCTAATGACTGGCTCTCTAGCGTGAACTAGGAAAAACGGTGTGAAACCTGTTGATTCGTTCATGGCACTATTAATAGCGTATTGAATCTTTGGCAAATTCTCATCCCAAGCTCTATGATTATCTTTAACATAAGACGCGACCGCTGTCATAACCGTTTTGTTGTAACGTTCGACTAAATTAACTCGAGGGGTGTAACGCGGCGTTAAGTGTAAATTTGGTACTTTATAGCGTTCTAAAAGCTGCCGAAATTCAGAGCCTGTGAATTGCACTCCATTGTCTGCAATTACAGTCTCTGGAACTCCGTGTGCTAAAATAACATTATTTTCAAAATGTTTCGCTACTAGTGCGCTAGTAGCGCGCCTAAGAGGAAACAAGAGAGTGTATTTCGAGAAGCAGCAAGTTACTACCAAAAGGTGAACAAAACCTGATCGCGACCTGGGTAAGGGTCCTACTAAATCGATTGACAGAACCTGAAACGGTCGGTGGCAAACCTTTGGTTGACCCATCAAACCTGGTGTGGCTTTTTGTGAAGGCTTGTAAGCAGCACACGTATCACATTTACTAATAAAATCAACCACGTCTTTATGCATTCCCGGCCAAAAATACCGCAGACATAGACGTCTATGCGTTTTGAAAATGCCTAAATGAGCAGCGGTAGGTTCGCAATGATTTTCTTTAATGACTGCCTCCCTACGATCCTTTCTCACTACTTCCTTCCATTCAAATTCTCTCAATAAATTATATTTTTGTTTAGACAAGCGATACAAGATATTATTTTGTATGCAAAAATTTGGCAATTTGGTAGGATGTGTTTTACACTCATTAAAAATCCTGTCATACCACTCGTCTTGAACGTGATCCACAGCATTTACTACCTCCTCCTTGACCAGCCTAGACAACGCATCGGGCACTACATTGTCCGTGCCTTTTCTGTGCTCAATTTCGAAGCTAAACTGTGACAGTCGGCAGGACCAACGAGCTAATCTACCTGAAGGGTTTTCTAACTTGGTAAACCATTTGAGTGAGGAATGGTCTGTGACCACTTTAAATTTACGCGAACCCAAATATGGTTCAAACTTCTCCATAGCAAACAAAACCGCCAAAGCTTCCCGCTCTGTGGCGCTGTAGTTACGTTCAGCCTTATTTAAAGACCTACTAACAAAAGCAATTGGGTGATCATGTCCGTCAATATTCTGCGACAGCATGCCGCCTAAACCATAGGACGATGCATCACAATGAACAGTAAAAGGTTTATTAAAATCTGGTACAGCTAATACTGGTGCTGTAACCAGAGCGTTTTTTAAAGCGTTAAAAGACTTTTCGGCTTCGTCTGACCACAGGAAAGGTGGTGCGTTTTTACCCGTACTGGTTAACTTATTTAAAGGCGCAGCGATGTTGGTAAAATTTCTAATAAATCTTCGGTACCACGAGCACGTACCTAAAAACATTTTAACCTCACGTGCTGAAGTAGGGGTTGGAAAATTTAATACTGCAGAAAGCTTTTCTGGGTCAGTTCTCAAGCCATACTCGTCAACGACATAGCCCAGATATTTTATGGAGCTTCTAAAAATTTTGACTTGGCAAAATTTACTGTTAAATTGGCCATTTTTAATTTCTCTAAAACTCGCTTCAATAATAATAAATGCGTTTGAAAATCTGAGCTAGCTATAATTATGTCATCAATATAACAGTAAACTATGCCCTTTTCGATATCACTACAGAAACCGTGTCCAAATAAAGAATCCATCAATCTTTGTTGACGAACTGGAGCGCCACTAAGTCCGAAAGGCATTACTTTGAATTTAACCCTATACTTGGC
This sequence comes from Aproaerema taeniolella, assembly GCA_949987775.1. NCBI lineage: Eukaryota > Metazoa > Arthropoda > Insecta > Lepidoptera > Gelechiidae > Aproaerema > Aproaerema taeniolella. Next base: position 29,763,105 of record OX465243.1, read on the forward strand.
ACCGATTTTAAGGTGTGATTTTGGTTTATTTGATAACAATTTTTATTTTCTATGTAATTACGGAGCTCATAAAAAATATTTGAAAAAATCCTATATATATAGTTATTGTAATATAGCATGTCTCTTATTATGCACATTGCCAAGTTGTCTGATATAGACATGTGCGCTGCACCGGCGCGCCGCCGCCGCCGACCAATCATCCCCCGGCGTCGCCGCCGCCTTTTTGAGACGGCGTGGACGATTGGCGAGGTGGTTTCACGTCAATCGCCACTGGCGTATTATTTTAGTTCGTTTAGTCTACATTTGGCAGATGCTATTTTGACGAATTCCACGTAAGAGAAAGCAGATCTCTTCGCATCTCTTTTTGCGAGCAATTCTCTTATGGACTCTGCCTCTCATCAGCCGCCGTCAATACCTCGCTATGACTTCTCAATGCCGGAAGTCACGATACATAATAAAGAAGTTCGCGGAGCACTAAAGAGTCTAGACGTGAATAAAGCTAGCGATCCATATGCATATGCTCTGCTCTGAGGTATTGTGGTCCTGAGTTGTCTCCTGTACTGACATTCTCCCTTAAGACTAAAACCGTACCCAAATCCTAGAAGCTTGCTAACGTGCAACCAGTACCCAAAAAGGGTAGTTGTGCCGACCCCTGCAATCACCGAATTATTGCCATCACCTCCATACTCTGCAAGGTTATGGAAAGGGTACTAAATAGCAAGCTGCTGACTTACCTAGAAGACAACGACTTACTCAGTGATTGAATATGGCTTTCGCCTGGGACGATCAACAGGGAATCTACTAGTATATGTCACACACTGCTGGGGCTATGCTATCGAGAAACATTGTGAAGCTCACGCCGTGTCCCTAGATATCTCGAAGGCATTTGACAGGGTTTGGCATGCAAGTCTGCTAAGCAAGCTTCCTGCGTACCGAGTCCCTGCCGACTTCTGTGACTGGATAGCTGACTTCCTGAGAGAACGGTTGATCCGAGTAGTCATGGATGGCTGCTCTTCTGACCTAACGGCTATTGACGTTGGAGTTCTTCAGGGGTCCGTTCTCTCTGCGACCCTTTTCCTGCTGCACATTAATGATATGCTTTTGCATGGAGTTGTTGCATACGCAGATGACAGTACAGTCATGGAGAGATACCTGTCTGGTCCAGGAGCTGGTGGGGATGAAATTGTCTCAGAAAGGAGAGCACTGGTAGAGCGATTAAATTCAACCTTAAGTCTTGTCTCCCGATGGGGTGACAATAATCTGGTTAGTTTCAACGCCACCAGAACACAGGCGTGTCTGTTCTGCGGAACGGGGTCCATTTACTCTGACTTTACTTTTCGAGGTACATCTGTTCCTGTAACCAGTGAGTTGTCTGCCAACCTAGACTTCGGCACCTCCATCGAGTCCAAAGCCCAAACTGCGGCCAAGAAGCTGGGCATCCTTAACAAGGTTGAACGGTACTTTACGCCCGATTAACTCCTGTCCCTCTATAAGGCACAGGTACGATCGTGCATGGAGTATTGCAGCCACCTTTCTGATGGTTCAACCAAATACCAACTAGCCGTATTGGACTTCGGAGAGAGTGCACAGGAGCTGCATGAACTTATTCTGCCTGCCCTTTTCCAGACGTACTGCAGGGTATCACCCTTACCTTATCGAGATCCCACGGCGCTTTTTATAATCTTTTATATTGCGCACTGCCAAGGAATGGAAGTCCCTGCCTGCGTCTAAATTTCCGAGCTCATATAACCCAGGCCTCTTTAAAGTTCGAGTGAATAGGTATTTTTTGGGTGAGCTTGCTTCAGCCATGATGATTATTGGAAGCAGCAACGGAGTAAAATTCGTCAAAAGAAGAATTTCTCGAAATAAGAATCTTTCAAATGTTGACTAAACGTATGGAATGTTGTTTCTTTTTGCAACAATACCCATATTTGGTGATAAAAATTTAAGAGCACCCTCCCACGCTGGCGCGCCGCCGCCGCCGCCAAATTTTTGCCAGTTCGCCGCCGCCGGCATTTTCTATATCGGTGCACATGTCAAGGCACCTCAACTATAAAACGTGAGTTGCTCTTGGTTGTACATATAAATGATCTATTAAAATAATGAAATTCAATCTATTATTATTATTTTATAATCCACGGGGACGAAGTCGAAGTAAAAAACTAGTACATAATGATTAATCTTTCTGTCGACAGTTATGATTTAATCAAAGAAAAAAAACTGGCGATCTGGCAATGTGTATCTAAATGCACACGGTAAATAGAAGGTCGATTTGCGAGTGAGTTGGCAATGTGCATTTGTAGACACATCAATAAATATACATGTGTTACGATTGAAAATCATGTGCATCACTACAAAATACTAGTAAATATCGAACACGTATATATTCAAGAATTATATAATACACACATACATAGGTTTTATACAATATATAATAGGATAAAAATCGATTTTTATCGTGTGCTGCGTGAACGCCTGCAAACGTTCCGCCATCTTGCGACCCACTGACAGCTTGTGTGGCCAAATAAAGTTGGTAGATTTTTTTGCAAATAAATAAAATATTTTCCTACAAAGTGTTGCCAAAAAAAACCCAAAAAAATTGCCTTTTTTTCTGGTATATTTTTTTTAGAACTATGTGCATTTCAGTGCACATTACCAAGTATAGGGTTAAAGAGCCCACGACCTGGAACCGTGAAGCTAGTTTTGTCTTGCGAATTTAACTGTAGCGAAGTCTGCCAAAAGCTTGAGCTCAAGTCGATTGAAGATAAATACCTGGTTTCTTTTAAGCTATCTAAAATTTAAGGCATGTAAGGGATCGCATAAGCGTCACCTTTGGTTACTGCATTTAATTTTCTACTATCTAGGCAAAACCTCCAATCACCGGTGGATTTTTTAACGAGGATCACAGGATTGTTCCACGGACTTTCGCTAGGTGCCACTCCATCTAGGGCTAACATGCGATCTAGTTCGTTATACAATGCCTTCTTCTTCTCTGGGGAAAGAGGATACTGCCTAGTTTTAATAGGTGGCGAATCGCCCGTATCAATGACATGTTCAGTAAGAGTCGTTCTTCCTAAACCTTTCTTTTCGGTAGAAATGTTCTCAAATTCTTTTACAATAGAATCCGCTAATTCACTTTGACTTGATGTAAGTTTATTGTAAGCTTGAATTGCGGGTAATTGATCCGAAGATATACTATTGCAAACTTTAAAATAAGTATCCGGCGTACTTCTGTCATCTATTTTGTCAAACAGTTCATAAGCTAAATGAAAACTTTTCCAAAAGTCGCATCCAAGAATAACGTCAGTGACGATGCTTGGAATGACGTGGAATTTGATAACCCGGGTTACATTATTAAATTTTACGGGGACAAAGACAAAACCAATCGACTCCAGCTGGATGCCGTTAGCAACACTACAAGATTTGTCCAACTGTGGTTGAAACTCGAGACCAAATTTAATAAATTGCTCATGAGAGTTGTTTCCCAAAATAGAAACACAAGCACCGGAATCTAATAAACCTATGATTTCAAAATCATTGACTAGAATTCTCAAATATGGTCTAATATCCTGTAGTATTACACCTAGGATTTAGTGTCCTAAGTGGATACCACGAGTTAAGAGTAAGGAATAGTGTAAGGGTAGTGTCGGATTACACCTAGGCTTTAGGAGTTTAGGTCACTAAATCCTAGGTGCAAGTTTAGGGTATCTAGGCGTTGCGTCCAGAATTCTAGGTCCTTAGGGTTAGAATCCTAGGCAAACGCAACGACCTAGGTGGAAGAGGAAGGTGAAAAGAAAAGATGATCTAGGGTAAAACACTGAGGAATTTATTGGGACCAAAGAGTTAACCTATCCACACTATGGCTCGCAGTATTAGATATAAGTAAATTATTTAAAAGGTGTGACAACGTTACTCATTAAGCCATGGGTCCAGGACGGGTGATCTCCACTGGTTAAATTCCAAATAAAATCTTGACGGGACCCCAAATCCGATCAACTGTTTGCCAGTAGCGAGGCGTGGTAGATGGAAAATATCTAGGCTGAAAGGGATCTCCGTCACAATGTAAATAAGTCCACTGCGTAGCGGTGCGGTATATATTAAATAGGTTAGGGTAGGTAGACTTTAGTTAGAAGATTTAGAATATAGCTAGGTAGTAAGGAGATTTACACTGATTTTACGGTAAAAATTCAAGGCGGTATAGTAAACTTTCCAGTCCCTGGCCAAGCACTGACCCAGGGAGGTCTTTAAAATAGAAGGTCCTGGTGTTAGTCTCTACTCAGAGCACCAGGACGGAAAAAAAGGTGGTTTTCTTCAGCTCCAAGTTTTTCTACTACTCCCAAAATCTGAAGTCCCAAAGTCCAAAAAAAACAAAGTAGAGACTGACAAAAGTAAGTGGCCAGTCTAAGCATCATTCTATGTCAATGGTTAAAATGGTTAAGGTAAGACCAACGACATAGAATGATGTCATAGCGTAGAATGATGGCATAAACCAAAGACATAGAATTCGAGGACAGAACGATGACAAGACAGCTGTGACAACATTATCCAAACATGCTATGGTAAACAAAAAGTGAAACGAAAATATAAAATTCAATAGTTAGGGCTTCAAACGAAGCCCTACATTACCCCAACAACCCCGGAAAATTTTTCGACTTCAGAGAAAAATTTTTTGTTAAATTTTTGGGAAGCAAAATTCCCACTCACATAACACTATCATATATTCATCAGCAAACATACTTCACACTAACATAACCACTCACATAACACTATCATATATTCATTCGCAAACATACTTCACACTAACATTAGTTGGGGTACGGTTCACATTCAATGACGCGTACTCCGGAGATAGTGCTTCAAAAGATGATATACATGACCAATAGGCTTATTTATAGAGTTGTCAGCCGCTCTTGCCTATAAAGAGGCGGGACTGTAGGCTTATTTAAAGAGTAGTCAGCCGCTCTATGCGAAAACCCAATAGAAAATAGGAAGTTAGTTCCTGTAGCTACAAAACTTCTCTAACGAAAGGAGGTTTAGTATGCAACCAATCGAGAGTAGGGAAGAAGGTAGAGAAAGAATACTAAACTTCAAAAAAAGAAACACCCAAACCAACGATAAGCAGTCCAATCGGGCTTAACGTGGTAGGTTAAAGAGAAGAAGTAGAAGTAGCATCTCATCCATCAGTGGGCGTAGGAGCCTGCTGAGGAGAAATAAGAAACAGTAGTACCCAACCCAACCATAGGCAGTAGGGGCCTAATGTGGAGGGTTAAGATATGACAGTGGCTTATTTAAGGAGTTGTCAACCGCTCCAAGAGATAAAAAGAATATGACAAGGGCTTATTTAAGGAGTTGTCAACCGCTCCAAGAGATAACAAAAAGAAATAATAACAAAAAAGTGCCAAACGAAGCCAAATATTGAAGTCGAAGAAAGAAAAAGAGGAAAAGTAAAGTGTAAAGAAGAGAAAGTATTTACATAAGAAGTAAGTATTTACAAAAGTAGCATTTCATACTTTGATGTCCTTAATGTGCCATTTAGATAGGGAACCATTAGGATCTTCAAGTACATAAACAAGAGGCGAAAGCTTACGTGCGACTTTGCACATAATGTATCTAGGCGCAAATTTCGCGCTGAAGTAGGTACCAGCGTTACTTTGAACATAATTCTTGCGCCAAACGGTATCGCCAACAGAATATTCTTTGAAGGAATGACGTAAGTCATAGCGTAGTGAGTTCTTCTGGTGAGAAATATGAAGAGCTGTTTCCACCTTGTCAAATAGTGCGGACAAGAGTCCAAGATTATGGGCGTAGAGGTCACGTGGCAAGAAGGTTAATTCATCAATGTTAAAGTCATGAGTATAAAGTGACCCACAAGTGATGATCTCGCGACCAAAAGTTAGGAAGGCAGGAGAAAAACCCGTAACGACATTTACGGCATTATTCATTGCAGCTTGGATTTTAGGCAAGTGCAAATCCCAGGATCTATGATCTTCATTGACTAGGGAAGCTAGTGCCGTGACAATCGTACGATTATATCTTTCAGTAGGATTGACCTGTGGACAGTAGTAAGGAGTAAGACCTTGATAGGGGATCTTATATTTATTAAGTAAGTTACGGAATTCATTAGACTGAAATTGTACACCATTATCAGTAAGAATGTATTGAGGAACACCATGAACCAAAAATACTAGATTCTCTAGTCTTTCAATCACATTAGATGCGGTAGCGCGTTTAAGTGCAAAGATAAGAGTGTATTTTGTAAATAAGCAATTGACAACCAAAATATACTGATTGCGTGCTCTAGTCATAGGGAATGGTCCCATCAAGTCTAGAGAAATAGTCTGGAAGGGCCTTGAACAGACTTTAGGTTTTCCCATAGGACCGTAAGGTGAGTGATTTGAGTATTTAAAAGCTAAACACACATTACATAAAGATATGAGCTTGGCTATTTGCTTAAACATGCCAGGCCAATAGTAGGTTAAACACAGTTTTTTGTAGGTTTTAAAGATACCAAGATGTGGATTAGAAGGAGGACCATGAGCTTCCTTGATGATAGATTGCCTTAAAGATGGAGGAGGGACTTCCTTCCAAATAAAGTCATTATTTAGAGAGTAAGGAGAGTGAATGCAACGGTAAAGTTTACCGTCTTTGAGGGTATAGTTAGGAAAACAATCAGGATTGTTCTGACAGCCTAAAAGTAACCTGTTGTAACGTTCTACTTCAGAAGAAATTGAAATAGGGTTGCCCGTTACCGGACAAGCCTGAAATTCTAGAGTAGAAGTAGAGTTCAAGTCTGGAGGTTTAGAGCGAGAAAGAAGGTCAGGAACTAAATTATCCTTACCTTTCTTGTGTTTAAGAATAAAATTGAAGCAAGATAAACGAATAGTCCAACGGGCTAATTTGCCAGAAGGATTAGAAAGGTTGGTAAACCATTTTAGGGCAGCGTGGTCAGAGTAGACTGTAAACTGTTTACCAGAGTCTAAGTAACAACGCCAGTGTTCAAGAGCCGTGATAACTGCTAATGTCTCACGTTCCGTTGTAGAATAGTTCCTTTCGTGTTTATTCAAAGACTTGCTCATATAAGCAATAACAACTTCTTCACCGTTTCGGATTTGAGTAAGCATAGCACCAATACCGAAGTTAGAAGCGTCGCAATGAACAGCAAAAGGAAGGTCAAAATCAGGGCAGGCTAGAACTGGGGTAGTTACAAAACATTCTTTAAGTTTAAGGAAGGCAGCGTTTGCTTCAGCATCCCAGACGAACTTAGGAGCGTTCTTAGCTAAAGAAGTAAGTTTATTAATAGGGGCAGAGATAGTACTAAAGTTAGGAATGAAGCGTCGAAACCAGCTACAAGTTCCTAGAAATTTCCTAACTTCCTTACGAGAAGTTGGAACAGGATAGTCTAGAATAGCTTTAATTTTAGAGGGGTCAGCTCGTAAACCATTAGCATCAACGATGTAACCGAGATATTTAAGCTCGCTTCTAAAGAATTTGCTCTTTTCAAAGTTGATGGTTTGTTTAGCCATCGAAAGTTTCTCAACTACTCTCAGTAGAAGGGAGATATGTTCCTCAAAGGTCTCGCTTATGACAACAATGTCATCTAAATAACAGAATACTTTGTTTTCGAACTCCGGAGTGAACAATCTGTCCATCAAGCGTTGCTGAGTAGCCGGAGCGTTTGTAAGTCCGAAGGGCATGACAACGAATCTATACATTCCTCTACCGGGTACATAGAAAGCAGATTTATCTCTATCAGCTGGATCCAAAGGGATTTCCCAGAAGGCTTTAGCAATGTCAATGCTAGAAAGGTATTTAGCATTCTTAAGGTTGTCCAAAATTTCATTTATGAAAGGAAGGCTGTAGGCATCACGACGGGTAATAGCATTGAGTTTTCTGCTATCGACACAGAAACGCCATTCACCGTTAGACTTAGGCGTGATAAGGACAGGAGAAAGCCAAGGGCTTTCGCATTTTTCAATGACTTTCCAGCCTAACATCTTGTCAACCTCATCGATCAAGGCTTTTTGTTTCTCAGGAGAGAGTCTATAGCATTTCTGCTTGATCGGAAGAGAATCTCCGGTATCAATCCGGTGAGTAATAAGATCAGTGCGACCAAGTTCACCCTTGCTTTCAAAGGAGATATCCTTAAAGCGTTGGATAATCCTGTCTGCAATAACTTTTTGAGAATCACTAATATTAACATATGGTAAGACCTTATCAGTCTGACCCGTAGTAATAGAACATGAGTTAAATTTGTTAGTTAAAGATAATAAAGATTTTGGCATCAGATTAAATTTTTTCCAAAAGTCAATGCCTAAGATAAAGGATGGAAACATTTCAGGGAACACGTAAGCTCTAATTATATGGCAGTGATCATTAAAAGTTATAGGAAGATCAAAGTAACCAAGAGATTTTACTTCATGACGATTTGCCGTAGCGACAGTAATAGGGTTTGACTTGAACAACTCAAAACCTAGTTTTAAAATTTCAAAATGAGAATTATTGCCTAAGATAGTGATAGAGCTGCCGCTGTCGAGAAGCGCAGAAAATAAGTTATTATCGATAGAAACCTTTAAGAAAGGACGGTTGTGATCACTTTCGTTCTTGTAGAAAACTGAAGAGATCCTATAGCAACCTAAGAAGGTTTTAATCGTCAATAACCATTTATCCCAGTCAGCTTTATCAAAACTAGGTTTAGGATTCAAGTTAGAATCTAGTTTTTTGAATTAGAATTATAGGTAGGGTTACATTTAGGGCAATTAGGGAAAATTAAACCTTTTAGACCGCATTTGAAACAAATGGGTATCCTAGGTTGTTTGTAAGCTTTTAGAGAGTGATCGTTAGTTCGACAACGAGGACAATGTAGATAAAATGCAGAAGGTACGTAAGTAGCGTTAGTTGATGGTGTAGAATCCAAGATAGGAGTAGGTGAAGGGACCTCAGAAGGTTGAATATTGGTAGACGAGCTAGGAGATTGTGAAGAAGTAGCATTTACCGCTTTCCTATGTTGGAAATTAGGTTTAAAAGATGAGAAATTAGTTTTAAAAGAAGAAGGATTAGTGTTAAAAGACGTAGAGGGTTTAGAAGAAACTGGAGGTGTATAGTTAAACTCTGAGACCAGAGGATTATAATCAGACGTTGGTTCTTTAAAATTCCGATCCTTATCAATAAATTCCTCGTATTTCCGGCAAGTAGAGATAAGAGAATCGATAGAATTTACGTTAACCAAGGCTAAATAGATAGAATAGCAGGGACGTATGTTACGTTTAAGAATGTCTAGTTGATCTGTCTCAGACAATTTCTTAGTCAGTCTTGAAAACATTCCATTCATCAACGAAATGTAAATAATAATATTCTCATTAGAGCCTTGAGTGCGATTTCGAATTGCAGTTAGAATTTTATAGTCGCAATCGTATTCGCTAAAGTCCTGAACTAAAGAGGTTGAAAAGTCGGACCAAGTCAAAGCTGGATTCCGAGTAAGCTTAAAACGGAGCCAATGAAGAGCGTTATTAGAAAGAAATTCCGAAGCATGTTTAATTAATGACTCCTTAGGAATACCCCGAGAAGTTGTAAATTCCTCCAATTTTAACAAAAAAGACTTAGGACAAGAATCACCAGAATAGGAAAATTTCCTCAATTCGCCTAAAGATTTAGTGTAAGAATGCAAATTAGAAAGGGGAGTATCCTTAGAAGGCTGGTTCCTAGGTGAGGGAACGCAGTCATCTGTTGGGAGTTCCTGAAGAGAGGGGTGAAATTCCTCCTCTTTAGCTGTAAGATCTTTAAATTGTTTTTCCAAATTTTTGAAGCGTTGACGGAGAGAGTATAATTTATCGAGAGCAGAAGGGTCATCATCACAAGTATCAACGTCTATACGTTGGAGTCTGAAGAAGATGTGATTCAAGTATGCCTCGATCTTGGGGAAGTTCTGTTCCTTGCCCAGATCGAATTTAAGTTCTGCATACTTTAGAGAGTGATCTATTTGATCAAGGTCAGTTGAAAGGGGAATAGGAGATGTTTCAATCTGTTCAGGGGAGATATTGGACAATATTTTTAGCTGAGAATGGAGATTAGAGACCGTCGATGCAGGTTCCTCATTACGGATCTTAACCTCATATTCGGCTTCTGCTTTATTCAGTAAATTAAAAACAATACGACGAGCCATATTGCAGATTTACAAAGAAAGTTGGAATAAAATAAAATAGGTTTAAGTTATAGTATAGTAGAATAAGTCAGAAAAATAGAAAAACAGTCATTAGAATTAAAGAACAGTCGTTAAAATTGAAGAACAGTCAGTAAAATTAAAGAATAGTCAATAAAATTAAGATAGCATAAGTTAAAGTTAGGAGAAAAAAAAATTAACATTTGGTAAAAATAATAGTACAGATTAAATTTGTTATTATTTAACAAGTTGTGTTTTTTTACATCACATATAAATTATTTTAAGGTAAATTGTTAAAGATGATTAACAATTTAAAGATTTCCTTAATTTAAAAGGTTGGTATTTTTTAAAATATCAAGTTAGTCCAGGGGTTCCCTAACTGTGAGTCGCGACGCCCTGAGGCGTCGCGACAGTATCCCAGGGGCGTCGCGTGTCGATACGTCGATGCGGCTAAGTTGAGTGAGAAATAGACGTAGAGAAAGAAATGAAACTGGCCATTTCCAAACTGGAGCCCCGTTTTCAAAAACTATGCTCAGAAAAACAAGCACATCCATCTCATTAGGAGCCAGCCAGTTTATAAATATCTCTTTTTATTATTATTCATGTTTTTTCTATGTTCCCACTAAATAAAAAAATAATTTGCAAATTCGCGTTTTCCTGATTGCCTGTTACTAGAGTAGTACCTACCTACAAAAATTCGTTAGTATTTTTGTCGACTACGTTGAGGGGCGTCGTAAAACAATAGCCAAGACCCAAGGGAGTCACAGCACTAATAAGTTTGGGAACCCCTGAGTTAGTCTATTTAAATTAAGGTGTTCTTTTTTAAAATTAAATAGTTGAAAATTATTAACAATTTAAAAATTTGTTCGACATGAACATTAAAACTAAGCACTAAAATCTAAGTTTATAAATCTAAAATATTAAACTAAGTACTTATTACAATATTAAACTAAGAATTACAAGCCTAGAGCCAATAGTGTAATTAGGGTAACTCACAGTACGAGAATGTCCCTTTAACCAAAATGTTAGTTTTTTGCACCATGTCTTTTATACCAAAAAGACACCTTTTTTCACAATGTCCTTTAACAAAATGAAAAAAGTTGTGTAAGGTGAAATATGTGTAGGTAGAGAATAAGAGTCGATAAGTAATAAATAGAATAAGTAGAATAATGTGTAGTAGAATAATAAGTAAAAGAATAAGTGTTATAGTGCTAGTAGTAAGTAAGTACTAAGTATGTAATTAAGTAGTAAGTAAGTACTTAGTAAGTAGTAAGTAAGTAAGTAGTAGGTATAGTAGGTAGTTAATAGAAGGTAGTAAATAGTAAGTAGTAACAAGTAGGTAGTATATCGTAGGTAGTAAATCCAAACAAATTATCGTAATGTGCCTAAAATAGTGTCTTAATTTAAATACACTTGAGTAAGTGGTGTTTTAGAATTTAGAGGGGGGGTAGGTTCGTAAAGAAGGGCGCCAAACTGTAGTATTACACCTAGGATTTAGTGTCCTAAGTGGATACCACGAGTTAATAGTAAGGAATAGTGTAAGGGTAGTGTCGGATTACACCTAGGCTTTAGGAGTTTAGGTCACTAAATCCTAGGTGCAAGTTTAGGGTATCTAGGCGTTGCGTCCAGAATTCTAGGTCCTTAGGGTTAGAATCCTAGGCAAACGCAACGACCTAGGTGGAAGAGGAAGGTGAAAAGAAAAGATGATCTAGGGTAAAACACTGAGGAATTTATTGGGACCAAAGAGTTAACCTATCCACACTATGGCTCGCAGTATTAGATATAAGTAAATTATTTAAAAGGTGTGACAACGTTACTCATTAAGCCATGGGTCCAGGACGGGTGATCTCCACTGGTTAAATTCCAAATAAAATCTTGACGGGACCCCAAATCCGATCAACTGTTTGCCAGTAGCGAGGCGTGGTAGATGGAAAATATCTAGGCTGAAAGGGATCTCCGTCACAATGTAAATAAGTCCACTGCGTAGCGGTGCGGTATATATTAAATAGGTTAGGGTAGGTAGACTTTAGTTAGAAGATTTAGAATATAGCTAGGTAGTAAGGAGATTTACACTGATTTTACGGTAAAAATTCAAGGCGGTATAGTAAACTTTCCAGTCCCTGGCCAAGCACTGACCCAGGGAGGTCTTTAAAATAGAAGGTCCTGGTGTTAGTCTCTACTCAGAGCACCAGGACGGAAAAAAAAGGTGGTTTTCTTCAGCTCCAAGTTTTTCTCCTACTCCCAAAATCTGAAGTCCCAAAGTCCAAAAAAAACAAAGTAGAGACTGTGTAATGTTACACTAAGCCTTACAGCAGGGCCGTAAGGACCTAGTGAACAGTAGTCGAGGTAGGCTACGTCGAGGGTCCTATAGATATAAGACCCTAGACGTAGGTAGGGAAAGGTCGAGTGAAAGGTTAGAGGTAGTAGAGAGAGAGAGTAGATACAAGAGAACAGATGTATTATATATAGAGCCTAATATTACAAATTTGGGTCCTGCCTCCCTAACGTCACTGGCGAGTTATAGGTAGCTGAGGGAAAACAAGAATTTGACTTAAGTAGGACGACGTAGCTGAAGCCAGGAGAGCGAAGTCTTGATCGTGTTATGCCGGTTACTCTGCGCTCGAGGTGGTGTCTGCAGCAGATCTCACGGCCCACGCCGGAAGCAAGAGAAGACTGCCCTCACGGCTCCCCGGAGGCAGGATAGGACTGCCCTCACGGCTTCCAGCCGGAGGTACGAGGAGACTGGAGTTTTTGAGAGCCCCACGCGAGGTACAGTGGTAAAAGAGGGAACTGTGGTGTGAATTCACACGCGCCTACCACTTTAGGGTCGAGTATTGTTGTAGCGTAGGGTTCGCGCCTGGGCAAAGTCCCTGGGCCGTGCTGCGGCCCAGGGAGGCCTTGAGACAGTAAGGTAGCTGTCCTGTCCTTCTATCTCACGTGAGAGATGAAGGAAGACTGACCTTTTAAAATTCAGCCGTCAAAAGGTAAACTGGAAATCGTGAGTTTCGCGAACGATTTTCTGTGTTTTAGAATTTTGAGAACCAGGGGTGAGAAGCCGTTGGGCGCCAAATGTAATGTTACACTAAGCCTTACAGCAGAGCCGTAAGGACCTAGTGAACAGTAGTCGAGGTAGGCTACGTCGAGGGTCCTATAGATATAAGACCCTAGACGTAGGTAGGGAAAGGTCGAGTGAAAGGTTAGAGGTAGTAGAGAGAGAGAGTAGATACAAGAGAACAGATGTATTATATATAGAGCCTAATATTACAAATTTGGGTCCTGCCTCCCTAACGTCACTGGCGAGTTATAGGTAGCTGAGGGAAGACAAGAGTTTGACTTAAGTAGGACGACGTAGCTGAAGCCAGGAGAGCGAAGTCTTGATCGTGTTATGCCGGTTACTTTGCGCTCGAGGTGGTGTCTGCAGCAGATCTCACGGCCCACGCCGGAAGCAAGAGAAGGCTGCCCTCGCGGCACCTCGCCGGAGGCAGGATAGGACTGCCCTCACGGCTCCTCGCCGGAGGCAGGATAGGACTGCCCTCACGGCTTCCAGCCGGAGGTACGAGGAGACTGGAGTTTTTGAGAGCCCCACGCGAGGTACAGTGGTAAAAGAGGGAACTGTGGTGTGAATTCACACGCGCCTACCACTTTAGGGTCGAGTATTGTTGTAGCGTAGGTCACACGCGCCTACCACTTTAGGGTCGAGTATTGTTGTAGCGTAGGGTTCGCGCCTGGGCAAAGTCCCTGGGCCGTGCTGCGGCCCAGGGAGGCCTTGAGACAGTAAGGTAGCTGTCCTGTCCTTCTATCTCACGTGAGAGATGAAGGAAGACTGACCTTTTAAAATTCAGCCGTCAAAAGGTAAACAGAAAATCGTTCGCGAAACTCACGATTTCCAATTTTGATTTCAAATTCAAATAGAAGTCAAGATTGACAAGAATAGGTGGCAAATACCAAAGACAATATGAATCACGGTTGAACCATCATTCTATGTCAATGGTTTAGACGCCAACGACAAGGAATGATGCCATCAACCAAAGGCAGAGAGTAACCAAAGACATAGAATTCAATGTCAACGGCTATATGACAGACTAATGACATGACCGCTGTGACAATGCAAAACACAATGTAAACAAATAAAACAAGAAATAGAAACTAACTAAAATACAGGAAAAGAAGAATACTACATCTGACAAAAGTAAGTGGTCAGTCTAAGCATCATTCTATGTCAATGGTTAAAATGGTTAAGGTAAGACCAACGACATAGAATGATGTCATAGCGTAGAATGATGGCATAAACCAAAGACATAGAATTCGAGGACAGAACGATGACAAGACAGCTGTGACAACATTATCCAAACATGCTATGGTAAACAAAAAGTGAAACGAAAATATAAAATTCAATAGTTAGGGCTTCAAACGAAGCCCTACATTCCTCCTTATTAGGTGCAAAAAGAACCGAAGCAATGGTGTCAAAAGACTTAAATTTATTAAATGATGATGTATTGGCTTCGTGAAATTCACTAAACAAGTCACCTCGGTTCAAATTATTCAGTTTTTTGTTCCGGAAGGATTTTCGTTTGATTTTGGATTACACTTCGGGCAAGTTCGTTTTGTGAAACCTTTTTCCCCACACTTAAAGCAGTGAATTTTATCTGGATCTGGAGTTGCCTGACATAGTTTGAAATTGTGGTTACCCTTTCCGCATTTATAGCATGTTCTTGTGCTTTTAGCGTTTGACGTTTTTGCTTGCTGAGGTGAAGCTTCTTCCTTACCCTTTTGGTCATTTTTAGTTTGTTTACCGACAGCATTAACCGATTTTTCTTTGGATTTACCCTTATACGTAAATTCCGTACTCAGACTACTGTTACTGGCTTTACCGGGCTCAACGAAAAGATTTGCGCTCTGGCGCGCTGCCTCCAGCTTGCGACAGATTGATTTTAATTCCGGAATGGTTTTAACGTCAAGTAAAGCAAGTTGTTGTGAGAAGTATGGCCGTATGTTATGCAAGAGTATTTCGAGCTGCTTGTCTTCGGACAGAGGTGTCTTTACGTTCCGTTACACTTGTCTAGGGCGGAAGTTGTATCTTCCCCGTGGGGCTGGTGAATTACTGCCACCAGGTCGCTGGCGCCAGTTAGGCGTGCTATGGTGCTGGTCGCAGTAATTCACCAGCCCCACGAGGAAGATACAAGTGCTATTTGCACGCCAAAGAACGTATACAAGAACTTATTCCACGAGCTCTCTACATTGAATAGCGTAAGACCAGATCTTCAATAATTTCGAATGTTGACATCGAATACCATTTCAAACCTTTTAAATTTATATTCGAATTATCTTCTTCGAAATGACCGAATGAGAAAGAAGTTGCGTTATGCCCGATCCTCCATAAAGGTCTGCATACCACAGTACCTAAGCTACGTCCCTTCCAAATATCAAGTGCCTATGTTTAGCCGTTTAGGCTGTGCGTTGATATGTCAGTCAGTCAGTCAGTTTCTCCTTTTATATATTTAGATTCACCACTTGAGAGGATAAGATCGAATTACTTAACACCCTGTGTAAGGATCATTGAGACGATCAACATTGAGATAATGCACCTAAGTATAATTAAATAATCTGTGGTATTTTTTACCCAGTAGCAAGTACTGCTGGGTTAAAATTACCAAATGTTTCTACATTGAGAACATCTGTAACTTAAGTTTTTTTGCAACTTTATGATGTCTGAATTAATTCTTAAAATTCTTTTACCGTACTAACTTTGTCTATAAAAATACAGTCAAGTAAACTTTAATATTTTCTTTAAAAATATCGCACATTTAGAAGCCTTTTTTAACTTTAACCTTATTTAAGTTTAATAAGGTTAAGCAAATATTGTTTTTCCTTTATTTATGTTTACCATGTAATAGGTAATTTTTCCATTTTATAGCTACATTAGTTTTGTACAAGCAAATTGTTATTTATGTTACTTGGACAGTTCTTTTCCATTTATTCCTGTGCAGAAGAAGTAACACAGCTTTTTACTTAAAACCACCTCAACCTGTGGTTGGGAGACCTATTTTACCAACAACACGTTATTGTGACGTTATGTGGTTCAATTAAATAGGTAAAAAATCGACTATACCAGAAAATCAGTAATTGTATTCATTGTAAATAATCAACAAAATATCCAGGGTTTTGATTGAGTATTTTATTTTACCACAGCCAGAACTATCAACAAAACAGTAAAACCAGAATCCAATTAAGTTCGATGCTCACCAAATTTCCTAATTTATTAATTGCAGATCGTAAGTAAAGCGTTGCTTATTTCTGTCTTTTTTTAACAGCCCCAGGGTGAGTTTTAAAGTATCATTTAAAGAATTAAATAAATTGTGTACATATTTACTTATATTATACTTAAGCAGGACGCTAGGCGGTTGTGTCCTCTTTGTAGAGTCGAAATCGCGTTCATTTTGTTTTTTGAAACTTTTTTAAGAAGTGCAGGTCCGCTATGTTCAATTTAAAAACGGATGTCAAAGGGGTTCCAAGAAAAACGATTTGTGATCCAAGATGGCAGCTGATTTTTTCGAAAGTGATGTCGCAGTTTGAAACCTAATGATGTTTTTTTAGGTGATTAAAAAGTGAACAGGGCCAGTTTTTTTTAATATTACCGGGAATCAGATATAATTGATTTTTGTTATACATGTGCTGCCATCTAGATTTTCTTTTACAAATTAAGTTTTTTTAAATGCCGCAAGTGAAATGATACATACGCGTAATTTAATGACAATAATGCCTTGGAATTTTTATTTTGTTCTTTTTTTAACCGACTTCAAAAAAAGAACAGGTACTATGTATCTTTTTTATGTATGTTCATCGATTTCTCCGCCATTTATGAACCGATTTTCAATAATCTTTTTTGTTCAATAGAGTTTACTCCAAAGGTGGTCCCACTGTTATCATGTCAAGATCTGATGATGGGACCCCAGGGAAATCAAGAGGAACCCTTGAATTTAATAGGCACTTACATTGTTTCTCACGTACTTTCTATTACTTAAACTTAAAATAGAAAAATAAAGAAACATTTTATTAAAAAGATTAAACTGACTTCTGAAAGCTAAAATGAAGACGTTGCATTTAATGTGCTAAAATATCTATTGATTTATTTGAAGTCGGTGCAAAGTCAAATGAGTTTAATATGCTATACTACTTCAAACAGATAAGTAGGTACGTAGGACATTAAATGCTAGTCTTTATACTTCGCTTTTTGAAGTCGGTTTTTTATTTTATTGTATTTAACTTTATTTTTATTTTCAAGAATATAAGGATCTTTTCAGCATCTTTCAAATAAACTCCGTTAAGAGATTATGGGCGTGACATGAGTGTATGGATAAATTACCTAGTTTATCCATACACTCATATCACGCCCATAGATATAATTAGATATACTATCACTACATTTTATAAATCAATTATCTAATTGATTTTTGTTCTACATGTGCTGCCATCTAGATTTTGTTTTAAAAATTGAGGTTATTCAAAATATCGCGAGTGTACATACGCTCACGCCCATAATCCCTAACGAAATAAGCAGAGCAACAGTGGTTCTAAAATCACTCGATGCCACGTGCCACGTATGACAGTGAGATCAAGAGGAGAAGAGGTTAAGGATAGGGAGCAAGCAGTGGCGTGCATTCCATACAAGCAGAAAAGCAGTGCCTACCCTAGGGTTTCCAACGAAAATAAAACAAAAATGAAATATATAATGTACACTAACGATCACAGAATCATAATTTGTGAAACGATTTACCGAATTTAAACTTTTTCAAAACAGCGCCATCTAAACTAGTTACTAGTTCAACGTAAGAAGAGAGAGCCGTGCCGCTCGCCGCCGCCGCTAGATGGCGAAGCTTATAAGCACTCGTTTGAAATGCCTTTTTTGTTGAAAACTGCTGGCTTCTGATTGGCTGTTTCGCCTCCCCCGCGAAAAATTAACGAACTGATTGTATGGCGAAAAAAGCTCTGCCTATAAAGCGATGCTACCAAATTGAGAAGTGTCAATATTTGGTAAATTTGGAAGGGCTGTTATAGATTTTTAATTTTGCGGCATTTTTTTCTTATTGGATATACGAACGAAAACTTTTGCAAATTATTGTTTAATTAGTTTATAGTGATTATTCGACATTTGTTTAGAACAAAATGAGTACAATAAGTTGTGAAAAGTGTGGTGATGATGTTTGTTTGCCGAAACTGCGTAATTTTTCAAGTTTACCTTTTCAAAAAAAAGTAAACATTATCGCAAAAGGCCGATGCGTGCGTTGACGCACAAAAAAGTACCGCAGTAAGACATTTTAATACTAAAATACCTATACGACATTCATAATTGGCTCACGGGCTGTGTGCATACTAACCGCTTATTTTGTGTTCCGTGCATTTTGTTTTCAAACTGTTATATAAAAGTTTGGAAGCACAGGTTATTTTGATTTGAATAACCTTAAGTTGTTTTAACTAACATTCTAAAATCTTAATAATTTTCATCACTAAATGTTTACTGCCTACTCTGCCTAAAATTTCTATGCACGCCACTGGGAGCAAGCAAGGCTTCGGATAGTTTCACTTTTTACAAAAGAGTTCAGCATAATATGAGAGGAGCTAAAATATTTGTTAAGGTCGTTTGACTACACTAAGCGATTTTAGGAATTTCCATAATTTTAAAGAGGGCAGCGCTAAATTGTGTAATGTATGTGTTTTCGACGAGCATTTCTCCCCAATCGGTTACATGTTTTTGTAGTAGTGTTGTAAATCTCAACCTTTTTGGCCGAATTGTCACGTCAAGGTACAGCACGAGCACGATGCCTCCTGGCCATCATATGCTTAATATCTTCAGTGAGCTACGGTGCAGGGAGTTGTCGAACACACACTGCCCTAAGCGAAGAGAGAGAGAGAGAATTATTTTATTAAAATAAATATTCTCTCTTTTCTTTACAGTCAGCATAAACTGCAGAACAAACCTCTTTTTAGTCAGTTCCCTCAATATCAGCTTGCAGGGCAGCAAAATAGTTCGATAATTTAATAAAATATGAATGAAAACTGACGCTGCCAGAATCAAGGCAGAGCGATGTCGATTGTGATACTTTTTGGCAGGAGATGGTTTTAATCCATTGTCAAAACGGTGTCATCCTCTTATCTGCTTCAAACTTTAAAACAGTGAACACAGAGTGTGAAAGAAAATTTTTGGGTACCTAAAAGTTTTGTAACCGATTAATAATATCAAGTTTTCTTCTCTCCATTGTGACTAATTCCTTGCTCCGCCAATATAATAACCGGTAACTTGAAAGCCCACCACGCTTTCAAGTTTCTCTCTCTATAGAGATTATTTAATCTAAATATATAAAACTCAAAGGTGACTGACTGACATAGTGATCTATCAACGCACAACCCAAACCACTAAACGGATCGGGCTGAAATTTGGCATGCAGGTAGATGTTATGACGTAGGCATCCGCTAAGAAAGGATTTTGATCAATTCTACCCCCAAAGGGATGAAATAGGAAATGAAAGTTTGTATGTAACTTTGTCAATTTTTAACCGATTGGGCTCAGACTTTGCATGCATAAAGCTTCTATGACTTAGGCATCCTCTAAGAATGGATTTTGATAAATTAAACCCCTAAAGGGATATAAATTCCACCCATAAGGAGATAAAATAGGTGATGAAAGTTTGTATAAATCTTCTTAGATTTTCGACTGATTGAACTGAAATTACAGATTGGAGCTACTATGATGAAGACGTTCGCTTAAATAGGATTTTGATAAATTCAACCCCCATGGGGATAAAATAAGGGATGATAGAGGATGTAAATGTATTAGTTTGAACCTATCAGTAGCTAATGGAACGAATAAATTAAGACGAACAAAATCATCCGAACTAAGACGAACAAAAAATCCTAAATTACTTACTAATTGATCAACGCCCAGCCCAAACTCATAGACCTAGAAAGCTGAAATTTGACAAAAAGGTGTCTTTTATAAAGTAGGAAACCACTAAGAAAGGACTTTTAGAACCTTAAGTACATTGTGCATTTAATATAGATCAATATGGCCCTTTACAGAATTTAATTTTAATTAGTATTTTGCCTATGCCTATAAATAACGCGTCGAAGGCCGCGCTTCGCCCTATAGCACTTTATGATTAGCAGCGATCGTACACGTCTGTCTGTTACGCTTTCACGCCTAAACTACTGAACCAGTTTTGATGAAATTTGGTACAGAGATAGATTAGACCTAGAGAAAGGACATAGGTTTCATTTTATCTCACAACTGGGCACGATATAACCGTAGTCCACGCGGGCGAAGCAGCGGGCGGAAAACTCTTAGACCTAGAAAGCTGAAGTTTGACAAAAAGGTGTCTTTTATAAAGTAGGCAACCACTTAGAAAATATTTTTAGAAATTCAACCCCTAAGAGGGTGAAATGGGTGCTCAAAGTTTATATGGGGAAAAATATTTTTTTGGATATTTTGACTCGAAACTTCGTCAAGATATACCTAGCGGATAATGAACGGACACGTATTTCGCAATTTTTCGAAAATCACCTCCTAAGGGGTACAAATGGGTTAAATTAAATTAAATTAAATTACAAGGTCCTGAATTACTTACTGATTGGTCAAAGCCCAGCCCAAACCTTTAGACCTATAAAGCTAAAATTTGGCGAAACGGTGTCTCTTATGACGTAGACAAGCATCAAGAAAATTAAAAATGCAAGGTCCTGAATCAGTTTCTGATTTATCATCGCCCAGCTGAAGCCATTGGACTTAGTGAACTGAAATTCTACAAAAATTTCAGTGTGTATTGAGAAAAAACATAATGGTCGTACATAAAATACGTATCTTTTAAACAAATTAACGAATATGTTTTTCAAATTTTTGAAAATATGAAAAAAATCACAGTAGTAGAATATACGACGAAATTAAAAGGAAAACTATCACACATAAGTTTGCCGTTGAAGTTTGCGAGATAGTCGACCAAGTCCCAAACGTTGTTGGGATTAATAAGAATATATTTACTAACATTAGATCCTTGGTACTACAGAGCTGAGATTTGGTATGGTCATACATATTGATTGCGCTGACAGATCTTAAAAAATAAAATGATGGAAAAAAAATCGGGTCCTTCCCATACACGTGAAAGGGTGATGGATTTTTTTTCTCGCCCCGCAGATATCATTGAGTGATAGAAGGCGTTTTCCAAGAACGTTTTTCGATTCAGCAATCCGTTTGCGAAACATTAATTTTTATAATCAAAAAAATGTGGAATAATTCACCAAGGTAGCATATACGACGAAGTTTACTCTAATCCAAAATGGCTGCCATACAAGGTTCCACGTTTTAAATGCAGCAGTTCGATATTATTCCAAAAACAATAATATAGTCAAAAAAAATTTCGCGCATTAATTATTATTCTTAACAATAATATTGTCGCTAAAAAAAAAACAATTTTCGCTCTCGCTTCGCTCTCGCTTCGCTCGCGCTTTACTTACTTTTATTGTGTTGTATTAATCTGTTGTACTTAGGCCAAAAATAAAGTTATTTCTGAAGTAATCATCGGGAAACTTTTCCCATTAGTATAATCGAGGTGCAGCTAAATAGTGGTTGTGTTTTTCATATTATCCAAAATGCAAAAAAGCTTTAGTTCATAATATTATGTATTCAATATTTACTTCAATATTCATTTAATATTTACTGAGGTTAAGTGACTCCTGACAGAGTGTGCAACGGTTTTGTTATTTGTGTAGTCATTATGGGGTTACAACAAATTCATATTAGTTGTTGTACGAGTAGTAACTTTTTTAATGTATATCAAATTGTTTTTTTATTTGATGATTTTTTTTCTCGCCAATATCATCGAGGGGGGAATCATAGGATAGATTTTTAAAAGATAGGAGTTTACTAAGATCGATTTTCGATTCAGCACTCCGTTTGTTAAAAATTCATTTCTATAGTAAAATTATTTGATATCAACAAGTGTCCCTCCCTCTACCAACTAAATGGTTGTTTCTAAAAATGTGAAAAACTCACAGTGATAGAACATACAAGAATATTAAAAGGACAACTATCACACATAAGTTGGCCCTTCAAGTTTGCGAATAATAGTCGACCAAGTGCCAAACGTTGCTGGGAATAATAAGAAAATATTTACTAATATTAGATCCTAGGTACTACAGAGCTTATATTTGGTATGGTCATACATATTGATTGCGCTGACAGATTTAAAATAAAAAAATAAAATAAAAAAATAGTTTTATTTCAGGCATGGCTTATTTACGCAGCGAATTTAAGCAGTACAACATTAATTCTTATTTAATTAAGAACCTTAAGTACATTGTGCATTTAATATAGATCAATATGGCCTTTTACAGAATTTAATTTAAATTAATATTTTGCCTATGCCTATAAATAACGCGTCGAAGGCCGCGCTTCGCCCTATAGCACTTTATGATTAGCAGCGATCGTACGCGTCTGTCTGTTACGCTTTCACGCCTACACTACTGAACCAGTTTTGATGAAATTTAGTACAGAGATAGATTAGACCTTAGGAAAGGACATAGGTTTCATTTTATCTCACAACTGGGCACGATATAACCATAGTCCACGCGGGCGAAGCCGCGGGGGAAAGCTAGTTTCTTTATAAAATAGCCCATGACCGTAGTCGCTGGCACTGGCCATGATCTTTCCCAAGGATCAATGACTCTTCTCAATTTCTCTAGAGATTATTTAATATCTTTATAAAATAGCCAACGACCATAGTCGTTGGCACTGGCAATGACCTTTCTCACGGATCTCTTTATAAAATAGCTAATAATCGTAGTCATTGGCAGTGGCAATGATCTTTCCAAAGAATCTCTACGTTGTGTTTATTTTTTATCATTAGTACGCAGAGCCTTTTTAAGTGCTTTGGTATCTCAATCTTTGCTTATTCGTTACCGGCCCGTTCAACACCCATTCATAAGCAATTTTGTTTAAACAAGCATTATAGTTTATGGGGTAGAAGGGTGGGAGAGCTCTGGTCATCGTTCCCTCCTATGGTTGACATCCACTCCTACTGTGAATGACTTGTAAGGCCACCCACGCCGGCAACCACTGATCCCTTCAGTGTCGTTGCAGTCCGAAGACTGTTTGAGGGATCGGAACAATCACTTCTGTGGCTGAAACCGATCGGGTGGGTCCTTGCCCGAGAGTCCTAAAGCGATTGGCAGCTCTGTTGGTTTGTTGGGTAATAGCCCGGTTTGCCTGCTGTGCGAACGCTCGGTAGGACTTTAGGTTAGTATGTTTTCAGTCCGCTCCCAGACTCTTATTAATTTATACATGTCGGCTGCCCGACTGGTGTTTAGTTTGTTTCCAGTCAGCTTTCCGACTATGTTAGTTTATTTCAAGTCGGCTGCCGACCGTAGTTTATTTAAAGTTGGCTACCCGATCATAATGAAGACCGGCTTCTGGCTCTTCAATTTTTTTATGCGATTGAGCCGTAGCTCTTGAGAAAATGTGCTTTCTCTTCATTGAGCTGTAGCTTTTATATTCTATCATTTGAGATAGTTTTCTCATCAAGCGTTTGAAGCGTAACCCTTTTATAATTTTATGTGAGATTTTCTAAGAAATGAAATACCGAAGCTTACTTTCATTCGTTGATTTTATATCTATTTAGGTACGTTCGGTTACGCTAATAGTACCTTTAATATTACATAATTTTAAGGTTGGTTACCCAACCGTAATGCGTTCGAAGGCTGTTCACCGAAGTTACTACTGCGTATGATTACATTTATTTAAAGTTGGTGACACAACTTAATATTCCACTTTATCGACGGAAATAGTTTTTGAAGTAAACCAGGACGTCAACTACAGGCACCATGCAGCACACGCCTTAATATGAAACGTTGTCGCTCATGCTTCTAACGCCTCTTATTATATACGTTGTAGTATTCTTCTCTTCCTGTATTTTAGTTACTTTCTATTTCTTGTTTTATTTGTTTACATTGTATTTTGCATTGTCACAGCGGTCATGTCATTAGTCTGTCATATAGCCGTTGACATTGAATTCTATGTCTTTGGTTACTCTCTGCCTTTGGTTGATGGCATCATTCCTTTTCGTTGGCGTCTAAACCATTGACATAGAATGATGGTTCAACCGTGATTCATATTGTCTTTGGTATTTGCTACCTATTCTTGTCAATCTTGACTTCTATTTGAATTTGAAATCAAAATTGGAAATCGTGAGTTTCGCGAACGATTTTCTGCTTACCTTTTGACGGCTGAATTTTAAAAGGTCAGTCTTCCTTCATCTCTCACGTGGGATAGAAGGACAGGACAGCTACCTTACTGTCTCAAGGCCGCAGCACGGCCCAGGGACTTTGCCCAGGCGCGAACCCTACGCTACAACAAATCTCTTATTTTTCCCTAAAGTGGTAGGCGCGTGCTAGTATTTTCTCTAAAGTGGTAGGCGCGTGTAAATTCACTCCACAGTTCCCTCTTTTGCCACTGTACCTCGCGTGGGGCTCTCAAAAACTCCAGCCTCCTCGTACCTCCGGCTGGAAGCCGTGAGGGCAGTCCTATCCTGCCTCCGGCGAGGAGCCGTGAGGGCAGTCCTATCCTGCCTCCGGCGAGGAGCCGCGAGGGCAGCCTTCTCTTGCTTCCAGCGGTGGCCGTGAGATCTGCTGCGGACACCACCTCGAGCGCCGAGTAACCGGCGTAACACCACCAAGACCTCGCTCTCCTGGCTTCATCTACGTCGTCCTACTTAAGTCGAACTCTTGGTTTCCCTCAGCTACCTATAACTTGCCAGTGACGTTAGGGAGGCAGGTCCCAAAACTTGTAATATTAGGCTTTACATACAATACATCTGTTCTCTTGTATCTACTCTCTTTCTCTACTACCTCTAACCTTTCACTCGACCTTTCCCTATCTACGTCTAGGGTCTTATATCTATAGGACCCTCGACGTAGCCTACCTCGACTACTGTTCACTAGGTCCTTACGGCTCTGCTGTAAGGCTTAGTGCAACATTACAACGTCCCTAAAAGGACGAATCATCAAAGTACCTTTGTTTTTATTGTAAGATGGGTTAACTCTTGACCTCAATCTTGACCATAAGGTCAAAGATGAGGTAGACGATGGAGCGAGTTAACCAAGAAAATGCCCATAAAGGCACTGGTGCTCCCACGCATCGATGGAACACAGCAAACTGTTTGGCGTCGGACTTCGGTAGGAGGGTGGTCGCGAACCAGACGTCCCTTTACAGAGCCTACCACACCGCATGAGACTATAGGACAACACCCCAGATTCAGAAAAAAATGAAGTGTCGTTACCTGGGATGGATTACTAGGAGGCAGGTCTCATTTGTGTTTCCTTAGTCGCCCCTTAACAGGTAAAGTACCGATCTCGAAAGTTAGGACTTAGCTCCGTAACTAAAGATTTTAATCAGTATTTTGATTCATTATTTAAAAAGCTATTGATTTTTAAATTCGTAGATCATAGAGTTTATTGTAACAACTCATAAATTAGCCATTAAAACCAAATGAAAATTCATAATATATAGTATTTTTTCTGAAGAATAATACTAACTACCCACGCAGAGCTATCGAACACTAAAGATGTTTCTCAGTATTTCTTCAAAGTGAGACAGAAGGTGAAAAAGTGTAAGTGATAACGGGAGAAGGTTTAGTTTAGAAGTACTCAATTTAACGTGAAATATATTCCATACTTTTTTGTGCGTAGTCCTGGCTCGCTGTTCCATTATTGCATTTAACGAATCCACTCGAATCATGGCCACATTTATTACAGCAATCTGTCATACTATTTGCACACTAAATGACAGCAATAAGCTCAATTTTGACCCTTCAATTGATTGTTTCACCCTTATTGATTGATTCGTAACGATAACTAGGGTTGACTCTGCTTCATTCGAAATTAGAGATGGTGTCGTCACTGCGGAGGGATTTTGCAGTAATGGAAATTTCATACTAACAGGAGCTGACAGAGAAACCGGGTAAGTAGTAATTATTATCAGTTTCCTTTCTTTCGGATAACACCTGTTACGATTGCATTTAGTAAATGATAGCCCTAAAACATGAAACAATTAAAATAAATTGACGCCTCAATTGGAAACCACTTCAACTTGTGTTATAAATCCCCGTGATGCAGTTCGCTATTGAATCGCAGTCATCTGTTTCTCAAGGGATAGTGTATTGCAAAGAAAAATTGCCATGTTTATAAACGGACAGTATCACTATATCGTCATCGCACCGAAAGAATGGGAAGATGAGAAGCCAAAGAAACTTGAAAAAATGATGGCCGACAGCTGCTTAGGCCATCGGAAAAAAACAACTTGCATTCACGGGGCTGTCACTATGATTTTATCAGTATCTACTAAACTCGAGTATTACGACGCGAAGCTCTGGTTCAAAAAATCTAACGACAAATCTTCCATCCCAAGCTCAAAATTATACTTTAAGACATTGCTTAATCTGGGTGACTAAAATTGTATGTTGAATTTCTTATTATTCTGCTCGACAACCCTGAGTTTTAATGTAATCTAAATGCAACACGTCAGAGTTATACATCAGAGATGTCACTCTACAATACTCGCAATGTCTCTATCGAGCAAGGAACGTTGTCTAATTTGACTTTTCTAATGAAGTAATAATATTCTTTTTGTTTGATTTGGATCCCAGGTCAGCAAAACATAATTTTAATCTCGTAATTAGGGAAATTACCTTCGTATATTATTAATGTAGGTTTAAGCTTTGTTGTAATATATAATTAACAATAACAATGAATTGTACATTTTTAATTATGTTATATCATTTTAAACTTCTTTTGGTATATCTTGGGTAGAACTTGGTAGTAATTTTAGCCCAGATTGGGCTTAGAAAGTAGATACAGACTTAGCTGCTGGAGACGGAGAAGTGTTATCATTGCATAGGAAATAAGACTTTATCTCACTTTAACTAAGAAACAGATTGACGCGCAAGCTAAAAAAACTCGATCAGAAAACATTTATTCGTTGCATAATACACATCTGTACTGACAATGTCAATAGTAGTCGTAACTTTGGTTTAAAATAGGTGAAGTGTAGATCAAGGCAACATTTCGCTTTCAAGTGTGTACCAGAAATATGCTCCAAACATGGCCAATGTTTCTACAGGGGACTGTATAGTTGATAACTCGTTGTAGCGTGATAAATTGTCAATCAACGTCAATTAGAACATGACAAATAAAAGGTTTGTTCTATTGTTGCTATGATATATTTAATGATTTTATAACTGTCTCAATTATAGTGCGGTGAGCTTGTGTGCTACATAATTGACTTTTATAGAATAATTGGAACGTTTCATAAGTGTAAAAAAAGAAACAAACTTTGTGGTTAGTTAAGTATTTAATAACTGTAGCCTAATATCTAACGCATCAAAAATTGTGCTGTGCATCGTCATCAATTACATTTTACGGTTACGTACAGCCACGCCTTCTTGGAAGTTGTTGTCTTTCGGTCAGCCATTGCGATCGTATGTTCAAACTCAGACGTGTTTGCAAGCAAAACTCTTCTTTAAGATCGATGTCACTGAAATAATTCAGCCACGCGATGCAGCCACTGGAGAATAATTTACTTTCAGCGGAAATCGCCAACTTTGCTGATCAGCACAAAGGAACTCACTGAATTACTTAGAACAATATCAAAATCACAATAATGACTGAGATAAACTACTCTGCTCGGGAGCCGATGCCTCGCTTAAATAGTGATCTAGACTGACGTGCTAAAGTGATATAATCGGGTTTCGACTGCGATCAATCAAGCAAGTATACGGTTCTCAATTGACCATAATCATCTCAAGTGTCTTAAGAATATTTATAAGGATATTTTGATTGAAACGCATTTAAAGACAAATCGCAGTCACTGCAGATCGCTACTGAGTGGAATTTCAGAAGAGAAGTACTGTCCGACATTGACAAGCTATGTTAAATAAACATTTATGCTTGGTCCCCACTTCATGGAACCAGTATCCTTCAGACTTCATGGGTTTAGTTCTTCATAACGAAGTTAAAGCCCACTATTGAAAGACTAACCAGATAGAAGGAACAAGAATCCAGATCGATGACACTGTTGCTGTCCTTCAAATACACAACAACCAAATATGGTTAAAAAACTAAAAAGACGTTCGCCGAAGACCTTTTCTCCAGACGTACACAGGAATCTTCATGCTGTGAAGACATTTTTGGTGTTTCTTTATTGATCATCAATAGTAAAACTCAAGCATGTAGTGGTACTTTTTTTTGTTGCAGCCGAAATCCCTGTTGCCGGTACATCTAGATTTTAAGATTCTAAGAGGACCATACTAAATTTCAAATAATATTTTGATGTTTACGTAAGTATAATTTATTTCAACAATAGCGTATGTATATCTATTCTCACACTAGGCAGCACTTATTTGTGATATCCATAAGTTTTTTTCATTTCAGACTTCAGGGAACTAAGGGGGCGCATTTAAACTTTCATACCATAGTAAATTAGTTTATTTTGTTTCAGAAACTGGACAATTCGCATGTGAAGTCACTACATTTAAAGTAAACTGAAAACTGTGCCATAAATCATAGATTTTTTAGTGTACACCAATTTTATAAATAAAATGTTTAAAACTAAGTCTTGTCTTATTAAATATGATTAAACAAGATTGTGCGTTTAAAACATCTATCGATACAAAGAGACATACATAAATCAAATCCCCATTGGTAAATTGGCAGCTCATTGAACAATCAATAACATTGTGACATATCTGGCTGCTTTAATTGATGAAAATGAACTTGTAATTGTTTCTAAGACCTCTAGAACATTAATCATCGAGCTGTTAGTATCTATTTAGTTTTGCAACTGTATTGACTACATTGTATGGTTTTTTATTGCTTCTAACAAATAGGAAAACTCAAAAAACTAAATATATCAGTCTGGTTACAATAAACTCATATTGTTGTTTACAAATACATGTTCCACGTCGTAGATACTCTTTTACTCAACTTAGTAAAACAAAATAGAGTTAAGTTTATAAAACATCAAAAACTTATCTTTAATACGCATAAAATAATTATAATTATTTAAGTTGTAAACAAGCACATCGCTGAGACTCTGACCAAATCATATGCTCAAAAATGGTAGGCAGATACATTCGTTTTAATCGCTTATGAACTCAATTATCATTTTTTTTGGGCAGGTGTACGTAACTGGGACAGAACTCCAATATTTCTTCTTCAATTCCTGAAAGTTGGTGTCGTTCAGCTGGTTGACTAGTTTGCTGTATTCTTCGAAGTTTTCGATACTTTGGTTCACTTGGCAAATGCCTTTTCCGAATTTAAAGCACGTGGTTGGTACCGTGTGGAGTCGCATGATCGTTTTTTAATAAATCAGCGTACAGCAGGGATCTTTTGACTTCATGCACTAGAAGATAAAGAAAAAATATTACCTACACTCTAGACGGTCAAACACTTTTAATCTGTTAGTAAATACACTTACTGGCTGTCCTAACAGAAGGCAAGTGGCTGGCTTTTGCATTTTGACTCTTTGTGGAGCGATGATGAATCGTGGTGATCCGAACACTATAATTACCATCGCAATAGAAATCAAGATGACGTTGACGATCGCAACCATTTTCCAGAATGCTATCTGTGAAATATAATAGCAATTAGCATGGAGAATAGTTCTACTACTTTCAATAATAGCAGACGTCGTAACATCTGCTTCAAGATCCAAAAGGAAAGTAAATCCCTAAAGCAATCGCTATCATTTATAGATAACCTCTCCCCAGGGGTTGAAGTAATGAGCAATGATTCATTCATTCTCTTTTCGAAAACAAATAATTAAGTGATTATTAATAGAAAAAACGATAAACAAAACCCCGAAATTGCTAAAAAATTAATTTCCATTATTTCCTCTTGGATAAGTATTCATTGTTGAATAAATATGTTAACGCAAGTTGCAGCATTTATCTTCATACTTAATCCTAAAGGAAACTAAAGATTCCCGTAAATTCGAGAGACTTTTATTTGATAATCAGCAACGTTACAATCTTTGAATTAAGAATGCATTCAATCAAAAACCATTGATTTGGAAATAATAATTGACTCTTATTTTCGAAACTAATAATGCTAGTCATTAATAAATCAACATCAATTTAATAACGTCAGAATAAATATTTTAACATTGCTAAATATAACATAAGAAGCTTCGTTATTATTTTTATTCAAAAATATTATAACGACTTTTACTAATTAACAATCATTGAATGTATTCTGTCATGAAAAGTTGGGCAAGAAAGAAATACAGAACACATGCAATTATAGATAGCAATGTTTTTATTGACATGACACCTCCCCTTCTCAAATTTAAAGCACGTTACTATTCTGATATGGTTTCTGTTTTAATTAATTGAGTGGCAGGGAAGTACTAAGCTTATGCACTAAAATATAACGATATTTGTCACTTCATTATATTTTTTATATGTATATAATTGCACGCCCGAAAGGGCAGACAATTTAACTTACAAGTTTTTCTAATAGTAGGCAGGTGCTTGTAGTGGGTGACATATTTTTGTCCTAAAAGGCAGTGTGATGCAGTTCGACTTAATGCCAGTCGTATTGTATTCCAGGTATGCCCGAGAGCCAGTTATTGACAATAACATAAATAATAATTTTGACAATTGAATTTCATTCCAGCAATCGTTTGTGCTGGACGTAAATGCGGTCATTTATAGTTTAATGCAGCCTTAATTAAATGCATATGATGTGAGGAACCATCTCACCTTCTGACTTATGCACTTAAATTCCTCTTGACTTAATGACAATCGGTCTTTAAGTCTTATGGACTGTGCTCCCTTGTCATTTTGAGCCGTATTTAGTTTCTAAATGACAAGGGAGCACAGTCCATAAAACTTAAAGACCGATTGTCATTAAGTCAAGTTGGAATTAAGTGCATAAGTCAGAAGGTGAGAAGGTTCCTCACATCATATGTATTTAATTAAGGCTGCATTAAACTATAAATGACCGCATTTACGTCCGGCAGAAACGATGACTGGAATGAAATTCAATTGACATTAACAATAACTGGCTCTCGGGCATACCTGGAATACAATACGACTGGCATTAAGTCGAACTGCATCATACTCTTTTAGGACACACATATGTCACCCCTTATGGTATCTCGACGTCTAATGGGGTAGAGTGACATCATAGGCACGAGTCATATCACAATTAATATTAATTAACTAACCACTGCATGAATTTCTCCCCAAGTTTCCACTTGAGCTGAAAAATTGTTGACTGGAAGACGTCACCGCGTGTACGACAGCAAAGATCGGAGGAGTATGATGTCTGATTTTCGATCCAGGTTATTTTATAAGGAGTTCTCGCATAAATTAATGTCTATTCTTGTCGAGGTAGAGATATGTGGGCGAAATTTGAATCGACGTATTAACGCACAAGCAAATGGTAATGATTATGTTTTTATTCAACTCGAACTGCGTAATCAACTCTTGTACTGTCGAATTAGAGTTACGGGATAAATAAAAGGCAATATCATCAGAAATTATTTATTCTCACACAATTACACTCATTCTTATTGCTATTATAATCTAAATCTAGCTTAATTTAAATCCATGGCACCCAATCAGGCAATAAAAGTTTTCTGAGAGATAAACAATCGCTACTGCTTTACAAATTTACGATTTTCTTCGGTTTCGGTTTAAAGACAAAAATACAGTGTCACTTACATGAGAAACAGGTAGTTGTAACAAATTTATCGAGTTCATCCGCACAGAGATACACAAATTAAACATTTTAGCAATAAGTACACAATTACTTCAGGTTTCCTGAACTTGCTAACCATCCCTCCGAATAAAATTAGTCATGTATTAAGAACATACTGGGCAATTTTTCGCTTAAAACCGTTGTTAGATTCAATATTTTTAATATCTGAAGGTAAGTTGTTAAAGAGTTGCGCTCCCTCGTAGGTTAACATTCGCTTGCCATAGTTCGTACGAGGCTTTGGTAGTACAATGAAACTAGCTCGTCTTGTGGAGCGTTTAGACACTTGTTTTTGTTGGGTAAGTGAGATAGTAGTATGGATTTGTTTCTTTAATATTTTGCGAACGAGTAGACAAGTGCAATAGGAATATATTTGTTTTATATTCATGAGGTTTGTTTGCTTGTATATTGTATCGGTATGTGTCAGATAGTGAAAGTGAAATAACTTTTTGATTAACTTATTTTGAGTTATTTGAAGATCAGAAAGACCGTACTTACATGCACTGCCCCATATTTCTATAAGGTAAGTAAGATGGGATTTAACCAAAGAGTTATAAATTATCATGCGCACTTTTCGAGGAATGCATCGAACAATACCACGCAGGGAACCCATTAGCGATGACAGTTTTGATTTAATATGATCTATATGAATTTTCCAGTTTAGGCGGTTGTCAATTCGTAATCCCAAGTACTTTTCGTGATGTTTTTCTTGTATTGGTATGTTATTTACTGGTAAAGGTGGATAAGTGGGTATAAGTTTGTTTTTTGCCTTAAAAATGACATAGGATGTCTTAGAGATGTTGATTGTAAGTAGATTTAATTGCAACCAGGTATGCAGAGTGTTCAAGTCTTGTTGTGCTAAAGTAATAATATCACGAATGGAAGAACCAAAATAAAATAAACACGTGTCATCCGCATAAAGTGTTATGTGCCCATGTAGTCCTATTTTAGTTATATCGTTTACATAAGTTATAAACAGTAAAGGACCCAAGACGGAGCCTTGCGGTACGCCATACGTTATTGGTTGATGTTCGCTATGATATTTATTAATTTTAACAAGTTGTTGTCTATTTGTCAGGTATGATTTAAATTTTTTTAGAGCAGTGCCTCCTATTCCTGTCAATTTGAGCTTTTGCAAAAGTAATTCGTGACTCACAGTATCGAAAGCTTTTTTTAAATCGATAAATACCCCCAAAACAATCTTTTTATCATCAATGTTATGTTTAATTTTAGTAACAAGGTCCACAGTAGCAGCCAAGGTGTTACTTTTCGGTCTGAAGCCGAATTGTCGTTCGGTTAAGTAATTCGTGGATGTTAGGTGGTCTTCTAGGCGCTTATAAAAGACTCTCTCAAACACCTTGGACAATACGGGTAGAACTGATATTGGCCGGTAATTGCCTGGATCGGTTTTTGGGCCAGATTTATAAATAGGAGTAACTTTGGCGATTTTAAGCGAGTCAGGAAAACTTCCCTCGAGTAGGGCTTTGTTTATGCATCTAGTAAGTTTAGGTACTATTAATTTTTTCAAACATTTGATAACCTTGGTACCAACACCGTCAATGCCTGTACTCGTGTTAGGGTCTAGATTATCTATAATTTTAGTTATTTCACAGTCTGTTGAAGGTATTAGTTCTGATAATTGTTGTGTTTCGCTATCTGGAAGGCTTGTTATGTGTGACTGTGTGTGTGATTGTATATGTGTCTGCAAATGTATGTGTGATTGTGTGTGTAATTGAGAAGTTATTTCCTTGGCCAATACCGCACCGATAGATGAGAAATATTCATTGAAAGTGTTGCATATTGCATTGGGGTCAGAAATAGTTTTTGAATTACTCACGAGCTTTGGAGGGGTACAGCTTGGTTTTAATTTGTTATTAGAAAGATCGTTAACAAGTTTCCACATCTTCTTTGGTTTATTAATGCAGTTGATGAATTTATTATAATAGTAGGTATCTTTTCTGGATTTGATGAGATGAGCCGTTGTATTTTTTTCAGTTTTAAACTGGTTTTCTAACATGGCATTTCCAGGATCATCTTGTAGCTTGGCCCATAACTCATTTCTGCGGTTGATTCCATCTATAATATCGCGTCGAATCCAATCCTTTTGTGGTGGGTATAGTATTTTCACTTTAGTTGTTAGATAAGCCTTAACCTGTTCCTTTAGTGTCTCTTCAAATAGTTCAAAATCTTGACTGTAATCTGATGGAGTATTTTCTACTTCTCGGTATAGTTTTTCGAAATCCACGGCTTGATAAGTAGCACGTTGCTGAGTAGGAGGTTTGTAGGAGGTTTGTACTTTTTAAGAGCTAAACGAATCTGTCTGTGGTCAGATAGCGAGGATTCTATTAGAGTAAAGTGGTATTTATCGTTCTTTAGGTTAGTACTGATGTGATCTATAATAGATTTCTTAGTGGAACAACCTCTTGTGTAGTATTTTTTGTTTATCTTATTTAGTATTTGGTATCCTGATGCGTTAAGACAGTTGATGTAATTTTGTTTTTGTTTATCTTTTTCCAGTAGGTCTATATTTAAATCGCCGAAAAGTACTGTTCTCTGTCTTTTATGAAGTTGAGCCTCTTTCTTCTCTGTGATAAAAACACATAGGGCAATCCATGTGAAATCGACCCCTATCGCTTGGATGAAATTTGGTCAGAAGTTTTTATTTATCACACACTGAAGTTTTGCCAAAGAAAAAAAAATTTGAATTTCAAGTTTTTTCAACCTTCAACAATTGACAATTTTTTTCATTAACTTAATGACAGTTTTTTGGCAATTTTGAAAGGTTTTTTTGCAATCTATTTCGATTTTAAATAGCTTTCAGTCCATTTCACTTCAAATTCAGGCTTAGCGGATCAAAATAGATGAAAATCATGCTTAGTTAAGTAACAGAAAAATTTTTTCATAATTTTTGCTAATTTTTACAGTTTTTTGCTATTTACTTGAGGTTTTAAAGGTGCTCAATCAAAAGTGACTTCAAATTCGAATTCAGCGAAACCACTTCATTTTATTTACAATATTCAAAAATTTATATCTTTTGAAAGAGAAGAAAACACTATCTCAAAAATTTGAGGATCTTTTGAGATCAGTTAGAGATACTCCAGAAAAAAATTTGAGCGAAAAATTCAATGTCGACCATCGATTTTTACAATTTTGTAATCCTCGATATTGTTAGACGAAGATAGCCTGATTTGCAATCATTTTCGTTTTGGACGACTTTTTTAAACCAAGATGCGAAACAGTGTCCCAATATTTTTTTTGAGCATTTGAAAGTTGGTGTCGTTCAGCCGCTCTATTAGATTATTATAAAGCGTCATACTGTCGATGGTGTTAACATCTTGGCAAATACCTTTTCCAAACTTAAAACAAACCACTGGTAACGGTCCTATTATTCCGCCTTTATAATTCATAGGACAGCACGGGTATTTCGACACCAAGCACTGGAAAAACACGAAAAATTTAGTAAAGCCAATCGATATCATATCATAATTGCACACCTCTAACACTTGCCGGGAGTCTTGTTTGGCAAGCGGTCGAGGACGGACGTCCCTGCACGTGCTCTCCTGTTATCCCAAACGTTGACGAAGTTTACGACACCCGCGCCCGCGCCTTTGTTCCCGGGTTCGGTCGGCTATTGTTATACTGCGTACCGTTTGCATTTTAATACTGTGACTTAAGCGATAGATCATATTGAAAAGTTCTTAGTTTTATCTAGCCTCTATAGAATAACTCGTGACTCACTAAACTATATCGTGACTAGTGCCTTTTGTACCCCATATAATATCAGTGCATTCCGGTTTCACTCGGTAATACCTACGTCAAGCATCGCGTGCGTCATCCACACATCCAGTGTAGTTGACAGTGGAACTTATTAACAACGACCAAGATACAGAAACTTGAGCTAAGAACAGTGCGTTACACGCGCAACATCTTGAGGAAGGCGGAGAACCTGGTGAGCTCGTTCCATTGTAAAACATTTCTAGCCAAAAGGTATAATTTTTTTTCCAGCATCAACTCACAAGGCAATCCGTTCCAACAGCCTTTTGGATATAATTTTTTTTTCAGCATCAACTCACAAGGCGCCGATCTAACCGACATAATTATTATTGCAACTTGTAGGACCCGCAGCATACCGTTTAGTGTTCCTGACCGGCACACCATTTTCTTAAACCTAGCTTAACAATCCGGATAGGTGGTTACCTCTTAACTTACCCTATCTACACCTTACTCCAGCTTGAAAATATAGGGTACTAGGGAAGTACGTAGAACGGCAGCTAGTGATTCACTCAATTAACACCTAAATAAAGGAGCTCGCCAAAGAGAACTTAAGAATAAAATTTTAATACACTTTCATTTGCAATTTCACGCGCGTTGGACAGCACGACACCTAAATTAATTGAATATACTGCAAGGTGTATTTTAGGGGGCAGTAATAAAACAGCTTGCTTCTTCGTGATATTTAGTTATAATTAACAACAGCTTCTTCGTAATCACAATCTTTTACTTCATTTACAAAAATCACAATTGTAACACAGATACTTTTTATTTTTAAATAGTGCTATTGCACGCCTATCATCGCATACAATTTTATCGCGGGCTAAGATTATTAATCCGCAAGGAACAAATATTCAATCCGCCACGATCAAACAATGAATAATGAATGGCGCAAGACCAGATCTTCAATCATTTCGAATCTTGACATCGAATACCATTTCAAACCTTTGAAATTGATATTCGAATTATCTTCTTCGAAATGATCGAATGAGAAAGAAGTTGCGTTATGCCCGATCCTCTGTGAAGGTCTGCATACCACAACTACCTTCCCCCCATTGAAAAATTCTCGATCGGTCGAAAATTTTTTTCAACAGGCCTACCTAACTTCCTATACGATGGCCCTAAGTTTTTTAATCCATCGGGGTGGCCTTGAAGTAGCATCTCTCTGGGCTGCATTTGATCAGGTGGTCGGGTCGGTCTTCTTTCTTCCATCAGGATAAAGATCTTCTTTGTTCGGATGATGGGGAAATAAGACCGAATATTAATAGCTCCTATCAAACCCGCACCTGTCCCTAACTAAAAAATTAAAAGGAGTAAACAAGTGTTAGCTCGACGCTGCATACCCGGGTACTGCCTTTATGAACATGAAGCCGAAGGTCACCAGGTGGTGGTGGACCCTGACCCCAAGTCAAAGACGCGGACTTAAAAAATTTCAAAACCGCACTTTAACACACGCGCCTAACATCGAAGCTACGGGTGTCTTCAGCGTCGTTGCTCGAAGTCCATATGACATGAAAAACAAATAAAACAGATCAGAACACAATAACAAAAATCTGAAAACAGAGCAATAGTGAAACTGGAATAATATTTATATGCATGTGCATGTCCTTACATTGCACCTATACTTGCATTCCCATAATGCCCCATATTACCATAATGTCTCCATATATTACCATAACGTCCCCTATTACCAAAACGTCCTTGTACCATAATGCCCTTATCACAGTATGCCCAAAAGATATAACATGTGAGTGCACAAAATTGCATTGACCTCTCCCTCACATGCATATTTTGTCGGAGTACCCATGTTATGGCCTCAAAGGCGGAGGACCACTGAGTATGAGGGCCAACATAAACCCTCCTCCCCTCCTTAATTGGAAAAAGGGAGTTTTTCCCATGCGGACCTCGCTGAAAAGAAAAATTAATGAAAAGAGGCCAATAACAAAGGAGGGCCATTGAGAGGGGACATAAACCATTTCACTCTCCCCTTTCCATGGTCCTTCTATTGAAACTCCTGCACCTGATATGTAGCACTCCGTACAAATAAGGGCTAGAAACTCGCGGCGTAGCACCAGCGTCTTGATACGGCTTATAACTTGCTGCTGCACGGCGCGGGCCTCAGTTAACGATGGAAGAGGTTGGGATGCTCAGCTTCGGACGCCCATCATATTCGCCAACATAAGCGAAGGCAGAACCGAGCCGGAGACTTCCCGCATTCTTCCATTCACAATCCATGGTTGTCTTCATTTCACTACGAACAGAACACAATAACATTAACACATTTAAAAAAAAACTAACTAACAGCCCAGGGATGTTTTTTATTAACATTACCTGCTAAAAAAGATAAAAATTTAGAAAAAATTATACAAAGAAAATTTTTGCTATGACATGACAGTGACATGACTGACGTATAGAATGCCATCAACAAATAACCATTTTTTTTTTTAATTTAGGCAAAGGTAAATTAATTGGCATTGGCGTACACCGCCCCTTTTATGCCAGAAAGATTGATGAATGAATCAATCACAAACCCCAATGAAAAAAGAAAAACATTACCATAAACCGAAATATGGAGTCTGTGACATCTTTCTTTATCACAACAAACTTACGTCATAATATTAATCAAGATCTGAAACATAAAAGAATATTAACACAATATCATGAAAAAAATTCTACACAACGCAGAACAAAAACATGAAGAAAAAACATGCGTCATTGTCTCAAGACCAATCGTTTCATACGATTAGGATGGACCACAAATTGAAGTGCCGATGAGAATCTCTTCACCACATAAGAATATCTTGAAATTCTTCTGACGACACGAAAAGGACCCTGGAAGAACCGCATTAATTTGACAGATCTTCCTGTAACTCTCCTTGGTACAAAAATTAATACTTTGTCCCCTTCATTAAATAAAGTTGGTTTAATCCTTTTATTGTAGTTCCTTATTTGCCTCACTTGTGCCTTCTTTATATTATTTACAGCTTTACGAATAAGCATCTTAGAGAATTCTTGCCTTTGAGACATATTTCCCAACAATCCAGTGCAATTTATATTCAAAGTTCTTTCTTCTTGCGTAGAATCTTCTCTTGCATGTAATAAGAGATAGGGTGACATGCCAGTGGAACTCTGCTTGCTCGTATTGTAAGCGTGTACCACCAATGGAACAACCGCACACCAGTCACGTTGATTTGGTGAACAATACTTTGCTAACATGTCAGTGATAGTCCTGTTGAAGCGTTCCACTAACCCATTGGTCTGTGGGTGAAAAGAAGTAGTATGGGTTAATTTAGCACCAAAAGATTCCACCGTTTCCTTCACAGCATGAGCGGTAAAGACAGTTCCTCTGTCAGTTAATATCGTCTGAACTGCTCCTAATCTGCAAAAAATTTCCTCAATAAGAAAATTGCATATCACATCAGCATTCACTCTTGGCACCACTTTACAGATAGCATATTTTGACAGGAACTCAACTGCCCCAAGGTAGTTGTGGTATGCAGACCTTCACAGAGGATCGGGCATAACGCAACTTCTTTCTCATTCGATCATTTCGAAGAAGATAATTCGAATATCAATTTCAAAGGTTTGAAATGGTATTCGATGTCAAGATTCGAAATGATTGAAGATCTGGTCTTGCGCCATTCATTATTCATTGTTTGATCGTGGCGGATTGAATATTTGTTCCTTGCGGATTAATAATCTTAGCCCGCGATAAAATTGTATGCGATGATAGGCGTGCAATAGCACTATTTAAAAATAAAAAGTATCTGTGTTACAATTGTGATTTTTGTAAATGAAGTAAAAGATTGTGATTACGAAGAAGCTGTTGTTAATTATAACTAAATAACACGAAGAAGCAAGCTGTTTTATTACTGCCCCCTAAAATACACCTTGCAATCTTTATCTTCTTCGAAATGATCGAATGAGAAAGAAGTTGCGTTATGCCCGATCCTCTGTGAAGGTCTGCATACCACAATACACAGTAACACAAAATCACCCGTTGCGTCTCGCGATAAAAGTTTAGGTCTCTTACAAAACGCTAAAACCAGGAATCCATTAGCAGTATTTTGTGCTTCAGAGACATTGCTACAATAAGCCACCTGACACACTTATAACATAATATATTAATCGCATAGTAAATTTATCATATCTTACTGATATACCATACAAATCACTTAGCCAATCGTAAAACACATCGCATAGGAATCGCTCAACTTGGGTACAATACCAACCTTATTTAACTAAGTGGAACCTAACGATTCCAGGATGGATTCTGGGGAGGGGAAGATATATAATAGCAGCTTCGGAATATTATAGGGCTAACGTCCATGTTTAAAACGAAAATCTATTGGAGCCACTCATTTATAAGCCCCGTGATGCACCAGTACCCGGAAACATCTATTTACTCTTCGGAAACAACCATTGCAGTAGCTTGATGCCCACCGATCAAGGAGCTTTATCTAACTACGAAGATGAAAATGTTTATGAGAAATGTGGTCCTGCAACAAACTCTCACTTCCAAAATGAAAACGATGGAAAACTCTTTTTGCAATCCAATGAAACAATACCCGCCACGTTTGATAATCAATGTCACATTTCTACAGATTGCACCGGCCAGCGTCTAATTAGGTCATCACGGCAAACACAACACGATGTACCTACCCCCTGTACAAGCTTAAGAACCGGTACATGGAATGTAAGAGGCTGTTCTAAGCTAAAAGATAGACACCATATCAATCAAGAACTGTCTAATCAACAGATAATAATAGCGGGACTCCAAGAGACACACATGGCATCAGGAACTTTTGAATCAAATAACTACCACTGGATTCTTGGAGGCGGTAAACGCTCAAGGGAAAAAAATAGGAATCACCATTCTTATATCAAAAACGACTGAATATAAAATAATTTCAACCCAATGTAAAGGATGTAACACTCTAGCAGTGCACTTAAAGATTAAAATCGCTACAACCGACAGTCCAGTAGAACTTTCCATTATTACCACCTACGTCCCTTCATCATCAAGCTCGTGTTTGTCTCAAATTGGAATTTTGATTCACCAAAAATCTAAAAGAGCGTATCCGATTATAATGGGTGACTTCAACGCACATATAGGCATAAATGACTCTAAAAAATGCACCCCTAAAAGAACCGGAGAAAACTTATACCACAAGCATAGCAACTTTAACGGCAACTTACTTTTAAGTTTTGTTGAACAACACGAGTTGAAACTTAGCAAGTTTGGATGTAACACCTTTAGAAGTTTACCTAAAAATACAAAATGCTACAATTAACAATCCAATAAAACTTTTATCGTCACTTCTCACGTCCCAACATCATCAAGCACATGTCTATTCCAGATTGCTACTTTACTACACCGGAGACCTAAAACAGCCTATCAAATTATAATAGGAGACTTTAACGCACACATAGGCATTAACTTTACAGAATAATGTAAAAGGACCGGGAACAACCTCTATCACAAAACAGCAATTTAAACGGTTAGTTGCTTCTAAGCTTCTTACAACAGCACGATTAAAAACTAAGTAATACTTGGAGAAGGCCCTCGTGCTGGACTACTTTGTTTCGTGGAAACCAACATTCGCAAATTGATCATATTCTAACAAGTGTTAAGAAACCCGTATTTATCAACTACGTTGTAGGAGAAAAAGGAAAACTAATAAACACAGATCACAAATTACTTTAAGGATCGATAGAAACCCCAGCTTTCTTACTTCAAACACCAAGATACTGCAATTAATATGGCATTTAACTATAAGAAATGCTACTAGGTATATGAACATTTACAAAGGGAATTTGTACAACACAAATTCCAAGGACTGATAGCCAATAAGATAAAAGTCTTACAAGAATCAAATACTTCCGCTCACACCCATTCAGACAAAAGAAGTTTCCAATTGGAATGCTAGCTAGACTGATATCTACAATATACTCAAAGAAGCAGCTCAAGAACTACTGATGAAACCAACTCCGAGATCCCGCGAAAATTTATAAGATGCCTACAATGACTTATGGGCTCAATGGGGCAACATTAACCAAGTGTAACCGATCGAGATTAAGAAATTACGAAAGACAAAATTTTTAAGGAAATGCTCAATGTATCAAAAGACGCTTCACCTAAAAAATTCCACGAAATACTACAAAGCAAAACAATAACGAAAATCATAAAAGTACGTAGAATTTTATACTACGGCCACATAAACAGACGCCGGAAACCACATTTTCTACGCTTATAATTATAAGAAATGTAGGAGAAAAGTTGGACGTCCGATCTTCAATTGTAGGGACTCCCTAAACCGAAATCGTATTGGAAAACGATTGCTGCAGATTGACAAAAAATAAAATTAGAAGACGAGAATATATACAATGTTACAGAAACGGACATAGAAATGAAACCCGAAGACTTAGGTATTCTATTTCCAACCACATAATCAAGAATGAAAACAGTAAAATAGAAGATAAAACGAAGACACGTCGGTCGGAAGAAGAAACAATCCAGGACCATCGGTTACAGCAGCTCTATTCCCGCCCATTTATATATCACACACCAAGTATAGAATCTATCCTCCTTACGTTGGCTCGATGCTGGTATTCTTGTCGACTCACCTTTCCTATCCACTCCATATCCTGCTGCAACAGCCCCATACAGTCACAGACTCTATCTTATAATGCCCCGTCGACCATTGACCGCGGCGATAGACAGATCGACTGTACTAGTCGACGAATGTCGGATCACTCAATCCATTACATTTTTGAAATGTAGCATGAATAGTGGGATTTGTGCATTCGTGCCACAGTGGCCAGACCGAGGTGATTGTCGTCGTTGAGTCTTTGTGGCAGAACTGCTGGGAGGGGTGGCCATTGTAACGGTAACGGTAACGGTAACCTCTAACAGAAAACTTACCGGTTTTCCCATCGACGAACATT
This sequence comes from Aproaerema taeniolella, assembly GCA_949987775.1. Lineage (NCBI taxonomy): Eukaryota > Metazoa > Arthropoda > Insecta > Lepidoptera > Gelechiidae > Aproaerema > Aproaerema taeniolella. The sequence continues at coordinate 29,805,775 of OX465243.1, forward strand.
TTGGTTTTTCAAACTTATCTTCTTTTGGAGAGTCTACTTTGCACAGCGGTGTAACGTTTCCAATTACTAGAGCGATCGAAATTACAGCGATTTTCATGTTAAACATTTTGGAATTTGAGATCCGCTTCAAAACCCAAAAGACAAGTGATACCTTGGGGACTGTAGCCCAAGCTTTTATACTGCGAGGCATGTACTTCCCGGAAGTCGGGGGTTGATTAATTACATCATTAGCGTCAAAGATCCCTCTGATGTTATTGAAACAACATTGATTTTGATTGAAAAGCTTCAATCATCATACTGAGTCCCTAATCAGTGGAAAATCTACATAATTATTCATATTATTTATCATCATTATCATCTTAAATTATCAGCGATTTGGTATTGATAGTAAATAAACAAAATAAAGGTCAAGGACATATTATGATGCTAAAAGTTTATTACACAAATTTCTTAAATCTACGACAATTTTACTTAATTTATGAGATCAGAGATTATTCGTGCAAAAGGAAAAACACTTAAAATAATTCTCTAGAGTTTGTTAGCTCACAAGCCTCTTAAAAGAGCCCGATAAATAAATGGAGGAAGTATGTCCTTTTAATACTGAAAACGGAGCCCTCTGTAGTTACTTTTATTAACTTTTTTAGCAAGCTCAACGTATCTGCTGTAGTTTGGTATGTTGAGTCGCGCCTCGCATCTTCCTTCACCGAATAAAAAGCACACGCCATCTGTTGAGAAAATCTCCCCGCCTTTCAGTGTTTGGGTCTTGCAGCAGGAAAGTTTGGAGTTTCGGCACTAAAAAAAAGAAATTAGACGTCAATACAAAAATTTAATTATTTTGAGTAATTTCTGATGGAGCTATTTACCCTTTCTCCCAACTTCAAGCATTGTTCCACAGGCTTAGACGTATCCTCCTGGCGGACGCGTTCTAAAGCTAGTTCTATCTCCAGCCGAATGTCCTCTGAACTCATGGGTGAATCTTGAAGGGATTCCGAGTCATTTGCAGGGCTTGATTGAACTCCAATTGAACTAGTGATCAGGAACAGCAGGAATAGCACCAGCACCATTTCAATCTTGAGTTATTTTTCCGTAGAAGTTCAAGAAAACAGTGACGTTGAATTCCGTCGGACCCATGTATTTATATAATATTCTTTGCACAAACATAGTTATTAAATCAATTGGAAAAACCAAGTGTACAAAGGCGAGCTTATCTCTAAAAGAGATCTCTTTCAGCCAACCTAACTAGTGAGAAATAGTATATAAGTAGAAGGGGTAGAGAGATTTGCGCACAGAGTTTACAGAAGAAAAAAATAAATAATAATAATAAAAATAAACAAAAAACGTCGGGAGCGTCGTCTGTGGCGAGCGGACGTGTGCATCTCCGCAGTGTAAATTTTAATTCAAATTAAATAGTGTTTCAATTGAAAGTAGACTCTAAGTGCAGTGTATTAAAGATAAGTGTCGACCTACAATACCGTGCGTCGTTTATGTTCCTTTCTTAATTGGAATCTGAACTGGATTGCAGTATTGCCCCCGCGCACACCTGCGAAAAGAGTACGGCTGCATTTTTGGTCTCACTCTCTCACATCACTACGTGAAACGGCCAACCAGTTTAAAATGAACATCATGCGCTCACCTACTAATAAGAACAGCGGGCCAAATTATACTACCTCGCAGCCAGATTTGTCTTCATATGATCCACCGACTATGGATTTACCATATTTTACTCCACCGACTATGCGTAATAAGCGAAAATTTGCTGGTGTATTTGAAGATGAAATCAAAAGCGAAATCTGCGAGTTTAGGAATGAAATTATGACTTTTTTCAAGGATTTTAGGACCGAACTCATAGGTGACTTGGAAAGCATAAGATCTGACTTTGGAGAAATTAAAACCGAGATAAGTTCTATGAAAAGCAGTCTAGTAAGTCTTACACAGGAGCACAAGGCCTTTAAGTGCGAAATTGGCGAATTAACGGAATCTTTGAATTTTCACTCAAAGGAACAAGATTCCCTAAAATCACGGATTAGCCTGATGTCATCAGTAATCACAGATCTAAAGAAAACGGAACAAGAATTAGCCGATTGCAAGCAGAAACTGGCTCAATTGCAGGACGAAAGCAATATTCAGCAGCAGCGTGAATGTTTATACAACCTAGAAATCTCAGGCATACCAGAAAGAAACAATGAACGTGTCCCTGATTACCTGTTTTCTATCTGCAAAATACTTAATATCAATCTCTCTCAAGATGACATAGTAACAATTCATCGCGTGCCAACTCGTGTGCCCAACAGGCCTAAAATATTGTAGCAAAAATGAAATCTCAGTTAATCAAAGACACAATAATCTCCGCAATCCGTAAGAGAAAAGGAATTACTACCGCCGACATTGACATTAATGTGTCCGGTGACCCACGCCGAATCTTTGTCAACGAACATTTAATGCCGTTCTTCAAGGCTCTGTACCAAAAAACCAGAGAAATGGCATCAACAGCTTGTTATCAACATGTTTGGATTCGTAATTGTAAAATATTTGTCCGAAAAAATGATACATCTGCGCCAATTTTTTCACAATCCTAAAAGGATCTCGCAAAGATAAAATAAACACTCATTTCATAATCCTCATTGTAAACATACTTATGCTAGCGATTATTTTATTCTCACTTTTTCATAAAAGCTATATACAAAATTCGCCTACATATTCTACCACAGTTCTATTTACGTTATATCTACCTTATGCTATATCAGTACTACATATGTATCACATTAATCTACTTATTTTAAATTTAATTTATTTTATCTACTTTATTATTATATCTGTTCGCTTTAAAATTCGCAAGGGGAGGAATTTTAAAGCGAACAGATATATTTATTTACAGCATAATTTCACAAACGAACCATAGGCCGAATGAAGACAGGGATATTCTTTCAATGTCACACAGTAAGTACCACCTTTGTTTATTCAGATCGGGGGAGCTACTGATTGCTTGTGAGCGATGTCGATTTTTTGTACATTGCCGCCTTTTGTTTGCATTTCTGCTAACCTACATTGTAAATTTCCTTATAGACAAGCAATGTACGATAAACCTGGGATCTAATTTAACCGATTTTTTCTGGATCAAGGCAATAAAATACGTTGCTATTCCTTTGCCAAGTAAGTTCGGATTGACGCATGCTTATGGGTTTAAACGCCTATCGTATGTTATAATAACTTTAAAATTAAAAACAATAAATTTAAATTTTTATGAAATAATTTAAATTTTTATTATCAAAATACGCGCGGCTTGCGCACCAAATGTTTAGAGCTCTTTAATTACATATTATTATATGATTATGATGTATTATTATTCACGGAAACATGGTTACAAAACGACATTTTTGACTACGAGGTTTGTGATAGTAGGTACTGTACTGATCCCCACCTGCATTAAATAGAGGTGGATATTCTATACTTACGGCTGTGATGTCTAGAGTCCTACGTTGTGAATTACTTTTAGGATTCTCGCAGGTACAAGCAATTTAAAAGCGGGTTTCAGACTTAGAGAGGAATTAAAAGCAAAATCAAGATTAAAACAAAGTTTAATGTGCTTCACATAGTCCAATAAATTACATTTTTGACATATTGACACAATAGGATTGATCTCTTGATTATTCCATTCGAAGCAGGATGAGAGCCGAAGGTTGGGACAACGAGTAGAATACCTAGACAGAGAGATTAATGTAAGCCCAGGGCATCATTTGGGAGTTCCCCGTTCTAGGGCCCCCAGCCACGCCCCGGAACCTGTCGACGGCGCTCCAAATGACGAGATCCGTCGCCTTGGGGTGACCAACCCGGGGAGACTGTTCGAGTCGGGCATCTTATAGGATCTCCTAGAATCATTATGTTCTCTGAGCGACAAATCCTCAGCTAATACTAGGCTAAACATCGTGCTTCCCTATTTCTCCTGTGAGTGGATTAGACTCCGAACTATAAAGCCAAGTGTCAGAAAGGAAAACCGAATAGTCGCAATCTCTCCTCCCGGCGAAACCTAGGAGCCGTCGCCTGCAGCGCGTCCTTGTATTACCGCAGACAACAGACCCTACGACTGACTACCGAAGTAGTCAGCTGTGATCACGTATACGGGTAGGACAGTGTTCCTTGGGGTGGTATTATAAAGCTAGCCCCCCCAATTGAACTGAACAACCCCCGTACGCGGTGACCACGTGTCTGCTACTGACAAGCCCTCCCCTAGCGCCTCGGTGAACGAGATTGCGCAACCCCAAGGATAATTTAGCAAATGAGAAGACTGCTCAGCTACATGGTTCTGAGTAGGATGTATAGTCTGTAGAGGTACTTTGTTCAGTGGTTGTGAGGGGCATCTCCTGGTTTCCATAGGTCAACTGTAAAGCAAGAGGGAGCCTACGAAAGCAAACTAAAATCTGACGTTTGCCGCCGATGGTCATCCGTCTTTTGTCGCTACTCGTGTATTGTGCTACACTAATAGCAGCGTCTCAATTGCCCTTCGTGAGCCAATAGAAGAATCGTAGAAGGAGAGATAAGTGCTATAATATAATGTCGTCTCGGAAATTCAGGAAAACCTAGTCACTCAGGCCTCGCCGAACATCGCGAATCACGAAATAACGATCCTAGTAGACCGAGGGAGAAGGAAATAAAATAAAACCTTCAGGCGGATCCTAAACTAGCAGCAAGTCCGTAGTTCTTAAATCGTTAAATAAGAAAGAATAAAATAAAGGCATAACGTTTTGCCAAAGTCAAGTCATAAATAAATAAAAGAAAAAAAATCAATTTAGAATCCGCCCGAAATTTAAAGAACATTCCTATAACTTAATCCCTAAATACATAAAATCCCTAATGATCTTAAAGCAGGTTCTACTCACCAGAGTCCAAAAAAAATCAAGAACACAACTTCACTCGGTACCGGTAGAAAATTTACTCCTAATATCTGATTGAGAATCTCTTAAGTCAACTTTGGCCTGTTCTATATTCAAGTTCAAAATAAAACTGACAACTTCAGTTTACTTCAGTTTGATTTATTCTTTTCACTTTAATGTTAAAATATTGTATAACTATTTAAATTATTAAACTATTTTTATCAAAATTATTAATAGATTATTTAATTAAATATATTAAAATGATTCTAAAATTGTATAAGAAAAAAATTAGAAAATGAACTGGAGACAGTTACTGGATTACTAACCATTCTGAAACCCCATACTTTCCACCTATTCCAAAATGAAATTCCTATTTCAAATTCAAAATTCAATTTTAATCATTCAAATTCAAGTGACAATTTAATAATTCCAATTCAAATGTCAATTTAAATTTTAAATATAAACATTTAAAAAAATTACAATTCGAAGCTCAAACAAGATGACGATTAGGATGACGTCCCAGTTGACATCTGTCGGAGGTAACATGCCCTCTTCTCGCCAAAAAGACCTCAGTACCTCTTCTAAGTCTGGGTTTGATGATTATCTTAAATTCCCCTCTCCCGATCAAAATGCCGTACCGCAACTCCGACTCTTCACGACCCCATCTCTTCACGATCAAAATTCCGTTCCACAACCCCAACACTGTTAATGCAAAACTATTTATTTCGATTAATTGGTGAAATGATTCTCTCTTTCATCAATTCCCGTACCCTCCGCACCACCCTCTCCACACCCTTCATACAAAGTTTTCAACTCCCGCCGCTCCATCTGGGAGAACAATTCTGTCACCCAGTCAGTCAGTGAGTGGTATTGTAGCTTTATATAATATAACTAGGTTTCGCGTGGTGCGCGACCTGCTAAAGCAGGTCGCGAGGCGGTTGTGCCTTTTTTTATAAATTTTAAAAAAGTTTTTAATTTTTTTGTTATTCACGGCCGCCATCTTAGATTTAAAAATGGATGTTATTTTCTTAATCAGCACCCCTGAATACCCAAAAAACGACAACCATGACGATATTTTGCAAAAAATTTAAGTCCGCCATCTTGGATTTCAAAACGTATGTCATTTTCGGAATCAGCACCCCCGAATACCTATTAAACGACACCCATGAAGGTATTTTCAAAAAATCCATGTCCGCCATCTTGGATTTCAAAATGGATGTCATTTTCGAAATCAGCACCCCTAAGAACCTATTAAACGACACCCATGTCGGTATGATGGCGGTCGGCTGGTAATATGCTTGGTGACGCTTCGGGCTTCGCCCTACGCGGAGCTCGGCCTTCGGCCTCGCCCTATACGCAGCTCGCCTCGGCCTACGGCCTCGGCTCGCGCGTTCGGCTCGGTCTGCGACCTCGCCTCACCTTAAAAATTTAAACTTGTATGGCGGCCATCTTTGATTGGGGAGGGACGCTCCGGGCTTCGCCCTACGCGGAGTTCGGCTTTCGGCCTCACCCTATACGCGGCTCGCCTCGCGGGTTCGGCTCGGTCTTCGACCTCGCCTCACCTTTAGAATCTAAACTTGTATGGCGGCCATCTTTGATTGGGGGGGGGGGACGCTCCGGGCTTCGCCCTACGCGGAGTTCGGCCTTCGGCCTCACCCTAAACGCGGCTCGCCTCGGCCTTCGGCCTCGTCTCGCGCGTTCGGCTTGGTCTTCGACCTCGCCTCACCTTTAGAATCTAAACTTGTATGGCGGCCATCTTGGATTTGGGGGGGGACGCTCCGGGCTACGCCCTGCGCGGAGCTCGGCCTTCGGCCTCGCCTTTTATGCAGCTCGCCTCGGCCTACGGCCTCGCCTCGCGGCGTGGCGTCGTGGTTCGGCTCGGCCTGCGGCCTCGCCTCACCACTCCTTGTATGGCGGCCATCTTGGAAAATGGTGAAATCGAAAAACTTACCCGATATTCGGAATCTTCGTCCGCCAAACCCCCCAGATACCGATTTTCGTCCGGATCGGAGCAACTTCATTTCTGGCCGCCATCTTGGATCCGCCATCTTGAAAAAAAAATTAAACAGCCACCTGCCCCTCACCCCCGTAAAACATTTGTTCGAGCACACCCCACTTATGTCAAACGGTTTCGAAGATACAGCAATAATCATTTTGTATGGCGGCCATCTTGTTTTTGCGAAAATCGAAAAAATGACGTCACCGGTAGAATTTGACCAGGGTGTGTGTCGACCTTTGTTTGAGCGCCACCGCTCCATCTGCAACGGTTCGCCCGGGAAGGTGGGTCGCCACCTGATGAGAAGGTGGATCCGAGGATCTCGAGATTTTCTTGTACTTTCCGCGTCACCCTCTCCACATCCCCCATAAAAAGTTTTCACATCCCGCAACTCCATCTGGGAGAACAATTCTGTCACCCAGTGAGTGAGTGAGTGAGTGGTATTGTAGCTTTATATAATATAATAACTAGGTTTCGCGTGGTGCGCGACCTGCTAAAGCAGGCTGCGAGGCGGTTGTGCTACCTTATTTGTAGGGTCATAAAGGCGTTCATACTTTTTTTGGTTTTTCACGAAAAAAATGTTGGATTTAAAAATCAATGTTATTTTTAGAATCAGTACCCCCGAAAACCTATCAAACGACACACATGTCAATTTTTTACAAAAAATGCATATCCGCCATCTTGGATTTCAAAATGGATGTCATTTTCGGAATCAGCACCCCCGAAGACCTATTAAACGACACCCATGAAGGTATTTTCAAAAAATCCATGTCCGCCATCTTGGATTTCAAAATGGACGTCATTTTCGAAATCAGCACCCCTGAAAACCTATTAAACGACACCCATGTCGGTATGATGGCGGTTGGCTGGTAATATGTTTGGTGACGCTTCGGGCTTCGCCCTACGCGGAGCTCGGCCTTCGGCCTCGCCCTATACGCAGCTCGCCTCGGCCTACGGCCTCGGCTCGCGCGTTCGGCTCGGTCTGCGACCTCGCCTCACCTTAAAAATCTAAACTTGTATGGCGGCCATTTTTGATTGGGGGGGGACGCTCCGGGCTTCGCCCTACGCGGAGTTCGGCCTTCGGCCTCACCCTATACGCGGCTCGCCTCGGCCTTCGGCCTCGCCTCGCGCGTTCGGCTCGGTCTTCGACCTCGCCTCACCTTTAGAATCTAAACTTGCCGCCATCTAGAATTGGGGGGGGGGGGACGCTCCGGGCTTTGCCCTACGCGGAGTTCGGCCTTCGGCCTCACCCTATACGCGGCTCGGTCTTCAACCTCGCCTCACCTTTAGAATATAAACTTGTATGGCGGCCATCTTGGATTTGGGGGGGGACGCTCCGGGCTACGCCCTGCGCGGAGCTCGGCCTTCGGCCTCGCCTTTTACGCAGCTCGCCTCGGCCTACGGCCTCGCCTCGCGGCGTGGCGTCGTGGTTCGGCTCGGCCTGCGGCCTCGCCTCACCACTCCTTGTATGGCGGCCATCTTGGGAAATGGTGGAATCGAAAAACTGACCCGATATTCGGAATCTTTGACCCCCAAATCACCCAGATACCGATTTTCGTCTGGATTGGAGCAACTTCATTTTCGGCCGCCATGTTGGATCCGCCATCTTGAAAAAAAAATTTGACAGCCACCTGCCCCTCACCCCCCTGTAAAACATTTGTTCGAGCACACTCCACTTATGTCAAACGGTTCCGGAGATACAGCAATAATCATTTTGTATGGCGGCCATCTTGTTTTTGCGAAAATCGAAAAAATGACGTCACCGGTAGAATTCGACCAGGGTGTGGGTCGACCTTAGTTCGAGCGCCACCGCTCCATCTGCAACGGTTCGCCCGGGAAGGTGGGTCGCCACCCGATGAGAAAGTGGATCCGAGGATCTCGAGGTTTTCCCGTACCCTCCGCACCACCCTCTCCACTATCCTCATACAAAGTTTTCACCTCCCGCCGCTCCATCTGGGAGAACAATTCTGTCACCCAGTCAGTCAGTGAGTGAGTGGTATTGTAGCTTTATATAATATAACTAGGTTTCGCGTGGTGCGCGACCTGCTAAAGCAGGTCGCGAGGCGGTTGTGCCTTTTTTTATAAATTTTAAAAAAGTTTTAAATTTTTTTTTGTTTTTCACGGCCGCCATGTTGGATTTAAAAATGGATGTTATTTTTTTAAACAGCACCCCTGAATACCCAAAAAACGACACCCATGAGGATATTTAGCAAAAAATTTATGTCCGCCATCTTGGATTTCAAAACGTATGTCATTTTCGGAATAAGCACCCCCGAAAACCTATTTAAGGACACCCATGACGGTATTTTCCAAAAAATCCATGTCCGCCATCTTGGATTTCAAAATGGATGTCATTTTCAAAATAAGCACCCCTGAAAACCTATTAAAAGACACCCATGTCGGTATGATGGCGGTCGGCTGGTAATAAGCTTGGTGACGCTTCAGGCTTCGCCCTACGCGGTGCTCGGCCTTCGGCCTCGCCCTATACGCAGCTCGCCTCGGCCTACAGCCTCGGCTCGCGCGTTCGGCTCGGTCTGCGACCTCGCCTCACCTTAAAAATCTAAACTTGTATGGCAGCCATCTTTGATTTGGGGGGGGACGCTCCTGGCTTCGCCCTTCGCGGAGTTCGGCCTTCGGCCTCACCCTGTACGCGGCTCGCCTCGGCCTTCGGCCTCGCCTCGCGCGTTCGGCTCGGTCTGCGACCTCGCCTCACCTTAAAAATCTAAACTTGTATGGCAGCCATCTTTGATTGGGGGGGAACGCTCCGGGCTTCGCCCTACGCGGAGTTCGGCCTTCGGCCTCACCCTATACGCGGCTCGCCTCGGCCTTCGGCCTCGTCTCGCGCGTTCGGCTCGGTCTTCGACCTCGCCTCACCTTTAGAATCTAAACTTGTATGGCGGCCATCTTGGATTTGGGGGGGGGCGCTCCGGGCTACGCCCTACGCGGAGCTCGGCCTTCGGCCTCGCCTTCTACGTAGCTTGCCTCGGCCTACGGCCTCGCCTCGCGGCGTTGCGTCGTGGTTCGGCTCGGCCTGCGGCCTCGCCTCACCACTCCTTGTATGGCGGCCATCTTGGAAAATAATGGAATCGAAAAACTGACCCGATATTCGGAATCTTCATCCCCCAAACCCCCCAAATACCGATTTTCGTCTGTATCGGAGCAACTTCATTTCCGGACGCCATCTTGGATCCGCCATCTTGAAAAAAAATTTTGACAGCCACCTGCCCCTCACCCCCCTGTAAAACATTTGTTCGAGCTCACCCCACTTATGTCAAACGGTTCCGGAGATACAGCAATAATCATTTTGTATGGCGGCCATCTTGTTTTTGCGAAAATCGAAAAAATGACGTCACCGGTAGAATTCGACCAGGGTGTGGGTCGACCTTAGTTCGAGCGCCACCGCTCCAACTGCAACGGTTCGCCCGGGAAGGTGGGTCGCCACCTGATGAAAAGGTGGATCCGAGGATCTCGAGGTTTTCCCGTACCCTCCGCGTCACCCACTCCACACCTCTTATACAAAGTTTTCACCTCCCGCCGCTCCATCTGGGAGAACAATTCTGTCACCCAGTGAGTGAGTGAGTGAGTGGTATTGCAGCTTTATATAATATAATAACTAGGTTTCGCGTGGTGCCCGACCTGCTAAAGCAGGTCGCGAGGCGGTTGTGCCTTTTTTATAAATTTAAAAAAATATTTTAATTTTTTTTTGTTTTTCACGGCCGCCATCTTGGATTTAAAAATGGATGTTAATTTCTTAATCAGCACCCCTGAATACCGAAAAAACGACACCTATGGCGATATTTTGCAAAAAATTTATGTCCACCATCTTGGATTTCAAAACGTATGTCATTTTCGGAATCAGCACCCCCGAAAACCTAATAAACGACACCCATGACGGTATTTTCCAAAAAATCGATGTCCGCCATCTTGGATTTCAAAATGGATGTCATTTTCGAAATCAGCACCCCTGGAAACCTATTAAACGACACCCATGTCGGTATGATGGCGGTCGGCTGGTAATATGCTTGGTGACGCTTCGGGCTTCGCCCTACGCGGAGCTTGGCCTTCGGCCTCGCCTCACCTTAAAAATCTAAACTTGTATGGCGGCCATCTTTGATTGGGGGGGGGGGGGACGCTCCGGGCTTCGTCCTACGCGGAGTTCAGCCTTCGGCCTCACCCTATACGCGGCTCGGTCTTCGACCTCGCCTCACCTTTGGAATCTAAACTTGCCGCCATCTAGAATTGGGGGGGGGGACGCTCCAGGCTTCGCCCTACGCGGAGTTCGGCCTTCGGCCTCACCCTATACGCGGCTCGCCTCGGCCTTCGGCCTCGCCTCGCGCGTTCGGCTCGGTCTTCGACCTCGCCTCACCTTTAGAATCTAAACTTGTATGGCGGCCATCTTTGATTGGGGGGGGGACGCTCCGGGCTTCGCCCTACGCGGAGTTCGGCCTTCGGCCTCACCCTATACGCGGCTCGCCTCGGCCTTCGGCCTCGTCTCGCGCGTTCGGCTCGGTCTTCTACCTCGCCTCACCTTTAGAATCTAAACTTGTATGGCGGCCATCTTGGATTTGGGGGGGGGACGCTCCGGGCTACGCCCTGCGCAGAGCTCGGCCTTTGGCCTCGCCTTTTACGCAGCTCGCCTCGGCCTACGGCCTCGCCTCGCGGAGTGGCGTCGTGGTTCGGCTCGGCCTACGGCCTCGCCTCACCACTCCTTGTATGGCGGCCATCTTGGAAAATGGTGGAATCGAAAAACTGACCCAATATTCGGAATCCTCGACCCCCAAACCCCCTAGATACCGATTTTCGTCCGGATCGGAGCAACTTCATTTCCGGCCGCCATCTTGGATCCGCCATCGTGAAAAAAAAATTTGACAGCCAGCTGCCCCCCATGACCTTGTAAAACATTTGTTTGAGCACACTCCACTTATGTCAAACGGTTCCAGAATTACAGCAATAATCATTTTGTATGGCCGCCATCTTGTTTTTGCGAAAATCGAAAAAATGACGTCACCGGTAGAATTCGACCAGGGTGTGGGTCGACCTTAGTTCGAGCGCCACCGCTCCATCTGCAACGGTTCGCCCGGGAAGGTGGGTCGCCACCTGATGAGAAGGTGGATCCGAGGATCTCGAGGTTTTTCCGTACCCTCCGCGTCACCCACTCCACACCTCCCATACAAAGTTTTCACCTCCCGCCACTCCATCTGGGAGAACAATTCTGTCACCCAGTGAGTGAGTGAGTGGTATTGCAGCTTTATATAATATAATAATAATATTAACTAGGTTTCGCGTGGTGCGCGACCTGCTAAAGCAGGTCGCGAGGCGGTTGTGCTACCCTATTTGTAGGGTCAAAAAAGTTTGCCTTTTTTTTTTCACGACCGCCATCTTGGATTTCAAAATGGATGTTATTTTCTTAATCAGCACCCCCAAATACCCAAAAACGACACCCATGACGATATTTTTCAAAAAATGTATGTCCGCCATCTTGGATTTCAAAACGTATGTCATTTTCGGAATCAGCACCCCCGAAAACCTATTAAACGACACCCATGACGGTATTTTCCAAAAAATCCATGTCCGCCATCTTGGATTTCAAAATGGATGTCATTTTCGAAATCAGCACCCCTGAAAACCTATTAAACGACACCCATGTCGGTATGATGGCGGTCGGCTGGTAATATGCTTGGTGACGCTTCGGGCTTCGCCCTACGCGGAGCTCGGCCTTCGGCCTCGCCCTATACGCAGCTCGCCTCGGCCTACGGCCTCGGCTCGCGCGTTCGGCTCGGTCTGCGACCTCGCCTCACCTTAAAAATCTAAACTTGTATGGCGGCCATCTTTGATTGGGGGGGGGGACGCTCCGGGCTTCGCCCTACGCGGAGTTCGGCCTTCGGCCTCACCCTATACGCGGCTCGCCTCGGCCTTTGGCCTCGCCTCGCGCGTTCGGCTCGGTCTTCGACCTCGCCTCACCTTTGGAATCTAAACTTGCCGCCATCTAGAATTGGGGGGGGGGGGACGCTCCGGGCTTCGCCCTACGCGGAGTTCGGCCGTCGGCCTCACCCTATACGCGGCTCGCCTCGGCCTTCGGCCTCGCCTCGCGCGTTCGGCTCGGTCTTCGACCTCGCCTCACCTTTAGAATCTAAACTTGTATGGCGGCCATCTTTGATTTGGGGGGGGGGACGCTCCGGGCTTCGCCCTACGCGGAGTTCGGCCTTCGGCCTCACCCTATACGTGGCTCGCCTCGGCCTTCGGCCTCGTCTCGCGCGTTCGGCTCGGTCTTCGACCTCGCCTCACCTTTAGAATCTAAACTTGTATGGCGGCCATCTTTGATTGGGGGGGGCCGCTCCGGGCTTCGCCCTACGCGGAGTTCGGCCTTCGGCCTCACCCTATACGCGGCTCGCCTCGGCCTTCGGCCTCGCCTCGCGCGTTCGGCTCGGTCTTCGACCTCGCCTCACCTTTAGAATCTAAACTTGTATGGCGGCCATCTTGGATTTGGGAGAGGGACGCTCCGGGCTACGCCCTGCGCGGAGCTTGGCCTTCGGCCTCGCCTTTTACGCAGCTCGCCAAAATTTTACTCAAAGGAAACATTCCTTTATTTTTAATAATAGAACGGGACCCAAGGAGAATAAAGTTCATTTCCGTGGGACTTACCTCCGCCATACGAACTACAGGTATGTACTTATTCGGCATATTTTCCTGAACACAAAAAGTGCGGTAGTCACTTTCTAAGAGTATGGAGGGGGTAGCTATGACGTGACGTATTTTATTTACGCTATATTTAGATAACTACTGGACAGATTTACTTAAATAGGGTCTCAAATGAAAGATAATTTAATGAACATTGTTTTATTCTAAAGATTCATTAGTGTAAACCTAGTAACAAAATAAATATTTTCAAAAAACGACATTATGTAAAATGAAACTTTTTTTACTGTGTGAAAAGAACAGAAACCGTTAGGATTACGGTAATTTAGCTCATTATAAAAAAATAGCTACACTTATCAGCATTCTAATGAACCTAAAAACGTTTAAGTCGAGCTATAAACAACGGAACTGCAGTCGTCTAACTGAGCGTGGGTAGCGCCGAACTGACTACTGTACTTAGATTTTGGTACGAATAATCTTGAAAATAACGTGACAAAACGGGTAGAATCACAGCAAAATGAAAAAGTATTATGAACAGGCATCATTTTTTTTAACAGGCATCATTTTTTTGTCAAAAAATTTCTTCATTTTGTTACGAACTATTCTCAAAAATTCTCGTAACAAAAATAACGCTTCGTATCGTATCGAAATAAAACTCTTCATACTTGCACGTACTTTTATATTTCAAAACAAATGACTCAATGGTACTGGTCTGTACTGATGGACATGAGAGTGTAAACGTACGCACACGGGGCAGAAGTAGGTCGCTGACGTGCGAGAGTGGACAGCCGCCATTATATTTTTTACATCGGCAACACTGAGATTCATTCCGAGGAATCCCTGCACCGTGCTGCGCCTTGAATTTTGGCACTTGTCGCTTCATTCATTTGAAATCATTTGGTCAGGCCTATGACACTGTTAGTACCAATAGCTGCGAAATAGCGCTGCTATCCCCTTTAATTCGCCATCTTATGACGTCATGCTGTATGTCAAGATAACCTCAAACTGTCATGATGGCGTCTTGTCACTGAGTTAAGTGCACGCCAGGGTTACCAACTTTTTTTCATGAAATAAAGTATATTAAGGTGGGAGAAGGTAAAAAAAGGTATTAGATAAAATAAAACAGCATTCGTTATTGTTTTACTTAAATACATGTTTTTTTGAACTTTTTGCATATTTTATTAACTTGTTGTCTTTTTAAAACTTTTATCTGCCTCGATACAGTCAAAATTATAATTGAACATATTAAGAGTTAATTTTTAATTAAATTTAACATGACTTTGTTTCTGTCGTCTCTCCATTTAGTCTTAATGACTGAAAAAACTCTTTCGGAGAAAGCTGAAGTAGCAGGGACAGAATATAGGAATGAGATATTTTTTTTTATTTACAAATTCTTGGTCAGTGTTTGTGTTTGACAATGATAACAAATGGCACCAATTTTGGTCGCTTCTCATTTCTATAAAATATTTTTCTTATAAAACTTTTTCAATTAATTTGAAGTTAATTAATTATGAATATAATGCATTCATATCAATAGTAAGTCTATGCAAATTTTTAAGTTGGGTCAAATGTGACCAAAGATTTTAATAACAAACAGCTTCTTAAACACAGCCAGTTGGTGTCTTTAAATAAAACCATTTGTGTAAAAAGCAGATGTTTGTTCTCGGGTCATGGGTGTTTGTCTTTGTGTGTATTCCAAGGGACCCACGACACATGAGAAAACCTTAGTGTGGGCCTTTGAGTGTGTAGCGTAGCGTTTATTTTGACAAAACCCAATTCGATGAAGAAGGCAAGAGAATTCGCTTTTCTTACCCATGTCTCTTCACTGAATACGGAATTGCTCTGGGCGAACCACTGAGTAAAGTAGGGAAGTCCATAAAATCTGTTACGCATTATTCTTAATTGGACACACTGTACCTATTATTTAAATTTTAAAATTCAAAACTTTCCACCACAAAGAGCAGAGAGAGTAATGTGTAACCGTGTAATGACACTGGGGTTACCAAAAAAGATAACAATTCAATAATTATAGGAGTCTTTCAAGTTGTCTGACAGCCCCCGCCAAAAGGGTCAGACGTTGATAGCTATCAAATTTTTTCAATGATTATAGTCATTGAAAATTATTATTTCTTCTTTTACTTTTCCATTGATTATCATTGAACCATTTTGAAAACATGAGAGTGTTAAAAGTGTCACCTGGGTGTAACTCAAAAAAGTTATTATCCACATATTTTTCACAAAATGGCTGATTACCATTTATTATAAAGTAAAGTGTTCTGCGCTACATGATATTGATGGAATTGTGGCAACACATATGGGTCTATATTTGAGAATCTATCTATTCACTTTTATTTACTCTTTCTGGAAATTTGTTAAGCCTTTAGCGAAGTGCCTATTCACTTGTAAAACAACTCAACTATAAGTACCATAACCTTACCTCTCGTGAACTGACTAGATATCTTACCACTGCAATACAGATTTATTCCTAGTGCAGGGTGAGTCGGCTGACAGTCTGTCCCATGAAGAAACCCAATAGGCATATTTATTACACACTGTACTTTAAAACTGTACCTACTGCTTTTAAATGAATAAAATGTTACTTATTACTACCTAGCAGCATGTCAGAGATTTTTTTTCATTAATGTTCTGGTTTATTTAGTTATATCTAGATTATACCACAAACAACATAACAAAATATTCCCTGCGATTGGATATGTATCTATTATCTTATTTAATTATTTAATGAAACTATGTATTTAACAAATCAATCAGGGTCAAAAACATTTGATTCGTGTAATGTAACTTTAACCATAGCATGTCATATTACATAATCTAGTTATCTGAAAAGGAGATGCTTAAAACAATTGCATTAGAATTTTTAACTATGTCTGTTTAATGTGCAATCATAAGAACTTTTATTGTACACACAGGACATAAATTACAGACATAAGACAGTACATACAAAAAGGTTCCGTCCAATCATCCTCCAAGAACAGGCAAAAAATTAAACTTAGAGGGTACCAAACTAGTAGCTGTTACGTAGCAACAACATAAAGGCAACAGTTACTCAAGAGTATGTTTCGATTCATGTATGATTTATTAAAATGGGCCAAAGATTCAAATAAAAAAAGCTTTATTAATGCTTTTAAACTAGCAAAATTTAGGGCTCCTCATGAAGCTAAAGAACTTTTCTATAGGAACCCTTATCAAACATCAACTATGTTTTTTAGTTTTGAAAGGCGATATCAGCGCAATTTCGCAGCTATTGGTACTAACAGTGTCATAGGCCTGACCAAATGATTTCAAATGAATGAAGCGACAAGTGCACGTTCACGTCGCACAAAGTTCACGTCGCAGCACGGTGCAGGGATTCCTCCGAATGAATCTCAGTGTTGCCGATGTAAAAAATATAATGGCGGCTGTACACTCTCGCACGCCAGCGACCTGCCTCTGCCTCGAGTGCGTACGTTTACACTCTCATACCCATCAGTACAGACCAGTACCATTGAGTCCTTTGTTTTAAAATATAACGCAAGTAACGTGCAAGTATGAAGAGTTTTATTTCGATACGATACGAAGCGTTATTTTAGTTACGAGAATTTTTGAAAATAGTTCGTAACAAAATGAAGAAAATTTTTTGACAAAAAGAAATGCCTGTTAATAAAAATGATGCCTGTTCATAATACTTTTTCATTTTGCTGTGATTCTACCCGTTTTGTCACGCACTACCCACGCTCACTTAGACGACTGCAGTTCCGTTGTTTATAGCTCGACTTAAACGTTTTTAGGTTCATTAGAATGCTGATAAGTGTAGCTATTTTTTTATAATGAGCTAAATTACCGTAATCCTAACGGTTTCTGTTCTTTTCACACAGTAAAAAAAGTTTAATTTTACATAATGTCGTTTTTTGAAAATATTTATTTTGTTACTAGGTTTACACTAATGAATCTTTAGAATAAAACAATGTTCATTAAATTATCTTTCATTTGAGACCCTATTTAAGTAAATCTGTCCAGTAGTTATCTAAATATAGCGTAAATAAAATACGTCACGTCATAGCTACCCCCTCCATACCCTTACAAAGTGACTACCGCACTTTTTTGTGTTCAGGAAAATATGCCGAATAAGTACATACCAGTAGTTCGTATGGCGGAGGTAAGTCCCACGAAAATCGTTATTTGAAGACTTTTTTACGAATAGGTCCCGCTCTATAAGAAACAAAACAGCGTTCAAGGATTTTCGAAATTTCGCTTGCCACACCCGGGAATCGAACCGGCTTAAATTCAAAAAAATAACACCCTGCACTTTTATGGTATCGATCGATAGGGTCAATCGTAAAGATCAAATGTCTCTAACAAACATGGTAAATTAGATGAAAAGAGAACCATTAAACTACATAAAACCTAACGATGGGACCCTTAAGTAAAAGTGCTTTAACACGTCCCATCAAATTTGTAAGCTTAGATTTAATGGTCTTCCTTTCACTTAATTTACTATGTTTGTTAGGGAGATTTATCCTTACGATTGACCCTATCGATCAATACTATTAAAGTACAGGGTGCTTTTTTTGGATTTTAGCTGGTTCGATTCCGGGTGTGGCAAGCGAATTTTCGAAAATTGTTCAGTGTCTTGGGCTGATTCACCACCTGAGAGGATAAGATCGAATTACTTAACACCCTATACATATTATATATATTCAATCATATAGATTTAGATCCGCATAAGTACTTAATACAATTAAATTTCGTCAAACGTCTATAAGCGCAAAATAATCAAATATTACGACTAGATTACAAACTTATAATAGTAGGTACAATTAGCGTCCACGCGCGAGCTATACCGTAACACAATAATATCGTCTGACTGCACTACTCTCTAAGCACACTAATACATAAATATACTGTGTCAACGCACACAGGCAAACAGAAAATACGCTTTATCGCTCGTAAAAGTTTGGATACGAGTGACACAGCCGTCCCGTCGGAATGCCAGCGGAGGACTGCCGCCCGCGCCCGCGCAGACCACCCTCTGCAACTAAACGTTCGGATTTCCGTTTTTCGTAACTTTTGAATGATAATATTGTTCGATTTACAAAATTTAAACGTTGTGTTTCAAGAAAAAGGGATTCTTAATTAATTAGTATAAGAATATTTCCATATATCATAGCCGTTTAGGAGCAGTAAGGAATTTAAGTCAAAAATCGATGTCTCGTGGTATTTTTTTTAAAATACAATACAAAGACGTAAAAAAAAATACTGACGTTCCACATGTAGTCCTTGAACAGATGTTTCACATTTTTTTTTTCAACTTTCCCTGGCCAGTCATAAATGAGAAGTAAGCTTTACAAAATGCTCAATATTCGGAAATTGAGGGATCTAATCGCCTTAAATAGGTTTAGTTGATTATGAACTGAGATATTTTCCTAAAATAAAGAGCCTACCGACTGTCACAAATAAAAAAACGAATTTACTTACAATATTAGTAATGAGTACACCTACTAGTTATCGTATTGATTTATAGTACACAGTTGATAAGATACCTACCTGGGTCCTTACTACTTAGATAGGTACCATCTCTTATAGCAGGACCTAATCAACATCGTCTCCACCAGTATAAGCTGAGCTCTGACTTGTACTGCGCTCCATATAATATGGGGCCGGCTTACACAAATCAGAGCTCAACTTATACTGGTGGTTTCAAGCGTGACCATTTCTTGACTAGGTATACGTTTTAATAGGGCAATATTGATTAGGTCCTGCTATAAGAGATGATGGTAAGGCCCCTGACCAACTTCTTTCACATGGGTAAGATTAAATAGCATTTGTATATAGAAGTTTGCAACTGCACAGACGACAAAACCGAAAGTTTTATCATTCTACTGCGAAAGAAATAGGTATTACTCTTATTTTGTACCTACAAGATGAAGGTCTACACTATTATTATAAAGAGGAAAGATTTGTATTGTATGTGTGTGTGTGTGTGTGTGTGTGTGTATGTAATGCATAAACTGAAAAACTACTAGACCTATTTCAAAAATTGTTCCACCAATATAATTCTACATTATTCGGGATTAACATACGGAACCCTAAAAATTTAGAGTTCCGTATGAAAACTTCGATAATTTAACTCAAGGTGTGAAAATGAATCCTAAAATGATTAAAAAATAAATGACTACCCGTGCGAAACCGGGGCGGGCCGCTAGTACCTAAATAAATAAATTACAGGGAGCTTTTGATACTGACAACCGGGTGTTACAATTACAATGCTTGCCTCTTGATCTGCAGTTCTGAGGTTCGAATCCCAAACATTTGCAGGGGCAATTTGTGTAAAAAGCAGATGTTTGTACTCAGGTCACGGATGTTTTGTTTGTCTTTGTGTGTGTGTGTGTGCGTGTGTGTGCGTGTGTGTGTGTGTGCGTGTGTGTGCGTGTGTGAGTGTGCGTGTGTATATGTATGATAAAACTGTAATTTTACTTCTAAACTCCGTTGTAGACAGTTGTAAGAAGTTGTACAAAAAATAGATTATTTAGAAATTCATTTTCTTTACAGAAACATCAACTAAGGAGACGTTAATTGGAGATAGCAAAGAAAATGATGTTCATTCTTTCAGTTCTAAAAAAGAAAATGAAGAAGATCCAGGGATCAATCAAACTAACAATGTGAATCTAGAGGAAGACTTATATCTTTCCGATGATAGCGTGGCAGATCCGGACTATCAACTACCCGAAAACGTCCGTGTGCCCAATGCAGATATAAATGCAGACTCCGATAGTGACATATTCGAATCTAGAGCAGAATCAGGTATTCAAATAACCTCGGCCGAAATTCATGTAACTTCACCACCCCAAGACCAAGATGATGACAGTTTTTCTATTCTCAGAAGTGATTTTGACACTGATATGATTCATACAAGTAACCCAGTAAATAACAGTTCTTCTAACAATAATTTATGTATTCTTGTGAATAATATAGTAGACCGTCAAAACGAGATTACTTGCGAAGCGCTCTCTGAAGTCTCAAATGAACGTACTAATACTAATAAAAGGAAAGGAAGATCAAGGAAGGAAAGAGAAGAATGCAAGAAACTAAGAAATTTTGGTCAAAGTTACGTTACTGAAAAAGGTAAAGAAATTCCTGAGAGACAGTTAAAATCACTTAGTAAATGTAGAATGAAATGTATCGACCGCTTTCCTGAAACAGAAAGGAAACAATGTTTTGATGCATATTGGGCTTTAGGAAGCAGAGATCGAAGAGCAATGTACATGGCCAGTCTGATCACTATTTTACCAAAAAAAACACAAAAAACTGACAGCAGAACAATTAAGAGAGATTGCTACTGCATTTATAAATTAGTAACAAATAATAATAGAAAAACCAATTTGTAAAGAATGTCTTTGCAAAACTTTCGGGGAAACCAAAGGTTTTGTTAACATTGTGATGGACCAGAAAAAAAACTCTGCAAGTGGCATCATTCCAGCTGATACAAGAGGACGTCAACCACCTAAAAATAAAAAAACTGTAGACGATATAAATTCAGCCAAGGATCATATATTATCTTTCCCGAGCTACGAAAGTCATTACTGTAGAAAAAGAACAAACAAAAAATATCTATATTCGGACCTTTCCATAGCAGCTATGTATCGTATGTACAAAGAAATTTGTCCAAATCCAGTTTCACTGAAATTGTACTCACAATGTTTCCATGATTTAAAGCTGTCGTTTAAAATGCCATCCAAAGATACTTGCCACACGTGTGATCTCCTTAACACAAAAATAGAGTTAGCTGTTGGCGAAGACAGATTCAATTACGAAGTTGAGCTTCTTGAGTATCAATCACAAGCTGAAAAAGCTTATTCAGAAAAAAGAATGGATAAAGATGAAGCCAAGCGCAATCCTTCTTTTGGAGCGTATACATTTGACCTGCAGCAATGCCTGCCTACGCCTTACCTGAAAACTTCTGTTGCTTTTTACAAACGGCAGCTATGGTCTTTTAATCTGACAGTACACGATTTAGCTAATGATAAAGCTACATGTTATATGTGGGACGAAACTATCAGTGCTCGAGGAGCTAATCAAATCGCGTCATGTTTGTGGCATTTTCTTATGAATTTGCCTCCAACAATCAAAGAAGTAACATTTTATTCAGACACATGTGGAGGCCAAAACAAAAACAATGTTGTTGCAATGATGTTTATGGTTTTACGGCACATGCATCCAACGCTAGAGACAATCAACCATAAGTTTCTCGTCAGTGGACACAGCCACATGGAGTGTGATTCGGATCATTCTCTCATTGAGCGCACAAAAAAGAAAACGCAGATAAAAATAAACCACCTCAATGATTGGATTCAGCTGGTAAGATCTTGCAAAATTAATAATGCATTTAACGTTGTACCAATGAAGCTTGATGATTTTCTAAATTTTTCGGAATTAAGTTCGAAAAAAGGAACATTCACAATTAAAAAAAAAGGATACCTCTGGTGATAAATTCTTATGGCAACCTGTAAAATGGCTGCAATATAAAGATCCCATAGGAGAAATTCGTTTCAAGACAGATTTGGACAATGAAAGCTCTTTTAAAGTAATAAATTACAGAAAAAGGGGCAAACAAAATTTTGACAACATAGAGCTGGAAGTTGTATCAAAAGACACTTTACCGATAAGTAAAGAAAAAAAGAAGGATTTGATGAATCTATTACCATTAATAGATCCCGCATTTCATGAATTTTATAAAAATATAAAGACCGATAATAGCGCTCCTGACAGAGACCCAGATTTAGATACGGAAGACCCCGATGTACAAGAAAATGGAGAAGACTGTGAATAATTACTATTTCCGCTTTGATTTTATTAATTTGGTAATTTAAAAATTTAAAAATTTATAATTTGTTTTTTTTTTTAAATAAATAAATAGTAAATAAATAAATAAAGAAATAGTATTTCCTTTATATTTTTTTATACTTACCTACCTTACCTACATACCTATATACTTACCTACATACTACAAAAATATATATTTTTTAATTAGCTAGGTACCTACTATTTCTAATATTCATTTTTAATTACATATTGTGATAATAAAAAATAAAAAAAAACATATTGTGATAACATACATACTTATTAATGTTAATATATTTATTTTTATGCTTATTTTTAAGTTCGATTTGTACGTAGAAAATTAAATTTTGAATTCGGGTCTAAAATCATTAGGTGAATACATTGACAAGTCGTCGGTGAACGACTTGATATGCCTGTTTTTGTTATGATAATAATCAAAATAATTAAATTCTATGTAATAATCTGAAAAGTCGATTCTTATAAAATATAATGCAATAAAAAAAAACAAAAATACAAAAAAAATGGATTTAAAAATAAAAAAGTAATCTTCAAAAGGCTGCCCTGAAAAGTATGCATTTTCGACTTGTCAACCTATTCACGCCATGTACGGATATAATAACAAGGTTTCGCGTGGTGCGCGACCTGCTAAAGCAGGTCGCGAGGCGGTTGTGCCTTTTTTTATAAATTATAAGAAAGTTTTTAATTTTTTTTGTTTTTCACGGCCGCCATCTTGGATTTAAAAATGGATTTATTTTCTTAATCGGCACCCCTGAATTCCCAAAAAACGACACCCATGACGATATTTTGCAAAAAATTTATGTCCGCCATCTTGGATTTCAAAACGTACGTAATTTTCGGAATTAGCACCCCCGAAAACCTATTAAACGACACCCATGACGGTATTTTCCAAAAAACCCACGTCCGCCATCTTGGATTTCAAAACGGATGTCATTTTCGAAATCAGCACCCCTGAAAACCTATTAAACGACACCCATGTCGGTATGATGGCGGTCGGCTGGTAATATGCTTGGTGAAGCTTCGGGCTTCGCCCTACGCGGAGCTCGGCCTTCGGCCTTGCCCTATACGCAGCTCGCCTCGGCCTACGGCCTCGGCTCGCGCGTTCGGCTCGGTCTGCGACCTCACCTCACCTTAAAAATCTTAACTTGTATGGCGGCCATCTTTGATTGGGGGGGGGACGCTCCGGTCTTCGCCCTACGCGGAGTTCGGCCTTTGGCCTCACCCTATACGCGGCTCGCCTCGGCCTTTGGCCTCGCCTCGCGCGTTCGGCTCGGTCTTCGACCTCGCCTCACCTTTAGAATCTAAACTTGCCGCCAACTAGAATTGGGGGGGGGAACGCTTTGGGCTTCGCCCTCCGCGGAGTTCGGCCTTCGGCCTCACGCTATACGCGGCTCGCCTCGGCCTTCGGCCTCGCTTCACCTTTAGAATCTAAACTTGTATGGCGGCAATCTTGGATTTGGGGGGGGGACGCTCCCTGCTACGCCCTACGCGGAGATCGGCCTTCGGCCTCGCCTTCTACGCAGCTCGCCTAGGCCTACGGCCTCGCCTCACGGCGTGGCGTCGTGGTTCGGCTCGGCCTGCGGCCTCGCCTCACCACTCCTTGTATGGCGGCCATCTTGGAAAATGATGGAATCGAAAAACTGACCTAATATTCGGAATTTTCGACCCCAAAATCCCCCAGATACCGATTTTCGTCCGGATCGGAGCAACTTCATTTTCGGTCGCCATCTTGGATCCGCCATCTTGAAAAAAAAATTTGACAGCCACCTGCTCCTCACCCCCTTGTAAAACATTTGTTCGAGCATACCCCACTTATGTCAAACGGTTCCGGAGATACAGCAACAATCATTTTGTATGGTGGTCATTTTGTTTTTGGGAAAATCAAAAAAATGACGTCACCGGTATAATTTGACCAGGGTGTGGGTCGACCTTAGTTCGAGCGCCACCGCTCCATCTGCAACGGTTCGCCCGGGAGGGTGGGTCGCCACCTGATGAGAAGGTGGATTCGAGGATCTCGAGGTTTTCCCGTACCCTTCGCGTCACCTTCTCCACATCCCCCATACAAAGTTTTCACCACCCGCCGCTCCAACTGGGAGAACAATTCTGTCACCCAGTCAGTGAGTGAGTGGTATTGTAGCTTTATATAATATAACTAGGTTTCGCGTGGTGCGCGACCTGCTAAAGCAGGTCGCGAGGCGGTTGTGCCTTTTTTATAAATTTTAAAAAAGTTTTTAAGTTTTTTTTGTTTTTCACGGCCGCCATCTTGGATTTAAAAATGGATGTTATTTTCTTAAACAGCACCCCTGAATACCCAAAAAACGACACCCATGACGATATTTAGCAAAAAATTTATGTCCGCCATCTTGGATTTCAAAACGTATGTCATTTTCGGAATAAGCACCCCCGAAAACCTATTAAAGGACACCCATGACAGTATTTTCCAAAAAATCCATGTCCGCCATCTTGGATTTCAAAATGGATGTCATTTTCGAAATCAGCACCCCTGAAAACCTATTAAACGACACCCATGTCGGTATGAGGGCGGTCGGCTGGTAATATGCTTGGTGACGCTTCGGGATTCCCCCTACGCGGAGCTCGGCCTTCGGCCTCGCCCTATACGCAGCTCGCCTCGGCCTACGGCCTCGGCTCGCGCGTTCGGCTCGGTCTGCGACCTCGCCTCACCTTAAAAATCTAAACTTGTATGGCGGCCATCTTTGATTGGGGGGGGGACGCTCCGGGCTTCGCCCTACGCGGAGTTCGGCCTTCGGCCTCACCCTGCACTCGGCTCGCCTCGGCCTTCGGCCTCGCCTCGCGCGTTCGGCTCGGTCTTCGACCTCGCCTCACCTTTAGAATCTAAACTTGTATGGCGGCCATCTGTGATTGGGGTGGGGGACGCTCCGGGCTTCGCCCTTCGCGGAGTTCGGCCTTCGGCCTCACCCTATACGCGGCTCGCCTCGGCCTTCGGCCTCGTCTCGCGCGTTCGGCTCGGTCTTCGACCTCGCCTCACCTTTAGAATCTAAACTTGTGTGGCGGCCATCTTGGATTTGGGGGGGGGACGCTCCGGGCTACGCCCTGCGTTGAGCTCGGCCTTCGGCCTCGCCTTTTACGCAGCTCGCCTCGGCCTACGGCCTCGCCTCGCGGCGTGGCGTCGTGGTTCGGCTCGGCCTGCGGCCTCGCCTCACCACTCCTTGTATGGCGGCCATCTTGGAAAATGGTGGAATCGAAAAACTGACCCGATATTCGGAATCTTCGTCCCCTAAACCCCCCAGATACCGATTTTCGTCCGGATCGGAGCAACTTCATTTCCGGCCGCCATCTTGGATCCGCCATCTTGAAAAAAAAAATTGACAGCCACCTGCCCCTTAATCCCCTGTAAAACATTTGTTCGAGCACACCCCACTTATGTCAAACGGTTCCGGAGACACAGCAATAATCATTTTGTATGGCGGCCATCTTGTTTTTGCGAAAATCGAAAAAATGACATCACCGGTAGAATTCGACTAGGGTGTGGGTCGACTTTTGTTCGAGCGCCACCGCTCCATCTGCAACGGTTCGCCCGGGAAGGTGGGTCGCCACCTGATGAGAAGGTGGATCCGAGGATCTCGAGGTTTTCCCGTACCCTCCGCTTCACCCACTCCACACCTCCCATAGAAAGTTTTCACCTCCCGCCGCTCCATCTGGGAGAACAATTCTGTCACCCAGTCAGTCAGTCAGTCAGTCAGTGGTATTGTAGCTTTATATAATACGTGGGTAACACTGAAAATGTTTAGAACTGGCCAGTTAGAAACATTGCTACTGAAAACTTTTTTTGAATTTCAATTTTAGAACTCTTTGGTAACCTAATGTAGTATATTGCATTCATTTGTCATTTTTTTTTGAGCATTGGCGGCAAATCTAAAACTCTTGTTACACGTGAAAATGAACCTAACGCGAGAAAATTTTCGGTCAATGATTTATTATGACTTTCGTTGTGGGCTTACTCAACAACAAAGCTATGCTAGGCTGCGATTAGCATTTCTTAATGAAGCCCCATCTCGTGCCACTATTTACAATTGGTTTAACGAGTTTAAGCGTGGACGTAGCAATCTCAATGATGATCCGCGTGAGGGACGTCCTTTAACAGCGACTACTGAAGATAACATCAGTGCTGTGCGACGCATGATAGAGGAAGATAAGAGAGTGACCTATCAGCAGATACGGGCAAGCCTAGGCATTGGTATGAGTCATGTTCAAAAAATATTACACGAACATTTAGGCGTCGGGAAGCTTTGTGCCAGATGGATTCCCCATACTTTAACCGACGACCAGAAACACATTCGCATGGACTGGTGTCGCCAAATGTTAAAGAAGTTTAACGGCGGTGACTCAAATGCTGTATTTGACATCGTCACAGGTGATGAAACCTGGATATATTGCTACGAACCCGAAACCAAAAGACAATCAGCTCAGTGGGTGTTTCCTTTCGAGGATCGGCCAACTAAGGTAAAGAAAGGAAGAAGTCAAGGAAAAAAGATGATTGCCTCATTCTTTGGTCGGAAAGGTCATTTCTCGACAGATGTGCTAGAAGATGGAAGGACAGTTACTGCAGACTGGTATGTCAATCGCTGTTTGCCTGTTGTCTTGGAAAAAATTCGACAGCAGCGCCCCGAAGCAGGATCCTCCTTCACCACGACAATGCTTCAGCGCACTCCGCAAAACGGACTGTTGAATATTTGACTATGGCAGGTGTCGAGATAATGAGTCATCCGCCATACAGTCCTGACCTGGCGCCCTGCGACTATTATTTATTCCCAAGAACTAAAGATAAAATTCGAGGTATTCGCTTTACGAGCCCTGAAGATGCGGTGAAAGCGTACGAAAATGCCATAGAAGAGACCCCTAAGGAAGAATGGGCCCACTGCTTTTCTCAGTGGTTCCATCGAATGCGACGATGTGTAGAGAGGAACGGAAATTACTTCGAAAAACAATAAAAGTATTGGCAACTTTCTACATTAAGCCGTTTTTCATTTTCTAAAAATTTTCAGTGTTACCACTAGGTTTCGCGTGGTGCGCGACCTGCTAAAGCACGCCGCGAGGCGGTTGTGCCTTTTTTTATAAATTTTAAAAAAGTTTTTAATTTTTTTTTTGTTTTTCACGGCTGCCATCTTGGATTTAAAAATGGATGTAATTTTCTTAATCAGCACCCCTGAATACCCAAAAAAACGACACCCATGACGATATTTTTCAAAAAATTTATGTCCGCCATCTTGGATTTCAAAACGTATGTCATTTTCGGAATCAGCACCCCCGAAAACCTATTAAACGACACCCATGACGGTATTTTCCAAAAAAACCATGTCCGCCATCTTGGATTTCAAAATGGATGTCATTTTCGAAATCAGCACCCCTGAAAACCTATTAAACGACACCCATGTCGGTATGATGGCGGTCGGCTGGTAATATGCTTGGTGACGCTTCGGGCTTCGCCCTACGCGGAGCTCGGCCTTCGGCCTCGCCCTATACGCAGCTCGCCTCGGCCTACGGCCTCGGCCCGCGCATTCGGCTCGGTCTGCGACCTCGCCTCTCACCTTAAAAGTCTAAACTTGTATGGCGGCCATCTTTGATTGGGGGGGGGACGCTCCGGGCTTCGCCTTACGCGGAGTTCGGCCTTCGGCCTCACCCTATACGCGGCTCGCCTCGGCCTTCGGCCTCGCCTCGCGCGTTCGGCTCGGTCTTCGACCTCGCCTCACCTTTAGAATCTAAACTTGCCGCCATCTAGAATTGGGGGGGGGGGGGACGCTCAGGGCTTCGCCCTACGCGGAGTTCGGCCTTCGGCCTCACCCTATACGCGGCTTGCCTCGGCCTTCGGCCTCGCCTCGCGCGTTCGGCTCGGTCTTCGAGCTCGCCTCACCTTTAGATTCTAAACTTGTATGGTGGCCATCTTTGATTGGGGAGGGGACGCTCCGGGCTTCGCCCTACGCGGAGTTCGGCCTTCGGCCTCACCCTATACGCGGCTCGCCTCGGCCTTCGGCCTCGTCTCGCGCGTTCGGCTCGGTCTTCGACCTCGCCTCACCTTTAGAATCTAAACTTGTATGGCGGCCATCTTGGATTTGGGAGAGGGACGCTCCGGGCTACGCCCTGCGCGGAGCTTGGCCTTCGGCCTCGCCTTTTACGCAGCTCGCCTCGGCCTACGGCCTCGCCTCGTGGCGTGGCGTCGTGGTTCGGCTCGGCCTGCGGCCTCGCATCACCACTCCTTGTATGGCGGCCATCTTGGAAAATGGTGGATTCGAAAAACTTACCCGATATTCGGAATTTTCGTCCCCCAAACCCCCTAGATACCGATTTTCGTCCAGATCGGAGCAACTTCATTCCCGGCCGCCATCTTGGATCCGCCATCTTGAAAAAAAAATTTGACAACCACCTGCTACTCACCCCCCTGTAAAACATTTGTTCGAGCACACCCCACTTATGTCAAACGGTTCCGGAGATACAGCAATAATCATTTTGTATGGCGGCCATCTTGTTTTTGCGAAAATCGAAAAAATGACGTCACTGGTAGAATTTGACCAGGATGTGGTCGACACCTTATTTCGAGCGCCACCGCTCCATCTGCAACGGTTCGCCCGGCAAGGTGGGTCGCCACCTGATGAGAAGGTGGATCCGAGGATCTCGAGGTTTTCCCGTACCCTCCGCACCACCCTCTTCACACCCCCCATAAAAAGTTTTCACCTCCCGCCGCTCCAACTGGGAGAACAATTCTGTCGGCCTCGCTTTTTACGCAGCTCGCCTCGGCCTACGGCCTCGCCTCGCGGCGTGGCGTCGTGGTTCGGCTCGGCCTGCGGCCTCGCATCACCACTCCTTGTATGGCGGCCATCTTGGAAAATGGTGGATTCGAAAAACTTACCCGATATTCGGAATCTTCGTCCCCCATACCCTTAGATACCGATTTTCGTCCGGATCGGAGCAACTTCATTTCCGGCCGCCATCTTGGATCCGCCATCTTGAAAAAAAAATTTGACAACCACCTGCCCCTCACCCCCCTGTAAAACATTTGTTCGAGCACACCCCACTTATGTCAAACGGTTCCGGAGATACAGCAATAATCATTTTGTATGGCGGCCATCAGCACCCCTGAAAACCTATTAAACGACACCCAAGTCGGTATGATGGCGGTCGGCTGTTAATATGCTTGGTGATGCTTCGGGCTTCGCCCTACGCGGAGCTCGGCCTTCGGCCTCGCCCTATACGCAGCTCGCCTCGGCCTATGGCCTCGGCTCGCGCGTTCGGCTTAAAAATCTAAACTTGTATGGCGGCCATCTTTGATTGGGGGGGGGGACGCTCCTGGCTTCGCCCTACGTGGAGTTCGGCCTTCGGCCTCACCCTATACGCGGCTCGCCTCGGCCTTCGGCCTCGTCTCGCGCGTTCGGCTCGGTCTTCGACCTCGCCTCACCTTTAGAATCTAAACTTGTATGGCGGCCATCTTGGATTTGGGGGGGGGGCGCTCCGGGCTACGCCCTAAGCGGAGCTCAGCCTTCGGCCTCGCCTTTTACGCAGCTCGCCTCGGCCTACGGCCTCGCCTCGCGGCGTGGCGTCGTGGTTCGCCTCGGCCTGCGGCCTCGCCTCACCACTCCTTGCATGGCGGCCATCTTGGAAAATGGTGGAATCGAAAAACTGACCCGATATTCGGAATCTTCGTCCCCTAAACCCCCCAGATACCGATTTTTGTCCGGATCGGAGCAACTTCATTTCCGGCCGCCATCTTGGATCCGCCATCTTGAAAAAAAAATTTGACAGCCACCTGCCCCTCACCCCCCTGTAAAACATTTGTTCGAGCACACCCCACTTATGTCAAACGGTTCCGGAGATACAGCAATAATCATTTTGTATGGCGGCCATCTTGTTTTTGCGAAAATCGAAAAAATGACGTCACTGGTAGAATTCGACCAGGGTGTGGGTCGACCTTTTTTCGAGCGCCACCGCTCCATCTGCAACGGTTCGCCCGGGAAGGTGGGTCGCCACCCGATGAGAAGGTGGATCCTAGGATCTCGAAGTTTTCCCGTACCCTCCGCGCCACCCTCTCCACACCCTCCATACAAAGTTTTCACCTCCCGCTGCTCCATCTGGGAGAACAATTCTGTCACCCAGTCAGTCAGTCAGTCAGTGAGTGGTATTGCAGCTTTATATAATCTAGGTTTCGCGTGGTGCGCGACCTGCTAAAGCAGGCCGCGAGGCGGTTGTGCTACCCTATTTGTAGGGTCAAAAAGGCGTTTATTCTTTTTTTGGTTTTTCACGGCCACCATCTTGGATTTAAAAATCGATGTTATTTTAAGTATCAGTACCCCCGAAAACCTAAAAAACGACACCCATGACTGATTTATCCAAAAAATGCATGTCCGCCATCTTGGATTTGAAAATTAATTTCATTTTCGGGATCAGCAAACCCGAAAACCTATTAAACGACACCCATGACAGTTTTTCACAAAAAATGCATGTCCGCCATCTTGGATTTCAAAATGAATGTCATTTTTGGAATCACCACCCCCGAAAACCTATTAAACGACACCCATGTCGGTATGCCCAAAAATTTCATATCCGCCACCTTGGATTTTTGGTGGGGAGAATCGAGACGCTCCGGGCTTCGCCCTTTGCGTCACGATTCCCCCAACTAAAATCCAAGATGGCGGATATGAAATTTTCGGATGTCGGTCGGCCGGTAAGATTCTTGGTGACGCTTCGGGCTTCGCCCTACGCGGAGCTCGGCCTTCGGCCTCGCCCTATACGCAGCTCGGCTCGGCCTTCGGCCTCGCCTCGCGCGGTCGGCTCGGTCTACGACCTCGCCTCACCTTGAGAATCTAAACTTAAATGGCGGCCATCTTGGATTTGGGAGGGGACGCTCCGGGCTTTGACCTACGCGGAGCTCGGCCTTCGGCCTCGCCTTATATGCAGCTCGCCTTGGCCTGCGGCCTCGCCTCGCGGCGCGTCGTGGTTCGGCTCGGCCTTTGGCCTCGCCTCACCACTCCTTGTATGGCGGCCATCTTTGAAAATGGCGAAATCGAAAATCTTTTCCGATATTCGGATTCAGCGACCCCTAAAACCCCCGGATACCGATTTCGGTCCGAATAAGAGGAGATACAAAAATCTCGTTTTTGTTTGGCGGCCATTTTGTTTTTTTGAAAATCGAAAAAATTTTGTGACCGGTAGACTTCGACCAGGATGTGGGTCGACCTTTGTTCGAGCACCACCGGTCCAAGTCCAACGGTTCGCCCGGGAAGGTAGGTCGCGACCTGATGAGGAGGAGAATCCGAAGATGTCGAGGTTTTCTCATACTCGACGGAAAATTCTGACCACACCCCCCATACATGATTTTCACCTCCCGACCCTCCTTCTGGGAGAACAATTATGTCAATCACCCAGTCAGTCAGTGAGTGGTAATGTAGCTTTATATAAGGTCCTAACTTATTAGTCACTTACCTTTTAACACGTTATTGTGTAGGTCAAAATATGTCATTTGAGTCAAAAAACAAAGTCATAATATTAAATTTAAAAGGTCTTTAAAAATTTTGTTTTTATATTTTTTCATTACTATGTTGAATAAACCCATCCATTCAAACGTAAATAATAATGGCAGTAGTAGAGCGGGCGGGGCGGGGGAATGGCTTTGGCCTCGCGCGTCGGTCTTGCGCACACGCTCCCCGCGCGCCGCGCCGCGCGCCACTCCCTTCGGGTCATAGGCAGATGACAGACTCCTTATCACATGGATGATACTTACACGTACCCACTAGTACTAGCTGAAGTTTATTCATTATAACGAAAACCTAGGCACTAACATACAGACGTAAATACACCCAGATCTAAACATGAATGAAAACCGAGCCCGCCCGCGCTGTGCCTGCCCCTATCACCGCCGCGCGTGCCCAGGCCGCCCAGTCCGCGTCACATCGTTGCCGAGTGAGGTCGTGCCGTGCTTGCGTAATGTACCAGCTCTCCCATCGCCGCGCCGTCGCCGTCGCCGCACCCGCTACCGTGAACGACTGCCGCCCGACATGGAACGTGACTCGGACGCCGACCCGACACCATCCGCCGACCTCTCAGAAAAGTTAATCAACAACGGGCTGTGACGAGACGGATGCCGACCTGGCGGCGGCGGGCAAGAGCCTCGCGCGCAGCCCCGCGTCCGCTCCACCCCCGGCTGCGCTAGTCCTACAACAACCACTGTGCCGCAACCGACGCTGCCCTGGCTCCCGCTCCTGCTGCCATCATCAAGAGCAAGGCCGTGTCGTGCCCGCGACACACGTCAGCTCTCCGATCGCCGCGCCGCCGCCGCCGCCGACACGCCCGCAACCGTGAACAACTGCCGCCCGACATGGAACGTGACTCGGACGCCGACCCGACACCAGCCGCCGACCTCTCAGAAAAGTTCATCAACAACGAGCTGTGACGAGACGGATGCCGACCTGGCGGCGGCGGGCAAGAGCCTCGCGCGCAGCCCCGCGTCCGCTCCACCCCCGGCTGCGCTGGTCCTACAACAACCTCTGTGCCGCAACCGACGCTGCCCTGGCCCCCGTTCTCGCTGCTAAACCGGAACCTGTAACACGTATGACTATGAAGGTGTAGAGCCGGCCCCTCAGCAGAGCCTAACTCCAGGCCCTTGAAGAGTCTAAACTGAAACCATGTAGGTACTTACTTAAATAATAATGACGGACGATCTAGGAGTCAAGTGCTACGATAATTAATTTTAAACAACCTAGTGTTACTAGGTATTTAGGTATTTTTGTATCCTAGAAATTATTGTCTGTTTGTTTTGAAAATAAATGCCTTTTTTTTAAATTTGATGTTTCCATTGCACTTTCCATTGAATCGCATACCTACAACTGAGCTAGAAATCACATACAACTGAGCATGTTTTATGTAAGGGTGCTATCAGAAAAAAAGCATGTTCACGGCGTTGTGGCGCCGGTATGTCAGCCGCCGCGCCGCCTAAGTGCGAGTAGGTATGAGAATAAATACGAATCCCAGGCCAGCCGTAGTCGGGACAAGCATTTGTGTAAAAAGCAGATGTGTGTTTGGGTTTGTTCTTGTCATGTGTCTTAAAGGACCAAGGGATCTCTTAAGGGCTCGCTACACCTTCCGATTTTCCTAAATCCTAAATTTTAAGGGAGCCCTAAAATTATTTCCATGCAAGCACGCCCTCATTGCAGGGACGTAGGACTCTTAAAATCTAGAATGTAGGAAAATCGGAAGGTGTGGCGAGCCCACCCAACAAACATTTTGGCGCTAAGGTCAACCTTTTTTTAACACTTATAGTTTTATAAATGTTATATTAGAGCTCCGATAATAGCATTGAACTCTACTGTGGTGTTACGGATAAATCATTAAACCTTTAAGAGGAGTAACAGTAATAAAGAACATTTTTATCGCTTAAGACGATAGAATGGAGTTAGTGGAAACCAATAATAACTAACTCATATAGCTTTAAGAAGTATAAAACGCTTAAAGAGGTCGTAAGGTGTGTGCTAACACTTATTTACGACTAATGTCATTGTACAGAGTTATTTAAATGCCTTGTATCACTTTAAGGGTCTTTCTTAATAGCTTAAGGAAGAGTAAATCACCCAATGTGTTTTTCAGGTGCTTACTATCACTTGATTTGACATAATAGAGTTAGTTAAATGCCTTTTAATACCTTAAGGGTTACTTTTATAGCTTTAGGAAGAGTAAAACACCAAAAGGTTTAGTCTGTTATTTATTGACACTTTATGTTCTGAATCAGAGTTAGTTAAATACTTTGTACCACCTAATAAGTTATATAGATCTCTAAGAGGTAACCAGAACGCCATTAGTGTATTAAAAGAGTTTATTATAAACTGCTTACAGCCAGATGCTGCAAGAGTCAGAATCAACCTTTAAATCATTGCAGGTTATATACTGGAGTTAATCAGTCGACTTCAGGTAATACAATGGTGTTTTGAATTACTTTTATACGTCGGCAAGCATTACTTGCAAACTTTATAACTTTTAACAATCAGTTACAGAATTAAAATCACCTTACATGTAATATAACCTAACTTGAATTTTAATATTTACCTGTGTTGGTAAGGAGCTGAGTTTTTACGAAAATATTATTTGTGCTGATCATGCCACTATGGAAAGTGAAAAAAGGACCGGCGGAGTCAAGCGAAAAGCTTTAAGAGTATACAAGGATCTAGTTAAATCGTCACAAAACCACTGCGACGAGTCATTAATTAAGGGAAAAAATTACAACACAGTGACAAGAAAAGAATCGCTTGTTAAGAGCAATTATAATTGTGTTACTCCTGGAAACAGTTCTAATGTGATTGCAGGCAACAGTTTTGATGAAGCTCCAGAAGGATATTAATAGAAGTTACGATCATAATATCTCGGACCTCGAAAACAAACATTAAACCAACATCGAGGTTCCGTACAACAAGAAAGTGATATTACCGACGACGAAGTTGCTCTTTTACATACTGTGTGAAAATAAAATTTGTTATTCTTTAAAAAATGTGCTTTTATTAAGAATTCCTAATAGTATTACACTTAGCATTAAAATAATAAAATAATCAGTCGTATAATCAAAGTTTGAGGATAATTTCATAACATTTGGACGCGGCGCAGGGCGTGGATGATGGGGCGCGGATGATGGGGCGCAGGTGGGTGGGGACTCGTGCACGCGCGGGCGGTATGGCTCGGTGTTGAGTAGTACCTAGGTATGTACCAAGATATGAGAATAGTCACTAAAATAATAGAAAAAAATGTAATAATATCATTAGCATTACATACCTATAACTTTTTAGCACTCGCGTTTATTTTTAAAACATGCAAGCTACTTTTCAGGATAATAGAAAAATTATTAGGAAAGAGTACCTATGGCAATTATGAGTAAAAACAGTATTAAAAGGTAGGTAGGTACCTCTAAGTAGGTAGTAATAGTAGGTATATAATGCTATTTTGCTTTGATTTTTTGTTCTTGGCGGGATATTTCTTTCCTTCTTTATTTTTATTTAAAAAAGGGATTTTATAAACAAAAACAGAACTTACAGAACCCTAAATATTTTCAGCTTATACCTTCACATAGCACCTTTATGCAAGCTAAACTTATAAACTTGACGTTTTATCTGTTTTAAAACTATATTGTAGAACTACAAGTGGCATAGAAGTGCTAACTATCATTCTATAAACACTATGTCAGCAATATTAGAGTTAACAGGAACCTTCAGTGCTTGCAAATGGACGCCATTAAAATAAAGATAACCTATAAACAATTACAGGAAATGAACTTGTTGTAGACAATAATTGCTTTTCATATTAAAACAATTTGTTGTTACTTTTATTTTAAAAACATGTAGACCATAGCAGAAAATGTTATTTTTCATAATTGGGACAAAAAACTAAAACTAAGATGGTATTTTTTCTACAGAATATCATTTAAAGTAGTTTATTTCAGAGGCGTATCAAAACTGAGATGAAAACTAGTATATATTCTTACATAAAACTTAACACCGCAGTAAGATTCAATAATTATTAAACCAGTAATCGAAAATACACTGACTTACTTATTTTATTTGTCTTAATTCACAACAATTCACAGCATGCGCTGCGTCGGACATTTATATAGTTACTAGATGTTATTTTGACGCTCTTGGCAGTAACAAAAACACAAATGTAATGAATATATAAAACAGTTGGCGCTTTAGGTAACGTGCACTGCTACTTTTCTTCGCCGATATATTCTTAACATATATATTGTATCTAGAAGCCACTAAAGTATTACTAAAAAAGTTATCATAGTGGTTTTTACAACTTATGTACTACTTTTGCTTGCGGTTGTAACCGGTCAATAGCTAACATAACTCTTAAAGTGCTAATAACTGCTCCAATAGCACTCTCGTAACTCTGTATTATCGCTGCAAATATCACTACTATAGAACTATTATATCACTTAAGGTGTTAAAATCATGGGCCCAAATCAGGGTTAAAAGAGAGTTACAGCACGCTATACCACCTATTTTTAGCGCCTTTATATCAACTTAGGTTTTTAAAATTCTCTTAAACAGCTCATGTAGCACTTATTCTTATCACCAAAATGTTAGTTGGGCATTAGTGCGGGTTTTTAAGTCAATCGCGTTTATTATTGAAGCGATAAGTAGGTGTTTTGATAGCTACTTAATTTATTTTAATTTTACCAGGAGAGTAAATTGCTCCTAGTACCTACACTGGGCCACACATCAGGTTACCCGTTTGCATTGCAAAACCGTTCTTATCGTAACGAGACAGAGTGCTAACAGGGGGTAACCTGATAGGTATGTGGCTCACTGTATTTAGGAGCCTACCTAATGTCGTGGCGGCACGGTAGGTAGGTACCTAAATAGTACTTAAGCTCGTTACACTTCTTCGACTCTGCTTTCTTTAGCGCTAGCTCATTTCGTCGGTCGACAACGGACGTCCTACCTACCACTTAGACGTCCGCTGAAAGTTGACCAACAAAATGAGCTAGTACCTAGGTAGGTAGGTACTACTCAGACGTGTTGTCATGACGATGAAAGTATAACCTATTATTTATTCTGTGGTTTAACATGAATCTTCGCTGTGCAGCAGGTGGACTCATGGTCAACATGAGTAGGTACCAATCGTTAGCGGTAGGTAGCGTAGGCACGACTGAGCCTACCTCCATCTAACCATCTTCGCGATCCGTAGGTACCTACATTGTCGTTGTTCCGAGTAGGCAGGTACGGATAGTTCTGTGAATTACCAAATGCGGTGAAAGCTGAAAATTGAAGAATTTCTAAAGAATGAAAGAAAAAGCCTAGAGTACCTAGGTATGTTAAAAACATATAGTCAAAAGATGCAAAAGGTAACCGCCGCGCCGCGCCGTGTCAATCAAAAACAAGTGCGGCAGATATCAAACAATGTCTAGGTATCGACGTGTAAACTGCCATGGCAGGACCACCTATTTTTTTTAACACACTTTTAGCTTCACCTGTATGTATGTGTGTAACCGACTCCTTATACTCGATTTTGACCCACTCTACTAATTTAAACTTTTCACACCTATCAAGCACCAGTGACAATACAATAATTTGATAAGACGAAACACACTCAAAGATCCACACTAAAGTTTCCCTCGTGTTGTGGGTCCCATGGGACACACAAAATTTTGAACACTAAAAGCGTGTTTTTTTCGTTTTTTACACGATTTTTTTTTCTGTTTGGCTGTAGTTTAGGTAATCGGAGGGATGCTGTGTAAGTCCCCGGCAGAGTAGAATAGGACTACCCTCTTTCTTACCGAGGAATCGTACAAGGCGACTAAGGCAAATAAATACAATTTCACCAGCATACAGAGAAGGAAAACTCTGCAATTATATCAAAACCCTCGCCAACCCGTCTGCCAAGCGTGGTGAGTATGGTATTTCCCTTCATGTAATTGAGGGAGGCCCGTGCCCCAGCAGTGGGGCCATATATGGGCTGATGAAGAATCGGAGGGATGTAGGTTCGATTTTCAGACAAATGAAGGTTCGATTGCACGAATGTGCAATGAACTGACAAGCTGTTTTCAGTTTATCTGTTCTTTCATACCATTTTTTAAAATAAATAGGTTTCGATACATTTTAAATATCAACAACACACTGTGTGTGAATGTTTCGTTACTCAATGACGCATTGGCACAAAACAAATAGCTAGTTGGTGAATTAATTTCTGTTCATAAGCGTCCCACTTACGAAAAATTTCTGAATTTTGATATTGTCTAATTTTAGCTTACACCAAAATTTCAGCTTTATAGGAAGGTCAGAAAGTACCCAAGCAATTCTGGAAGATATTCTGTGAGTAAGCGACGAAGTCTGGGTATTTTAAATATGAATAACTACTAATAGCTATACTTTTGAAACTTTTTGTATGTTTTTAAGGCTCCAGAATTTGTAATAAGTCTACAAAAAGCAACACTTCTTAACTTTTTAATAAATTATTCATTCGATTGTTTAAAACTTTTCTATATCTTTGGAAATTTAAGAGATTTCATGGGTTACCTACTCTTGGATATTATTTATCTTCATTTCATAATAATAATAATTGTTTGAGCTGCAAACAAAGATTCATATTCAATAAAATATTGGTAAGCGTATTAATTGTTATCCAGCATAATAATCGTATTGACGTGCTATTGACTGTACAGAACAATCTTTGTCTTTTTTATGGTCTTTTACCACCGCTCTATGAGACCTTCTATCGTCATCTCAAAATAGGACAACTAAGACAACGTTGCCTGAGTTGGCTTATTGTTACGGGGCAGGTCTCACTGACTTTCCCCTAGTCGCCTTTTACAACACCCACGGGAAGATATGGGGTGGTGCTATTCTTGACCGACTCCTAACCTTAGACGATTTTCGTGGGCCTGCTAGAGTCACGCAAAAGTTATTGCCTGATCAAAGGCGCCGCGCTTTCCTATTTTTGCGTACATTTTGTGTGACACTCGCCGACTTTAAGGTTCCGCAAAAATAATTTGTTTATGGTATTTTGTTAATTAATGTATTTTTTATTTCTTTTCTAGGCTCACCGTTATGTAGACTTCAATTATGGTTAAAGTTTAAATATCTAATAATTACTACTTGCTTGATATAATAATGAAATAAGTACTAACCAAAGTCGAGTTTGGGTTGTGTTGACCTAAGAATAGTACTAGTTAAACTCTACTTCTACTAGGTACTCGGATACATTATTACATCTAATTCTGTAGGTATCTTTGATCTGAATCACACAAATACATACATACTCCCACACACCCATCTTCCCTATCAGGGTAGGCAGAGATGAAGTGGTCATAGAACCACTTGACGCAATACTCTACAAATACTATGAGGGTTATTAAGTTGAAAAATGTGTACAGTGGTAATAGGGTTACCAAACTTTCGCCTCCTATAATACACCACAATCCCTTAAAAAACATTCTATTTTTCTTTCCCTTCCGCTCCAGCAGGCCGAGTACGATAGTGACAGCGCCGCGACAACATCGCGGTCCTTTGTCAAAATGTCAACATTGACAACGCCATAGGGCGAGCAAGCCTTTGCGCGGGACCCTCGCGCTATCAAAGTGAAGTTTCAGCGTGAGTCGAGCGCGAGTTTGTCGTTATCGTGCTAGAATGCTGCGAATCGTTAACAATTAAAACGTTAAATCGGTAGATACATTCCGTTTGCACGAAGTGGTCTTGATTGATGATAACTACTACTTTTTTTATTATAAGATGGGTTAACTCTTGACCATAAGGTAAAAGATGAAGTTGACGATGGAGCGAGTTAACCCAGAAAATGCCTATAAAGGCACTGGTACTCCCACGCACCGACGGAACACAGCAAGCTGTTTGGCGTCGGAGGGTGGTCGCGAACCAGACGGCCCTTTACAGAGCCTACCACACCGCATAAGACCATAGGATGATACCTCAGATCAGAAAAAAATGAAGTCTCGTTGCCTGGGATGGATTACTAGAAGGCAGGTCTCATTTGTGTTTCCTTAGTCGCCTCTTAGGACACCCACGGAAAGAGATGGGGTGGTGTTATTCTCAACCGATCATCACACGGCTACAGTACTATTGTGTTATGGAAACGACACTACGGGTCCCAAGTGTACGTACATAGCGTCAAACTTCACCGCAAATGCGGTACCTATCAATCACACATCAAATCGTCGCGCGCGATTCGCGGCCCATTGCAGTCTAGTACTAGCATTTCATCGTTCATCATTGTTCCGAATTCGATTAATTGCTTTTGGTTTCCACGCCGCGTTATTTAATTTTATTAAATATGCCGTACCGGTATTCTAATCAAGAATATCTTGAAATGGCAGTCTGCTACGAGATGTCAAGTTACAACTTGGCGGCAGCTGCAGTGCTGTATGAAGAAAGAAATGGTAGGCGGATTTATCCGCAAGTCATCCTCAGTGCAGTACAGCGCTACCGAGATTGGGGGACGTTCAGGCCTCCAGCCCTGGACGCCGGGCGGCCGCGATTCTCTGCCCGCTTAGAGGAAGAGGCGATTGATTTTTTTCACCGACACCCGATGGCCAGCACCAAGGACGCATCGATTGTGTTTAATGTCAGCGACGTGTATGAGGGTTTTGCGTGAAGAGGGGCTGCAACCGTACCATTTCACCAGAGTCCAGGAGCTAGAAGAGACAGACTTCGCACCGCGTGTTCGCTTCTGTGAGTGGCTGCGTGAAGATGCCACCAGAAATATCTTGTGGACAGATGAGTCCACGTTCACTCGCGTTGGCCTCTTCAATCAGCACAACGCTCATTTCTGGACGGAAGAAAACCCTCACGTGGTAAGACCTGACCACTTCCAAGTCAGGTTCAGCGTCAATGTGTGGGCTGGACTCCTGGGTGACCAGCTACTTGGGCCCGTATTTCTTGAAAGGCTGAACGGAGAAACCTATGTAGAATTATTAAGGACGACAGTGTCACGAATGTTGGAGCGGGTGCCCCTTGTACTTCTGCGGAATTTTTATTTCCAAAACGATGGATGCCCAGCGCATTATTCGCGCGCTGCCCGCACTTACCTCGAGCAAGAGTTCGGTGACCGCGTAATCGGACGCGGAGGACCTGTACCCTGGCCTCCCCGATCGCCCGACCTTACGCCCATGGACTTCCACGTGTGGGGGCGGGTGAAAGACCTAGTTTATGGGAACGACGGACATTTAATCCGCACCGAACGGGAGCTTCGCCGCAGAATAACGCGTGCTTTTCGTGTGATGCGTGGTGACAGAGACACTTTAATACGTGTTGGTGCTCATGTGCGACGTCGAGCCGCCTTATGCATAAGTGAAAATGGACAACATGTACAACAACTGTTGTAAGTTTTAACTTTGCACTGCTCAAAACTCTCGAGAAATTTACTAGTTACCGTTGGAGAGTTCCACCATTCGCCTTGTGGTGTCATCATCAAGATTTATTTACATAGCTAAGTACATACTAGTGAAGCTAATAATAATAAGATAAAAAAGTATGTAATAAGCTACCTTGCTATTTGCGGAATCTTGTAATTGGCTTTTGTTATCCCTTATGTGCTATCTACCAATAAGATTCCCATGTGCATTCAAAATTTACCTTTAGACAAATTTAAGACAGAATTAAACAAAAACTTTGCAAAAAGGGCTATTACAAAATTTTTGATTACCTAACTGACAAGCAGCCATGGGAATGAACTGCTCAGCTCTAGAGTTATTTTAGAATTAGTTAAAATGAGAAAATAAGAAAATTTGTAATGCGATCAAAAAGAGCACCCTCAGAGTTTCTTGCCTGTTCTTCTCTGAGGAAGACTGCACCTTTGCGAATAGGCGTAGAGTCAGTAGGGTCAATAGAACGTATGCATACCTATGTATGTATTTAAATCCTTTAATGTTTGTTTGTATGTATTTCATGTAATCTTGACTTGTTTTAAGTGGCATCCTGAATGTCCTATAAAATAAAGATTTTTTCTATTCTATTCTACTATTGTTTATTTATAAGCTTTAAGATTTCCTAAGAAAATAAAATAAATAAATAGTAAGAAAATGTAAAGATTTTCTTACATTTTCGTAAAGATACTGCATTTTAGTCTTTGTTTAGTGGCTTAAAGAAAGGAAGGCTAAAGCCTTCTGCCTTCACATTACCCCCGCCACCCGCGCTAAAATTAGCTAAATAATGTTAAATTAGCTACATAATGTAGCTAATTTAAGGAGTTCTTTAAACTCTAGGGCCATTAAAAATACAAGGTACCTAATGACTTTTAATCGACGGGTCCAGGTCTGAACGTTGCTTTCCCAACCAAGAGTCGAACCTGCGATTAAGAGTTACTAGGAACCCATTCATGGAGTGCACTTTTAAGACCCCAGAATCTAAAGAACTACTTGAATCAGCTACATTACGTACAGAGGCCAGCGTATCAGGTAACTCCATTTTCATTGCAAAACCGCTGTTATCACAACACAGCACAGAGTGCACGCGTGTAGTAACCTGAACAGCACCTGAGTTGTGGCCCTCCGTACTTTCTAAGTCCCTACAAAAAAGAGGGATGTTCTAAGTTTGATGTGTGTCTGTTTGTGGCATCGTAGCTCCTAAACGAATGGACTTATTTTGATGCTTTTTTTTTTTAAAGCTGATATAACCGAGATGGTTCGTAGCTACATTTTATCAAAATTGGTTCAGCCGTTTAAGAGTTATAAGTGATTAATAAAGAATTGATTGATAAATAAAGAATCACAGAATAAATAATAGTATTAAATGATATGATAACAAATGTCGGGGGTGATACCTACGTTTCTAATTCTTGAGTTATTAACATTGCTTTTAATAAATAATAGTATTAAATTATATGATAACAAATGTCGGGGGTGATGCCTACGTTTTTAATTCTTGAGTTATTAACATTGCTTTTAATAAATAATAGTATTAAACGATATGATAACAAATTTCGGGGGTGATGCCTACGTTTTTAATTCTTGAGTTATTAACATTGCTTTTAATAAATAATAGTATTAAATGATATGATAACAAATGTCG
The DNA here is from genome assembly GCA_949987775.1 of Aproaerema taeniolella. Lineage (NCBI taxonomy): Eukaryota > Metazoa > Arthropoda > Insecta > Lepidoptera > Gelechiidae > Aproaerema > Aproaerema taeniolella. Next base: position 29,848,656 of record OX465243.1, read on the forward strand.
GGGGTGATGCCTACGTTTTTAATTCTTGAGTTATTAACATTGCTTTTAATAAATAATAGTATTAAATGATATGATAACAAATGTCGGGGGTGATGCCTACGTTTTTAATTCTTGAGTTATTAACATTGCTTTTAATAAATAATAGTATTAAATGATATGATAACAAATGTCGGGGGTGATGCCTACGTTTTTAATTCTTGAGTTATTAACATTGCTTTTAATAAATAATAGTATTAAATGATATGATAACAAATGTCGGGGGTGATGCCTACGTTTTTAATTCTTGAGTTATTAACATTGCTTTTAATAAATAATAGTATTAAATGATATGATAACAAATGTCGGGGGTGATGCCTACGTTTTTAATTCTTGAGTTATTAACATTGCTTTTAATAAATAATAGTATTAAATGATATGATAACAAATGTCGGGGGTGATACCTACGTTTTTAATTCTTGAGTTATTAACATTGCTTTTAATAAATAATAGTATTAAATGATATGATAACAAATGTCGGGGGTGATGCCTACGTTTTTAATTCTTGAGTTATTAACATTGCTTTTCCCACCCAGGAGTGAAACCTGGACAAGTAAATTAAGAGTCACTAGGTACCTATCTCTTATAAAGATCCTAGAATCTAAAGAACTACTGAAATCAGCTACATTAGGTACCTACTTTCTAAGACCCGACAAAAAAGGAGTTAAGTTTGACATGTGTGTATCTGTCTGTGGCATCGTAGCTCCTAAACGAATGGACCGATTTCGATGCGGTTTTGTTTGTTTGAAAGCTGACTTAACCGAAATGGTTCATAGCTACATTTTATCAAAATTGGTTCAGTCGTTTAAGAATTACAAAAGTGATAAATGTCGGAGGTGATACTACATTTTTAATTTTTGAGTTTTTTAATAGGTTAGTAGGTACCTACCTACATTGTTTTTTCCAAACCAGAGGTCGAACCTGGACCCGTCGATTAAGAGTCACTAGGTCCTTTCACTTTCAATGGCCCTAGAGTCTAAACTCTAAAGAACTACTTAAATCAGCTACATTAGATAGGAACTTTTTAAGTCCCGAAAAAAAAGAGGGGTGTTATAAGTTTGAAGTGTGTATCTGTGTGTCGTCTGTGGCATCATAGCTCCTAAACGAATGGACTTATTTTGATGCGGTTTTTTTGTTTAAAAGCTGACATAACCGAAATGGTTTGTAGTTACATTTTATCAAAATTGGTTCAGCCGTTTAAGAGTTACAAGTGATAAGTTTATGTCAGAGGTGATACAACATTTTGAATTTTAGATTTATTAATAGGTGGTTAGGGACGTTGTTTTTCTTAAGAGTCGAACATGTAGGTACCTAAGGGTCGATTGGGAGACAGAGTCACTAGGTACCTATTCATTTTAAAGACCCTAAAATCTAAAAAACTACTCTTAAATCAGCTTGGTACCTACCTTAGGTATCATGTGCTGTGGGTATGATTTATGCTTCAAAGAAAATCATTTTTTAAAGAATGAGTAGTTTATTTATTTTCAGTACGAATAAAAAAAACAATTTCACAACAGAGTAATACCTACTAACTACTCGTACCTAGGAGTGATGTAGGTACTCACAACAATAAACAATTTAAAAAGTAGCTAGGTAGGAAGGTAATTTGTCATCACATTTCACTTTACACTTACTTAACAATATCACTTAGGTATCAATCACATCAGTTTATCACTTGGGAAGTTATACCCGTAGGTCTGAGACAGTTTATACCGTGTTTATCACTTGGCCAGTTATACCCGTAGGTATGAATTGGCATAAGTTATTATTTGGGTTTTGGTGCTGGATTTAAAGATATACCTAATAGCTACACTTTCTAACAATTTTAAGTAGGTACCTATTCGCGATTCACTGCTTGAAGGTCTTACGATATGAGGGGTTCTCTTCGTTCCAGAAGTGTATTATCCATGTTTCTTTTTCCATCTTTACACAATCACTTGCAGAAGCTGTTGTGTGGTTAAAATCAGTTTCATTTAGCTCCTGCACTCTAGGGAAGTGTCACGGGTAAAGGCCCAACTCATAAAGATTTCATTTGTTGCAATTCACTGCTGGTTGTTAGGACACCAACTGCTGTACATATCGTCCATTGTTTTCTATGCACAAGGCGTTGCGCTTGACGTTGCACATGAGCACCAACACGTACCAACGTGTCTCTTATCATGCCTCATCACGCGAAATCACACTCAATTGTCCATAAAATGTTCCTGTTTGTATCTTCACACAACCACTCGCAGAAGCTAAAGCGTGGTTCAAAATCAGTTTCTTCCAGCTCTTGAACTCCAGTGAAGTGGTACGGGTAAATAGGTACCCTCCTCACGAAGAAGCTTCCACACGTAAATGTCGCTTACGCCGAACAAGGTGGATGCATTCCTTGTGCTGGCCACCCGGTGACCATGGAAAAAGTCGATGATCTCTTCTTCCAAACGGGCAGAGATTCGCGGCCGGCCAGCGTCCTGGGTAGAAGGCCTAACCGTCCTCCAGTCACGATGGCGCTGCACCGCTCCAAGGACGGTAGGTACGCGGATAAACCCGCGGTCCATGTCTTTCTGCGTAGTTCTGCACCTGCCGACAGGTTGTAGTTGGACTTCTCGTAGCAAATAACCATTTGCATGTATTGTTGATTGGAATACGCGTAAGGCATGATTATAACTATCGTAACACGCCGCGGTAAAGATTAGTAACAGAAGCTATTGTCCGGAACGGATGCCGCGCACGAGACTGCTCGGAGCGGCGGCGGGTCGGAGTGCGGCGCGCGTTGGCCGGCGGGGTCGGGCGGCGGTGCGGGCGCGGGGGAAATACTCGCCGTGGCCGTGGGTTGGCGGGCCGTGCGACCGAATGCTTTGACTCTCTCTGTTTATGCCGAATGCCGCGCGACGGTGCGCTTTGACGTATTTTTTTTTCATTCATAATTGGACGGCTATAAGTAAAAGGAACCATTCCTTTATCTTTAAATGGAAAATTCATTTTTTATTTTTTTTACAAAATTTAATTATAAGATAATTAATTTTTATGATGTTTTTTGGAATACTATTAATCTATACAATAACGCCTTAGAAGGTAAGTGACTAATAAGTTAGGACCTTATATAGTATAAAATTAAATAATATTACTAGGTTTCGCGTGGTGCGCGACCTGCTAAAGCAGGCCGCGAGGCGGTTGTGCTACCCTAGTCGTAGGGTCAAAAAGGCGTTCATACTTTTTTTGGTTTGTCACGACCGCCATCTTAGATTTCAAAATGTATGTCATTTTCGTAATCAGCACCCCCGAAAACCTATTAAACGACACCCATGACGGTATTTTCCAAAAAATCCATGTCCGCCATCTTGGATTTCAAAATAGATGTCATTTTCGCAATCAGCACCCCAGAAAACGTATTAAACGACACCCATGACGGTTTTTTACAAAAAATGCATGTCCGCCATCTTGGATTTCAAAATGGATGTCATTTTAAGAATCAGCACCCCCGAAAACCTATTTAACGACACCCATGTCGGCATGCCCGAAAATTTCATATCCGCCATCTTGGATTTTTGGTGGGGAGAATCGAGACGCTACGGGCTTCGCCCTTTGCGTCACGATTCCCCAAACTAAAATCCAAGATGGCGGATATGAAAATTTCGGATTGCGGTCGGCCGGTAAGATGCTTGGTGACGCTTCGGGCTTCGCCCTACGCGGAGCTCGGCCTTTGGCCTAGCCCTATACGCTGCTCGGCTCGGCCTTCGGCCTCGCCTCGCGCGGTCGGCTCGGTCTACGACCTTGCCTCACCTTTAGAATCTAAACTTAAATGGCGGCTATCTTGGATGGGGGGGGGGACGCTCCAGGCTTCGCCCTACGCGGAGCTCGGCCTTTGGCCTCGCCTTATACGCAGCTCGCCTCGCGGCGCGTCGTGGTTCGGCTCGGCCTTCGGCCTCGACTCACCACTCCTTGTATGGCGGCCATGTTGAAAAATGGCGAAATCGAAAATCTTTTTCGATATTCGGATTCAGCGACCCCTAAAACCCCCGGATACCGAATTCGGTCCGAATCAGAAGAGATACAAAAATCTCGTTTTTGTATGGCGGCCATTTTGTTTTTTTGAAAATCGAAAAATTTTTGACACCGGTAGACTTCGATTAGGGTGTGGGTTGAACTTTCTTTGAGCACCACCGGTCCAAGTCCAACGGTTCGCCCGAAAAGGTGGGTCGCGACCTGATGATAAGGAGAATCCGAAGATGTCGAGGTTTTCCCATACTCGACGGAAAATTTTGAACACACCCCCGATACATCATTTTCACTTCCCGACCCTCCTTCTGGGAGAACAATTATGTCAATCACCCAGTCAGTCAGTGGTAATGTAGCTTTATATAGTATAACTAGGTTTCGCGTGGTGCGCGACCTGCTAAAGCAGGCCGCGAGGCGGTTGTGCTACCCTATTTGTAGGGTCAAAAAGGCGTTCATACTTTTTTTGGTTTGTCACGACCGCCATGTTGGATTTCAAAATGGATGTCAGTTTCGTAATCAGCATCCCCGAAAACCTATTAAACGACACCCATGACGGTATTTTCCAAAAAATCCATGTCCGCCATCTTGGATTTCAAAATAGATGTCATTTTCGCAATCAGCACCCCAGAAAACGTATTAAACGACACCCATGACGGTTTTTTACAAAAAATGCATGTCCGCCATCTTGGATTTCAAAATGGATGTCATTTTCGGAATCAGCACCCCCGAAAACCTATTAAACGACACCCATGTCGGCATGCCCGAAAATTTCATATCCGCCATCTTGGATTTTTGGTGGGGAGAATCGAGACGCTCCGGGCTTCGCCCTTCGCGTCACGATTCCCCCAACTAAAATCCAAGATGGCGGATATGAAATTTTCGGATTGCGGTCGGCCGGTAAGATGCTTGGTGACGCTTCGGGCTTCGCCCTACGCGGAGCTCGGCCTTCGGCCTCGCCCTATACGCAGCTCGGCTCGGCCTTCGGCCTCGCCTCGCGCGGTCGGCTCGGTCTACGACCTCGCCTCACCTTTAGAATCTAAACTTAAATGGCGGCCATCTTGGATTGGGGGGGGGGGACGCTCCGGGCTTCGCCCTACGCGGAGCTCGGCCTTCGGCCTCGCCTTATACGCAGCTCGCCTCGGCCTGCGGCCTCGCCTCGCGGCGCGTCGTGGTTCGGCTCGGCCTTCGGCCTCGCCTCACTACTCCTTGTATGGCGGCCATCTTGGAAAATGGCGAAATCGAAAATCTTTTCCGATATTCGGATTCAGCGACCCCTAAAACCCCCGGATACCGAATTCGGTCCGAATCAGAGGAGATACAAAAATCTCGTTTTTGTATGGCGGCCATTTTGTTTTTTTGAAAACCGAAAAAATTTTGTCACCGGTAGACTTCGACCAGGGTGTGGGTCGACCTTTGTTCGAGCACCACTGGTCCAAGTCCAACGGTTCGCCCGGGAAGGTGGGTCGCGACCTGATGAGGAGAAGAATCCGAAGATGTCGAGGTTTTTCCATACTCGACGGAAAATTCTGACCACACCTCTCATACATCATTTTCACCTCCCGACCCTCCTTCTGGGAGAACAATTATGTCAATCAGTCAGTCAGTCAGTGGTAATGTAGCTTTATATACTATAACTAGGTTTTGCGTGGTGCGCGACCTGCTAAAGCAGGCCGCGAGGCGGTTGTGCTACCTTATTTGTAGGGTCAAAAAGGCGTTCATACTTTTTTTGGTTTTTCACGAAAAAAATGTTGGATTTAAAAATCAATGTTATTTTTAGAATCAGTACCCCCGAAAACCTATCAAACGACACACATGTCAGTTTTTTACAAAAAATGCATGTCCGCCATCTTGGATTTCAAAATGGATGTCATTTTCGGAATCAGCACCCCCGAAGACCTATTAAACGACACCCATGAAGGTATTTTCAAAAAATCCATGTCCGCCATCTTGGATTTCAAAATGGATGTCATTTTCGAAATCAGCACCCCTGAAAACCTATTAAACGACACCCATGTCGGTATGATGGCGGTCGGCTGGTAATATGCTTGGTGACGCTTCGGGCTTCGCCCTACGCGGAGCTCGGCCTTCGGCCTCGCCCTATACGCAGCTCGCCTCAGCCTACGGCCTCGGCTCGCGCGTTCGGCTCGGTCTGCGACCTCGCCTCACCTAAAAAATCTAAACTTGTATGGCGGCCATCTTTGATTGGGGGGGGACGCTCCGGGCTTCGCCCTACGCGAAGTTCGGCCTTCGGCCTCAACCTATACGCGGCTCGCCTCGGCCTTCGGCCTCGCCTCGCGCGTTCGGCTCGGTCTTCGACCTCGCCTCACCTTTAGAATCTAAACTTGCCGCCATCTAGAATTGGGGGGGGGGGGGACGCTCCGGGCTTCGCCCTACGCGGAGTTCGGCCTTCGGCCTCACCCTATACGCGGCTCGCCTCGGCCTTCGGCCTCGCCTCGCGCGTTCGGCTCGGTCTTCGACCTCGCCTCACCTTTAGAATCTAAACTTGTATGGCGGCCATCTTGGATTTGGGGGGGACGCTCCGGGCTACGCCCTTCGCGGAGCTCGGCCTTCGGCCTCGCCTTTTACGCAGCTCGCCTCGGCCTACGGCCTCGCCTCGCGGCGTGGCGTCGTGGTTCGGCTCGGCCTGCGGCCTCGCCTTACCACTCCTTGTATGGCGGCCATCTTGGAAAATGGTGGAATCGAAAAACTGACCCGATATTCGGAATCTTTGACCCCCAAATCCCCCAGATACCGATTTTCGTCTGGATCGGAGCAACTTCATTTTCGGCCGCCATCTTGGATCCGCCATCTTGAAAAAAAAATTTGACAGCCACCTGCATCTCACCCCCCTGTAAAACATTTGTTCGAGCACACCCCACTTATGTCAAACGGTTCCGGAGATACAGCAATAATCATTTTGTATGGCGGCCATCTTGTTTTTGTGAAAATCGAAAAAATGACGTCACAAGTAGAATTCGACCAGGGTGTGGGTCGACCTTTGTTCGAGCGCCACCGCTCCATCTGCCACGGTTCGCCCGGGAAGGTGGGTCGCCACCTGATGAGAAGGTGGATCCTAGGATCTCAAGGTTTTCCCGTACCCTCCGCACCACCCTCTCCACACCCTCCATACAAAGTTTTCACCTCCCGCCGCTCCATCTGGGAGAACAATTCTGTCACCCAGTGAGTCAGTCAGTGGTATTGTAGCTTTATATAATATAACTAGATTTCGCGTGGTGCGCGACCTGCTAAAGCAGGCCGCGAGGCGGTTGTGCTACCCTATTTGTAGGGTCAAAAAGGCGTTCATACATTTTTTGGTTTGTCACGACCGCCATCTTTGATTTCAAAATGGATGTCAGTTTCGTAATCAGCACCACCGAAAACCTATTAAACGACACCCATGACGGTACTTTCCAAAAAATCCATGTCCGCCATCTTGGATTTCAAAATAGATGTCATTTTCGCAATCAGCACCCCAGAAAACGCATTAAACGACATCCATGACGGTTTTTTACAAAAAATTCATGTCCGCCATCTTGGATTTCAAAATTGATGTCATTTTCGGAATCAGCACCCCCGAAAACCTATTAAACGACACCCATCACGGTATTTTCCAAAAAATCCATGTCCGCCATCTTGGATTTCAAAATGGATGTCATTTTCGAAATCAGCACCCCTGAAAACCTATTAAACGACACCCATGTTGGTATGATGGCGGTCGGCTGGTAACATGCTTGGTGACGCTTCGGGCTTCGCCCTACGCGGAGCTCGGCCTTCGGCCTCGCCCTATACGCAGCTCGCCTCGGCCCACGGCCTCGGCTCGCGCGTTCGGCTCGGTCTGCGACCTCGCCTCACCTTTAGAATCTAAACTTGTATGGCGGCCATCTTTGATTGGGGGGGGGGACGCTCCGGGCTTCGCCCTACGCGGAGTTCGGCCTTCGGCCTCACCCTATACGCGGCTCGCCTTGGCCTTCGGCCTCGTCTCGCGCGTTCGGCTCGGTCTTCGACCTCGCCTCACCTTTAGAATCTAAACTTGTATGGCGGCCATCTTGGATTTGGGGGGGGACGCTCCGGGCTACGCCCTGCGCGGAGCTCGGCCTTCGGCCTCGCCTTTTACGCAGCTCGCCTCGGCCTACGGCCTCGCCTCGCGGAGTGGCGTCGTGGTTCGGCTCGGCCTGCGGCCTCGCCTCACCACTCCTTGTATGGCGGCCATCTTGGAAAATGGTGGAATCGAAAAACTGATCCGATATTCGGAATCTTCGACCCCTAAACCCCCTAGATACCGATTTTCGTCCAGATCGGAGCAACTTCATTTCCGGCCGCCATCTTGGATCCGCCATCTTGAAAAAAAAATTTGACAGCCAGCTGCCCCCCACCCTTCTGTAAAACATTTGTTCGAGCACACTCCACTTATGTCAAACGGATCCGGAGATACAGCAATAAACATTTTGTATGGCGGCCATCTTGTTTTTGCGAAAATCGAAAAAATGACGTCACCGGTAGAATTCGACCAGGGTGTGGGTCAACCTTTGTTCGAGCGCCACCGCTCCATCTGCAACGGTTCGCCCGGGAAGGTGGGTCGCCACCCGATGAGAAGGTGGATCCGAGGATCTCGAGGTTTTCCCGTACCCTCCGCACCACCCTCTCCACACACCCCATACAAAGTTTTCACCTCCCGCCGCTCCATCTGGGAGAACAATTCTGTCACCCAGTCAGTGGTATTGTAGCTTTATATAATATAATAATATAATAATATAATAATAACTAGGTTTCGCGTGGTGCGCGACCTGCTAAAGCAGGTCGCGAGGCGGTTGTGCTTTTCTTTATAAATTTTAAAAAAGTTTTTAATTTTTTTTGTTTTTCACGGCCGCCATCTTGGATTTAAAAATGGATGTTATTTTCTTAATCAGAACCCCTGAATACCCAAAAAACGACACCAATGACGATATTTTGCAAAAAATTTATGTCCGCCATCTTGGATTTCAAAACGTATGTCATTTTCGGAATCAGCACCCCCGAAAACCTATTAAACGACACCCATGACGGTATTTTCCAAAAAATCCATGTCCGCCATCTTGGATTTCAAAATGGATGTCATCGGTCTGCGACCTCGCCTCACCTTAAAAATCTAAACTTGTATGGCGGCCATCTTTGATTTTACGCTCCGGGCTTCGCCCTACGCGGAGTTCGGCCTTCGACCTCACCCTATACGCGGCTCGCCTCGGCCTTCGGCCTCGCCTCGCGCGTTCGGCTCGGTCTTCGACCTCGCCTCACCTTTAGAATCTAAACTTGTATGGCGGCCATCTTTGGTTGAGGGGGGGACGCTCCGGGCTTCGCCCTACGCGGAGTTCGGCCTTCGGCCTCACCCTATACGCGGCTCGCCTCGGCCTTCGGCCTCGTCTCGCGCGTTCGGCTCAATCTTCGACCTCGCCTCACATTTAGAATCTAAACTTGTATGGCGGCCATCTTGGATTTGGGGGGGACGCTCCGGGCTACGCCCTGCGCGGAGCTCGGCCTTCGGCCTCGCCTTTTACGCAGCTCGCCTCGGCCTACGGTCTCGCTTCGCGGCGTGGCGTCGTAATTCGGCTCGGCCTGCGGCCTCGCCTCACCACTCCTTGTATGGCGGCCATCTTGGAAAAAAGTTTTTGAATATTCCAGGCCCTTCTTCCGTACCCTTATCTGGCCTTCTTCCGTACCCTTTCTTCCTTACCTTATCTGGAAAAAAGTAGAACTGTCTACAAAATACAAAAAGAAATGAGATCCCATCAAAAACAATACTTGTCAAAAAAACCAAGTCTCGCAACTCAGTTGTTCTGCGGCAAAAAGTTGTGAGATCCATGTAATACCAAGTCGGTTATTAATTTATTTAGTCTCTACTCAAGCGACTTTCTGTCTTAATACGTCCAGTCTCTAAGACCACGATCGTGGTCCATAACAATTGAAAATCAATTGTGTCTGGAATCTCCGTACTCGAAGCATTAAGTTGTTACGTAATAATTAACAGCATCTTATAGTGACGCATATCAATATTAAAATTCTTTAATTTTTTATATAAATATATTGAGACTTGGCCATCACATGTAAATTCAATTATTTAGTGCTATGGCCAAGTCTCGATATGTTTATATAAAACATTAAACAATTTTAATATTGATATGCGTCACTATAAGATGCTGTTAATTATTACGTAACAACTTAATGCTTCGAGTACGGAGATTCCAGACACAATTGATTTTCAATTGTTATGGACCACGATCGTGGTCTTAGAGACTGGACGTATTAAGACAGAAAGTCGCTTAAGTAGAGACTAAATAAATTAATAACCGACTTGGTATTACATGGATCTCACAACTTTTTACCGCAGAACAACTGAGTTGCGAGACTTGGTTTTTTTGACAAGTATTGTTTTTGATGGGATTTTATATACAGCTGATATGTCAAGAAATATTAAGTACTGTAGTTACCATTTTTACGCCGACGACGTACAAATTTATATATCTTTTCCACCCAACGAGACGGTTTCTGCTTTTCAGTAAGATGAAATTAGATTTAGAAGCCATTGCAAAATGGTCGCTTAGAAATGGCCTTGTACTTAGCCCAAGTAAGTCAAAGAACATGATTTTAGGTTCAGAGAAACAAATTAGAGAAATTGCTTTAAATAATCCTGGAATCTCTATTGGCAATGAAGTTGTGGAGAGGGTAAAAGAGGCAAGAAACTTGGGTATTTTAGTAGATGACAGGCTACGTTTTGAGAATCATATTCTCAATCTTGCCCGAACTTGTTTCTATCGGCTTAGTGTTTTGTACGGGATAAGAAATCTGCTAAGCGAGGCAGTCCGTATAAAGCTGTGCTAGTCTTTAGTCCTTTCTAAATTAAATTATGGAGATATGGTATACGGCCCTCGTCTACTTAGTAAAACTCAGCGGATTTTACAAAGGGTACAGAATGCCTGCTGCCGCTTTTGCTTTAATATCCCTCCTCGTACTCACATAACACCATATCTGAACCGATTTTCCATGCTAAACATGTCATCACGTCAGCAGATGCATTTTTCGTGTCTGGTGTATGATGTGCTGAAATATCGTAAGCCACCATATTTGTTCAATAAGCTGCAAACCTCGAATTTCCAAAAAATGTATAGTATTAGACCGACCAGATTTCTCCTCGCATATCAAATACACAAAACAGTGGCTTTTACAGGTAGCTTCCGCCACCAAGCAACCAAATGTTGGAACAACTTGCCTCCTCCGCTAAGACTTTTACGTTCCAAGACCACTTTTAAAAAACATCTGAAAGCTCATCTGTTGGAAAAACAAAATACGGGAATACATGATCGATATCTGTGTAATGTCTTCGCGTCATGATAAGTTGAGATGTCGGTAACTCAATAACATTTAATTTTAGTCTCACAGTTTTGCCCTAATTTAGTTTAATTTCATCTGTTTTACTATCTTATCCCATTCGTGTTTCGAAGGGATGCCCATGCCCCTCGGTGGGGACGTATGTGGGCTGGTAAGAAGATTATCCTAAGTGACAAATTCTCAGTGAGTTGTTTATACATTTATTACTACAGCTAACACAGCTGAAAATCAGTTTGTTGTCTGTCATAGACAGCAAGTATGCTGAGTTCTGTGTCCTATTTGCTTCTACAATCTACGTCACACATTTCGCTATCTTTTTTTAATTGTATAAGAACAATGTACAATGTTACAAATTGTTAAGAAGCAATAAAGTTTATCTATCTATCTATCTATCTAGATACCGATTGTCGTCCAGATCAGAGCAACTTCATTTTCGGCCGCCAACTTGGATCCGCCATCTTGAAAAAAAAAATTGACAGCCACCTGTCCCTCACCCCTCTGTAAAACATTTGTTCGAGCACACCCCACTTATGTCAAACGGTTCCGGAGATACAGCAATAATCATTTTATATGGCGGCCATCTTGTTTTTGCGAAAATCGAAAAAATGACGTCACCGATAGAATTCGACCAGGGTGTGGGTCGACCTTTGTTCGAGCGCCACCGCTCCATCTGCAAGGGTTCGCCCGGGAAGGTGGGTCGCTACCTGATGAGAAGGTGGATTCGAGGATCTCGAGGTTTTCCCGTACCTTCCGCGTCACTATCTCCACATCCCCTATACAAAGTTTTCATCTCCCGCCGCTCCATCTGGGAGAACAATTCTGTCACCCAGTCAGTCAGTGAGGAGAATCCGAAGATGTCGAGGTTTTCCCATACTCACCGCAAAATTCTGACCACACCCCTTATACATCATTTTCACCTCCCGACCCTCCTTCTGGGAGAACAATTATGTCAGTCAGTAAGTCAGTGGTAATGTAGCTTTATATAGTATAACTAGGTTTCGCGTGGTGCGCGACCTGCTAAAGCAGGTCGCGAGGCGGTTGTGCCTTCTTTTAAAAATTTTAAAAAGGTTTTTAATATATTTTTTTCACGGCCGCCATATTGTATTTAAAAATGGATGTTATTTTCTTAATCAGCACCCCTGAATACCCAAAAAACGACACCCATGACGATATTTTGCAAAAAATTTATGTCCGCCATCTTGGATTTCAAAACGTAAGTCATTTTCGGAATCAGCACCCCCGAAAACCTATTAAACGACACCCATGACGGTATTTTCCAAAAAATCCATGTCCGCCATCTTGTATTTCAAAATGGATGTCATTTTCGAAATCAGCACCCCTGAAAACCTATTAAACGACACCCATGTCGGTATGATAACGGTCGGCTGGTAATATGCTTGGTGACGCTTCGGGCTTCGCCCTACGCGGAGCTCGGCCTTCGGCCTCGCCCTATACGCAGCTTGCCTCGGCCTACGGCCTCGGCTCGCGCGTTCGGCTTGGTCTGCGACCTCGCCTCACCTTAAAAATCTAAACTTGTATGGCGGCCATCTTTGATTGGGGGGGGACGCTCCGGGCTTCGCCCTACGCGGAGTTCGGCCTTCGGCCTCACCCTATACGCAGCTCGCCTCGGCCTTCGGCCTCGCCTCGCGCGTTCGGCTCGGTCTTCGACCTCGCCTCACCTTTAGAATCTAAACTTGCCGCCATCTAGAATTGGGGGGGGGGACGCTCCAAGCTTCGCCCTACGCGGAGTTAGGCCTTCGGCCTCACCCTATACGCGGCTCGCCTCGGCCTTCGGCTTCACCTCGCGCGTTCGGCTCGGTCTTCGACCTCGCCTCACCTTTAGAATCTAAACTTGTATGGCGGCCATCTTTGATTGGGGGGGGGGAACGCTCCGGGCTTCGCCCTACGCGGAGTTCGGCCTTCGGCCTCACCCTATACGCGGCTCGCCTCGGCCTTCGGTCTCGTCTCGCGCGTTCGGCTCGGTCTTCGACCTCGCCTCACCTTTAGAATCTAAACTTGTATGGCGGCCATCTTGGATTTGGGGGGGGGGGGGACGCTCCGGGCTACGCCCTGCGCGGAGCTCGGCTTTTGGCCTCGCCTTTTACGCAGCTCGCCTCGGCCTACGGCCTCGCCTCGCGGCGTGGCGTCGTGGTACGCCTCGGCCTGCGGCCTCGCCTCACCACTCCTTGTATGGCGGCCATCTTGGAAAATGGCGATATCAAAAATTTTACCAGATATTCAGATTCAGCGACTCCTAAAACCCCCGGATACCGAATTTGGTCCGGATCAGAGGAGATACAAAAATCTCGTTTTTGTATGGCGGCCATTTTGTTTTTTTGAAAATCGAAAAAATTTTGTCACCGGTAGACTTCGACTAGGGTGTGGGTCGACCTTTGTTCGAGCACCACCGGTCCAAGTCCAACGGTTCGCCCGGGAAGGTGGGTCGCGACCTGATGAGGAGGAGAATCCGAAGATGTCGAGGTTTTCTCATACTCGACAAAAAATTCTGACCACACTTCCCATACATCATTTTCACCTTCCGACCCTCCTTCTAGGAGAACAATTATGTCAGTCAGTGAGTGAGTGAGTGGTAATCTAGCTTTATATAGTATAACTAGGTTTCGCGTGGTGCGCGACCTGCTAAAGCAGGTCGTGAGGCGGTTGTGCCTTTTTTTATAAATTTTAAAAAAGATTTATTTATTTTTTTAGTTTTTCACGGCTGCCATATTGTATTTCAAAATGGATGTTATCTTCTTAATCAGCAACCCCGAATACCCAAAAACGACACCCATGACGATTTTTTGCAAAAAAATTATGTCGCGAGGCAGTTGTGCCTTTTTTTTAATTTCAAAAAAGTTTACCATGTTTTATTGTTATTTACGGCCGCCATCTTGGATATAAAAATGGATGTTATTTTCTAAATCAGCATCCCTGAATACCCAAAAAACGACACCCATGACGATATTTAGCAAAAAATTTATGTCCGCCATCTTGGATTTCAAAACGTATGTCATTTTCGGAATCGGCACCCCCGAAAACCTATTAAACGACACCAATGACGGTATTTTCCAAAAAATCCATGTCCGCCATCTTGAATTTCAAAATGGATGTCATTTTTGAAATCAGCTTCCCTGAAAACCTTTTAAACGACACCCATGTCGGTATGATGGCGGTCGGCTGGTAATATGCTTCGTCACGCTTCGGGCTTCGCCCTACGCGGAGCTCGGCCTTCGGCCTCACCCTATACGCAGCTCGCCTCGGCTTACGGCCTCGGCTCGCGCGTTCGGATCGGTCTGCGACCTTGCCTGAACTTAAAAATCTAAACTTGTATGGCGGCCATCTTTGATTGGGGGTGGACGCTCCGGGCTTCGCCCTACGCGGAGTTCGGCCTTCGGCCTCACACTATGCGTGACTCAGCTCGGCCTTCGGCCTCGCCTCACCTTAGAATTTAAACTTGTATGGCGGCCATCTTGGATTTGGGGCGGGGACCTATGGCGGCCATCTTGGAAAATGGTGGAATCAAAAAACCGACCCAATATTTGGAATCTTCGACCCCCAAACCCCCCAGATACCGATTTTCGTCCGGATCGAAGCAACTTCATTTTCGGCCGCCATCTTGGATCTGCCATCTTGAAAAAAAATTTTGACAGCCACCTGCCCCTCACCCCCTTGTAAAACATTTGTTAGAACACACCCCACTTATGTCAAACGGTTCCGGAGATACAGCAATAAACAATTTGTAAGGCGGCCATCTTGTTTTTGAGAAAATCTAAAATATGACGTAACCGGTAGAATTCGACCAGGGTGTGGGTCGACCTTTGTTCGAGCGCCGCCGCTCCATCTGCAACGGTTCGCCCGGGAAGGCGGGTCGCCACCTGATGAGAAGGTGGATCCGAGGATCTCCAGGTTTTCCCGTACCCTCCGCGTCACTCACTCCACACCCCCCATACAAAGTTTTCACCTCCCGCCGCTCCATCTGGGAGTACAATTCTGTCATCCAGTCAGTGAGTGAGTCAGTGGTATTGTAGATTTATATAATATAAATAACTAGGTTTCGCGAGGTGCGCGACCTGCTTAAGCAGGTCGCGAGGGTTTTGTGTGGTAGGCTGCAGAAGCGGGAAGGAGGGGCTTTTGGAAAGGTAGGTATTATGGACCAAACGTTAAGAATCGGGCGTTTTGAAATAATGCCTTTCTTTATAAATTTTAAAAAAGTTTTTAATTTTTTTTGTTTTTCACGGCCGCCATCTTGGATTTAAAAATGGATGTTTTTTTCTTAAACAGCACCCCTGAGTACCCAAAAAACGACACCCATGACGATATTTTGCAAAAAATTTATGTCCGCCATCTTGGATTTCAAAACGTATGTCATTTTCGGAATCAGCACCCCCGAAAACCTAATAAAGGATACCCATGACGGTATTTTCCAAAAAATCCATGTCCACCATCTTGGATTTTAAAATGGATGTCATTTTCGAAATCAGCACCCCTGAAAACCTATTAAACGACACCCATGTCGGTATGATGGCGGTCGGCTGGTAATATGCTTGGTGACGCTTCTGGCTTCGCCCTACGCGGAGCTCGGCCTTCGGCCTCGCCCTATACGCAGCTCGCCTCGGCCTACGGCCTCGGCTCGCGCGTTAGGCTCGGTCTGCGACTTCGCCTCACCTTAAAAATCTAAACTTGTATGGCGGCCATCTTTGATTGGGGGGGGGACGCTCCGGGCTTCGCCCTACGCGGAGCTCGGCCTTCGGCCTCGCCCTATACGCGGCTCGCCTCGGTCTACGGCCTCGGCTCGCGCGTTCGGCTCGGTCTGCGACCTCGCCTCACCTTAAAAATCTAAACTTGTATGGCGGCCAGCTTTAATTCGGGGGGGGGGGACGCTCCGGGCTTCGCCCTACGCGGAGTTCGGCCTTCGGCCTCACCCTATACGCGGTTCGCCTCGCGCGTTCGGCTCGGTCTTCGACCTCGCCTCACCTTTAGAATCTAAACTTGTATGGCGGCCATCTTGGATTTGGGGGGGGACGCTGCGGGCTACGCCCTGCGCGGAGCTCGGCCTTCGGCCTCGCCTTTTACGCAGCTCGCCTCGGCCTACGGTCTCGCCTCGCGGCGTGGCGTCGTGGTTCGCCTCGGCCTGCGGCCTTGCCTCACCACTCCTTGTAAGCCACCATATTTGTTCAATAAGCTGCAAACCTCGAATTTCCAAAAAATGTATAGTATTAGACCGACCAGATTTCTCCTCGCATATCAAATACACAAAACAGTGGCTTTTACAGGTAGCTTCCGCCACCAAGCAACCAAATGTTGGAACAACTTGCCTCCTCCGCTAAGACTTTTACGTTCCAAGACCACTTTTAAAAAACATCTGAAAGCTCATCTGTTAGAAAAACAAAATACGGGAATACATGATCGATATCTGTGTAATGTCTTCGCGTTATGATAAGTTGAGATGTCGGTAACTCAATAACATTTAATTTTAGTCTCACAGTTTTGCCCTAATTTAGTTTAATTTCATCTGTTTTACTATCTTATCCCATTCGTGTTTCGAAGGGATGCCCATGCCCCTCGGTGGGGACGTATGTGGGCTGGTAAGAAGATTATCCTAAGTGACAAATTCTCAGTGAGTTGTTTATACATTTATTACTACAGCTAACACAGCTGAAAATCAGTTTGTTGTCTGTCATAGACAGCAAGTATGCTGAGTTCTGTGTCCTATTTGCTTCTACAATCTACGTCACACATTTCGCTATCTTTTTTTAATTGTATAAGAACAATGTACAATGTTACAAATTGTTAAGAAGCAATAAAGTTTATCTATCTATCTATCTATCTAGATACCGATTGTCGTCCAGATCAGAGCAACTTCATTTCCGGCCGCCATCTTGGATCCACCATCTTGAAAAAAAAAATTGACAGCCAGCTGCCCCCCACCCCCCTGTAAAACATTTGTTCGAGTACACTCCACTTATGTAAAACGGATCCGGAGATACAGCAATAAACATTTTGTATGGCGGCCATCTTGTTTTTGCGAAAATCGAAAAAATGACGTCACTGGTAGAATTTGACCATGGTGTGGGTCGACTTTAGTTCGAGCGCCACCGCTCCATCTGCAACGGTTCGCCCGGGAAGGTGGGTCGCCACCTGATGAGAAGGTGGATCCGAGGATCTCGAGGTTTTCCCGTACCCTCCGCGTCACCCACTCCACACCTCCCATACAAAGTTTTCACCTCCCGCCGCTCCATCTGGGAGAACAATTCTGTCACCCAGTCAGTCAGTCAGTGAGTCAGTGGTATTGTAGCTTTATATAATATAACTAGGTTTCGCGTGGTGCGCGACCTGCTAAAGCAGGTCGCGAGGCAGTTGTGCCTTTTTTTTTAATTTTAAAAAAGTTTTTAATTTTTTTTTGGTTTTCACGGCCGCCATTTTGGATTTAAAAATGGATGTTATTTTCTTAAACAGCACCCTTGAATACCCAAAAAACGACACCCATGACGATATTTTGCAAAAAAATTATGTCCGCCATCTTGGATTTCAAAACATATGTCACTTTCGGAATAAGCACCCCCAACAACCTATTAAAGGACACCCATGACGGTATTTTCCAAAAAATCCATGTCCGCCATCTTGGATTTCAAAATGGATGTCATTTTCGAAATCAGCACACCTGAAAACCTATTAAACGACACCCATGTCGGTATGATGGCGGTCGGCTGGTAATATGCTTGGTGACGCTTCGGGCTTCGCCCTACGCGGAGCTCGGCCTTCGGCCTCGCCCTATATCAGCTCGCCTCGGCCTACGGCCTTGGCTCGCGCGTTCGGCTCGGTCTGCGACCTCGCCTCACCTTATAAATCTAAACTTGTATGGCGGCCATCTTTGATTGGGGGGGGGGACGCTCCGGGCTTCGCCCTACGCGGAGTTCGGCCTTCGGCCTCACCCTGTACGCGGCTCGCTTCGGCCTTCGGCCTCGCCTCGCGCGTTCGGCTCGGTCTTCGACCTCGCCTCACCTTTAGAATCTAAACTTGTATGGCGGCCATCTTTGATTGGGGTGGGGCCGCTCCGGGCTTCGCCCTACGCGGAGTTCGGCCTCACCCTATACGCGGCTCGCCTCGGCCTTCGGCCTCGCCTCGCGCGTTCGGCTCGGTCTTCGACCTCGCCTCACCTTTAGAATCTAAACTTGTATGGCGGCCATCTTTGATTGGAAGGGGGACGCTCCGGGCTTCGCCCTACGCGGAGTTCGGCCTTCGGCCTCACCCTATACGCGGCTCGGCTCGGCCTTCGGCCTCGTCTCGCGCGTTCGGCTCGGTCTTCGACCTCGCCTCACCTTTAGAATCTAAACTTGTATGGCGGCCATCTTGGATTTGGGGGGGACGCTCCGGGCTACGCCCTGCGCGGAGCTCGGCCTTGGGCCTCGCCTTTTACGCAGCTCGCCTCGGCCTACGGCCTCGCCTCGCGGCGTGGCGTCGTGGTTCGGCTCGGCCTGCGGCCTCGCCTCACCACTCCTTGTATGGCGGCCATCTTGGAAGATGGTGGAATCAAAAAACTGACCCAATATTCGGAATTTTCGTCCCTCAAACCCCCCAGATACCGATTTTCGTCCGGATCGGAGCAACTTCATTTCCGGCCGCCATCTTGGATCCGCCATCTTGAAAAAAAAAATTTACAGCCACCTGCCTCTCACCCCCCTGTAAAACATTTGTTCGAGCACACTCCACTTATGTCAAACGGATCCGGAGATACAGCAATAATCATTTTGTATGGCGGCCATCTGGTTTTTGCGAAAATCGAAAAAATGACATCACCGGTAGAATTCGACCAGGGTGTGGGTCGACCTTAGTTCGAGCGCGACCGCTCCATCTGCAACGGTTCGCCCGGGAAGGTGGGTCGCCACCCGATGAGAAGGTGGATCCGAGGATCTCGAGGTTTTCCCGTACCCTCCGAGCCACCCTCTCCACACCCTCCATACAAAGTTTTCACCTCCCGCCGCTCCATCTGGGTGAACAATTCTGTCACCCAGTCAGTCAGTCAGTCAGTGAGTGGTATTGTAGCTTTATATAATATAACTAGGTTTCGCGTGGTGCGCGACCTGCTAAAGCAGGCCGCGAGGCGGTTGTGCTACCCTATTTGTAGGGTCAAAAAGGCGTTTATTCTTTTTTTGGTTTTTCACGGCCACCATCTCGGATTTAAAAATCAATGTTATTTTAAGTATCAGTACCCCCGAAAACCTATTAAACGACACCCATGACGGTTTTTTACAAAAAATGCATGTCCGCCATCTTGGATTTCAAAACGTATGTCATTTTCGGAATCAGCACCCCCGAAAACCTATTAAACGACACCCATGACGGTATTTTCCAAAAAATCCATGTCCGCCATCTTGGATTTCAAAATGGATGTCATTATCGAAATAAGCACCCCTGAAAACATTTTAAACGACACCCATGTCGGTATGATGGCGGTCGGCTTGTAATATGCTTGGTGACGCTTCGGGCTTCACCCTACGCGGAGCTCGGCCTTCGGCCTCGCCCTATACGCAGCTCGCCTCGGCCTACGGCCTCGGCTCGCACGTTCGGCTCGGTCTGCGACCTCGCCTCACCATAAAAATCTAAACTTGTATGGCGGCCATCTTTGATTGGGGGGGGGGGGGGACGCTCCGGGCTTCGCCCTACGCGGAATTCGGCCTTCGGCCTCACCCTATACGTGGCTCGCCTCACCCTTCGGCCTCGCCTCGCGCGTTCGGCTCGGTCTTCGACCTCGCCTCACCTTTAGAATCTAAACTTGTATGGCGGCCATCTCTGATTGGGGGGGACGCTCCGGGCTTCGCCCTACGCGGAGTTCGACCTTCGGCCTCACCCTATACGCGGCTCGCCTCGGCCTTCGGCCTCGCCTCGCGCGTTCGGCTCGGTCTTCGACCTCACCTCACCTTAAAAATCTAAACTTGTATGGCGGCCATCTTTAATTAGGGGGGGGGGGGACGCTCCGGGCTTCGCCCAACGCGGAGTTCGGCCTTCGGCCTCACCCTATACGCAGCTTGCCTCGGCCTTCGGCCTCGCCTCGCGCGTTCGGCTCGGTCTTCGACCTCGCCTCACCTTTAGAATCTAAACTTACCGCCATCTAGAATTGGGGTGGGGGGACGCTCCGGGCTTCGCCCTACGCGGAGTTCGGCCTTCGGCCTCACCCTATACTTGGCTCGCCTCAGCTCGGCCTTCGGCCTCGCCTCGCGCGTTCGGCTCGGTCTTCGACCTCGCCGCACCTTTAGAATCTAAACTTGTATGGCGGCCATCTTGGATTTGGGGGCGGGACGCTCCGGGCTACGCCCTGCGCGGAGCTCGGCCTTCGGCCTCGCCTTTTACGCAGCTCGCCTCGGCCTACGGCCTCGCCTCGCGGCGTGGCGTCGTGGTTCGGCTCGGCCTGCGGCCTCGCCTCACCACTCCTTGTATGGCGGCCATCTTGGAAAATGGTGGAATCGAAAAACTGACCCGATATTCGGAATCTTCGTCCCCCAAACCCCCCAGATACCGACTTTCGTCCGGATCGGAGCAACTTCATTTCCGGCCGCCATCTTGGATCCGCCATCTTGAATAAAATATTTGACAGCCACCTGCCCCTCACCCCCCTGTAAAACATTTGTTCGAGCACACCCCACTTATGTCAAATGGTTCCGGAGATACAGCAATAATCATTTTGTATGGCGGCCATCTTGTTTTTGCGAAAATCGAAAAAATTACGTCACCGGTAGAATTCGACCAGGGTGTGGGTCGACCTTTGTTCGAGCGCCACCGCTCCATCTGCAACGGTTCGCCCGGGAAGGTGGGTCGCCACCTGATGAGAAGGTGGATCCGAGGATCTCGAGGTTTTCCTGTACCCTCCGCACCACGTTCTCCACACCCCCCATACAAAGTTTTCACCTCCCGCCGCTCCATCTGGGAGAACAATTCTGTCACCCAGTCAGTCAGTCAGTGGTATTGTAGCTTTATATAATATAATAATAACAAGGTTTCGCGTGGTGCGCGACCTGCTAAAGCAGGCCGCGAGGCGGTTGTGCTACCCTATTTGTAGGGTCAAATAGGCGTTCATACTTTTTTTGGTTTGTCACGACCGCCACATTGGATTTCAAAATGGATGTCAGTTTCGTAATCAGCATCCCCGAAAACTTATTAAACGACACCCATAACAGATTTTTTTTAAACTGCATGTCCGCCATCTTGGATTTAAAAATAGATGTCATTTTCGCAATCAGCGACCCAGAAAACGTATTAAACGACACCCATGACGGTTTTTGAGAAAATTGCATGTCCGCCATCTTGGATTTCAAAATGAATAGCAGTTTCGGAATCAGCACCCCCGAAAACCTATTAAACGACACCCATGTCGGCGGTTGTGCCTTTTTTTATAAATTTTTAAAAAGTTTTTAATTATTTTTGTTTTTCACGGCCGCCATCTTGGATTTAAAAATGGATGTTATTTTCTTAATCAGCACCCCTAAATACCCAAAAAACGACACCCATGACTATATTTAGCAAAAAATTTATGTCCGAAATCTTGGATTTCAAAACGTATGTCATTTTCGGAATAAGCACCCCCGAAAACATATTAAAGGACACCCATGACGGTATTTTCCAAAAAATCCATGTCCGCCATCTTGGATTTCAAAATGTATGTCATTTTCGAAATCAGCACCCCTGAAAACCTATTAAACGACACCCATGTCGGTATGATGGCGGTCGGCTGGTAATATGCTTGGTGACGCTTTGGGCTTCGCCCTACGCGGAGCTCGGCCTTCGGCCTCGCCCTATACGCAGCTCGCCTCGGCCTACGGCCTCGGCTCGCGCGTTCGGCTCGGTCTGCGACCTCGCCTCACCTTAAAAATCTAAACTTGTATGGCGGCCATCTTTGATTTGGGGGGGGACGCTCCGGGCTTTGCCCTACGCGGAGTTCGGCCTTCGGCCTCACCCTGTACGCGGCTCGCCTCGGCCTTCGGCCTCACCTCGCGCGTTTGGCTCGGTCTTCGACCTCGCCTCACCTTTAGAATCTAAACTTGTATGGCGGCCATCTTTGATTGGGGGGGGGCCGCATCGGGCTTCGCCCTGCGTGGAGTTCGGCCTTCGGCCTCACCCTGTACGCGGCTCGCCTCGGCCTTCGGCCTCGCCTCGCGCGTTCGGCTCGGTCTTCGACTTCGCCTCACTTTTGAAATCTAAACTTGTATGGCGGCCATCTTTGATTGGGGGAAGGGGACGCTCCAGGCTTCGCCCTACGCGGAGTTCGGCCTTCGGCCTCACCCTATACGCGGCTCGCCTCGGCCTTCGGCCTCGTCTCGCGCGTTCGGCTCGGTCTTCGACCTCGCCTCACCTTTAGAATCTAAACTTGTATGGCGGCCATCTTGGATTTTGAGGGGAGACGCTCCGGGCTACGCCCTGCGCGGAGCTCGCCCTTTAGCTTCGCATTTTACGAAGCTCGCCTCGGCCTACGGCCTCGCCTCGCAGCGTGGCGTCGTGGTTCGGCTCGGCCTGCGGCTTACCCGATATTCGGAAACTTCGTCCCCCAAACCCCCCAGATACCGATTTTCGTCCGGATCGGAGCAACTTCATTTCCGGCCGCCATCTTGGATCCGCCATCTTGAAAAAAAAATTTGACAGCCACCTGCCCCTCACCCCCATGTAAAACATTTTTTCGAGCACACCCCACTTATGTCAAACGGTTCCGGAGATAGAGCAATAATCATTTTGTATGGCGGCCATCTTGTTTTTGCGAAAATCGAAAAAATTTTGTCACCGGTAGACTTCGACTAGGGTGTGGGTCGACCTTTGTTCGAGCACCACTGGTCCAACTCCAACGGTTCGCCCGGGAAGGTGGGTCGCAAACTGATGAGGAGGAGATTTCGAAGATGTAGAGGTTTTTCCATACTCGACGGAAAATTCTGACCACACCCTCCATACATCATTTTCACCTCCCGACCCTCCTTCTGGGAGAACAATTATGACAATCAGTCAGTCAGTGAGTGAGTGAGTGGTATTGTAGCTTATATAGTATAATATAATATAACTAGGTTTCGCGTGGTACGCAACCTGCTAAAGCAGGCCGCGAGGCGGTTGTGCTTCCCTATTTGTAGGGTCAAAAAGGCGTTCATTCTTTTTTTGGTTTTACACGGCCACCATCTTGGATTTAAAAATCGATGTTATTTTAAGAATCAGTACCCCCAAAAACCTAAAAATCGACACATATGACGGATTTCTCCAAAAAATGCATGTCTGCCATCTTGGATTTGAAAATAAATGTCACTTTCGGGATCAGCAACCCCGAAAACCTATTAAACGACACCCATGACAGTTTTTCACAAAAAATGCATGTCCGCCATCTTGGATTTCAAAATCTATGTCATTTTTGGAATCACCACCCCCGAAAACCTATTAAACGACACCCATGTCGGTATGCCCGAAAATTTCATATCCGCCGTCTTGGATTTTTGGTAGGGAGAATCGAGACGCTCCGGGCTTCGCCCTTCGCGTCACGATTCTCCCAACTAATATCCAAGATGGCGAATATGAAATTTTCGGATGGCGGTCGGCCGGTAAGATGCTTGGTGACGCTTCGGGCTTCGCCCTACGCGGAGCTTGGCCTTCGGCCTCGCCCTATACGCAGCTTGGCTCGGCCTTCGGCCTCGCCTCGCGCGTTCGGCTCGGTCTGCGACCTCGCCTCACCCTTAGAATCTAAACTTAAATGTCGGCCATCTTGGATTGGGGGGGGGGACGCTCCGGGCTTCGCCCTACGCGGAGCTCGGCCTTCGGCCTCGCCTTATACGCAGCTCGCCTCGGCCTGCGGCCTCGCCTCGCGGCGCGTCGTGGTTCGGCTCAGCCTTCGGCCACTCCTCCTTGTATGGCGGCCTTCTTGGAAAATGGCAGAATAGAAAAACTTACCAGATATTCAGATTCAGCGACCCCGAAAACCCCCGGATACCGAGTTTGGTCTGAATCGGAGGATATACCGAAATATCACTTTAGTATGGCGGCCATCTTGTTTTTTTGAAAATCGAAAAAATTTTGTTACTGGTAGACTTCGACCAGGGTGAGGGTTGACCTTTGTTCGAGCACCACCGTACCAAGTCCAACAGCTCGCCCGGGAAGGTGAGTCACGACTTGATGAGGAAGAGAATCCGAAGATGTCGAGGTTTTCCCATATTCGACGGAAAATTCTGACCACACTTTCTATACATCATTTTCACCTCCCGAACCTCCTTCTGGGAGAACAATTATGTCAATCACCCAGTCAGTGAGTCAGTGGTAATGTAGCTTTATATAGTATAATAACTAGGTTTCGCGTGGTGCGCGACCTGCTAAAGCAGGTCGCGAGGCGGTTGTGCCTTTTTTATAAATTTAAAAAAAGTTTTTAATTTCTTTTTGTTTTTCACGGCTGCCATCTTGGAATTAAAAATGGATGTTATTTTCTTAATCAGCACCCCTGAATACCCAAAAAACGACACCCATGACGATATTTTTCAAAAAATCTATGTCCGCCATCTTGGATTTCAAAACGTATGTCATTTTCGGAATCAGCACCCCCGAAAACCTATTAAACGATACCCATGACGGTATTTTCCAAAAAATCCATGACCGCCATCTTGGATTTCAAAATGGATGTCATTTTCGAAATCAGCACCCCTGAAAACCTATTAAACGACACCGACGTCGGTATGATGGCGGTCGGCTGGTAATATGCTTGGTGACGCTTCGGGCTTCGCCCTACGCGGAGCTCGGCCTTCGGCCTCGCCTCACCTTAAAAATCTAAACTTGTATGGCGGCCATCTTTGATTGGGGGGGGGGACGCTCCGGGCTTCGCCCTACGCGGAGTTCGGCCTTCGGCCTCAAACTATACGCGGCTCGCCTCGGCCTTCGGCCTCGCCTCGCGCGTTCGGCTCGGTCTTCGACCTCGCCTCACCTTTAGAATCTAAACTTGTATGGCGGCCATCTTTGATTGGGGGGGGGACGCTCCGGGCTTCGCCTTACGCGGAGTTCGGCCTTCGGCCTCACCCTATACGCGGCTCGCCTCGGCCTTCGGCCTCGCCTCGCGCGTTCGGCTCGGTCTTCGACCTCGCCTCACCTTTAGAATCTAAACTTGCCGCCATCTAGAATTGGGGGGGGGGACGCTCCGGGCTTCGCCCTACGCGGAGTTCGGCCTTCGGCCTCACCCTATACGCGGCTCGCCTCGGCCTTCGGCCTTGCCTCGCGCGTTCGGCTCGGTCTTCGACCTCGCCTCACCTTTAGAATTTAAACTTGTATGGCGGCTATCTTTGATTGGGGGGGGGGGGGACGCTGCGGGCTTCGCCCTATGCGGAGTTCGGCCTTCAGCCCCGCCCTATACGCGGCTCGCCTCGGCCTTCGGCCTCGTCGAATCTAAACTTGTATGGCGGCCAACTTGGATTTGGGGGGGGACGCTCCGGGCTACGCCCTCCGCGGAGCTCGGCCTTCGGCCTCGCCTTTTACGCAGCTCGCCTCGCCTCGTGGAGTGGCGTCGTGGTTCGGCTCGGCCTGCGGCCTCGCCTCACCACTCCTTGTATGGCGGCCATCTTGGAAAATAGTGAAATCGAAAAACTTACCCGATATTCGGAATCTTCGTCCCCCAAACCCCCCAGATACCGATTTTCGTCCGGATCGTAGCAACTTCATTTCCGGCAGCCATCTTGGATCCGCCATCTTGAAAAAAAAATTTGACAGCTAGCTCCCCCCCATCCCCCTGTAAAACATTTGTTCGAGCTCACTCCACTTATGTCAAACGGATCCGGAGATACAGTAATAAACATTTTGTATGGCGGCCATCTTGTTTTTGCGAAAATCGAAAAAATTACGTCACCGGTAGAATTCGACCAGGGTGTAGGTCGACCTTAGTTCGAGCGCCACCGCTCCATCTGCAACGGTTCGCCCGGGAAGGTGGGTCGCCACCTGATGAGAAGGTGGATCCGAGGATCTCGAGGTTTTCCCGTACCCTCCGCGTCACCCACTCCACACCTCCCATACAAAGTTTTCACCTCTCGTCGCTCCATCTGGGAGAACAATTCTGTCACCCAGTCAGTCAGTCAGTGGTATTGTAGCTTTATATAATATAACTAGGTTTTGCGTGGTGCGCGACCTGCTAAAGCAGGTCGCGAGGCGGTTGTGCCTTTTTTTATAAAAAACGACTCATGATCTTGGATTTGAAAATAAATGTCATTTTCGCAATCAGCACCCCAGAAAACGTATTAAACGACACCCATGACGGTTTTCTACAAAAAATGCATGTCCGCCATCTTGGATTTCAAAATGGATGTTATTTTCTTAATCAGCACCCCTGAATACCCAAAAAACGACATCCATGACGATATTTTGCAAAAAAATTATGTCCGCCATCTTGGATTTCAAAACGTATGTCATTTTCGGAATCAGCACCCCCGAAAATCTATTAAACGACACCCATGACGGTATTTTCCAGAAAATCCATGTCCGCCATCTTGGACTTCAAAATGGATGTCATTTTCGAAATCAGCACCCCTGAAAACCTATTAAACGACACCCATATCGGTATGATGGCGGTCGGCGGGTAATATGCTTGGTGACGCTTCGGGCTTCGCCCCACGCGGAGCTCGGCCTTCGGCCTCGCCCTATACGCAGCTCGCCTCGGCCTACGGCCTCAGCTCGCGCGTTCGGCTCGGTCTGCGACCTCGCCTCACCTTAAAAATCTAAACTTGTATGGCGGCCATCTTTGATTGGGGGGGGGGACGCTCCGGGCTTCGCCCTACGCGGAGTTCGGCCTTCGGCCTCACCCTATACGCGGCTCGCCTCGGCCTTCGGCCTCGCCTCGCGCGTTCGGCTCGGTCTTCGACCTCGCCTCACCTTTAGAATCTTAACTTGCCGCCATCTAGAATTGGGGGGGGGGGGACGCTCCGGGCTTCGCCCTACGCGGAGTTCGGCCTTCGGCCTCACCCTATACGCGGCTCGCCTCGGCCTTCGGCCTCGCCTCGCGCGTTCGGCTCGGTCTTCGACCTCGCCTCACCTTTAGAATCTAAACTTGTATGGCGGCTATCTTTGATTGGGGGGGGGGGGACGCTCCGGGTTTCGCCCTACGCGGAGTTCGGCCTTCGGCCTCACCCTATACGCGGCTCGCCTCGGCCTTCGGCCTCGTCTCGCGCGTTCGGCTCGGTCTTCGACCTCGCCTCACCTTTAGAATCTAAACTTGTATGGCGGCCATCTTTGATTTCGGGGGGGGACGCTCCGGGCTATGCCCTGCGCGGAGCTCGGCCTTCGGCCTCGCCTTTTACGCAGCTCGCCTCGGCCTACGGCCTCGCCTCGCGGAGTGGCGTCGTGGTTCGGCTCGGCCTGCGGCCTCGCCTCACCACTCCTTGCATGGCGGCCATCTTGGAAAATGGTGGAATCGAAAAACTGACCCAATATTCGGAATCTTCGTCCCGCAAACCCCCCAGATACCGATTTTCGTCCGGATCGGAGCAACTTCATTTCCGGCCGCCATCTTGGATCCGCCATCTTGAAAAAAAAATTTAACAGCCAGCTGCCCCCCACCCCCCTGTAAAACATTTGTTTGAGCACACTCCACTTATGTCAAACGGATCCGGAGATACAGCAATAAACATTTTGTATGGCGGCCATCTTGTTTTTGCGAAAATCGAAAAAATGACGTCACCGGTAGAATTCGACCAGGGTGTGGGTCGATCTTAGTTCGAGCGCCACCGCTTCATCTGCAACGGTTCGCCCGGGAAGGTGGGTCGCCACCTGATGAGAAGGTAGATCCGAGGATCCTGAGGTTTTCCCGTACCCTCCGCGTCACCCACTCCACACCTCCCATACAAAGTTTTCACCTCCCGCCGCTCCATCTGGGAGAACAATTCTGTCACCCAGTCAGTCAGTCAGTCAATCAGTGAGTGGTATTGTAGCTTTATATAATATAATAACTAGGTTTCGCGTGGTGCGCGACCTGCTAAAGCAGGTCGCGAGGGTTTTGTGAGGTAGGCTACAGGAACGGGAAAGAGGGGCTTTTGGATAGGTAGGTATTATGGACTTTGCGAAAACTAAATGTTAAGAATCGAAAGTTTTGAAATAATCACTTTGCGTAGTAGGCATGAAATAACTTCTGGTCATAATTATTTTTCTTTATTTTTTAACCAATGCAATTATGATTTACAATTTTAACTGGGTAGAAAGAGCTATATTTCTTAGAAAATCAAAAAAAAATTTGAGAGACAATAAGGAAAAACATAGAACTCGACGGCTGCATGGGTTGCTTTCTCTTTGCTTTATTTGTGCAGAATTACTTATTTTCATGTTTATGGTGTTACGTAAAAGATTTGGCTGTATGTCTTTGTCTATCCTGAAGAATAAAGAAAACTACCACTATAATCTATGGCCTGGGAAAAATAATTTAAAAAAAGTTAGTTGTGTTATTCGTCGAAAGATGGCACTGCATGCAGTAGGTACCAATGACTAAAGATGATGTACAGACAGCAATACGTCAAGTTACTCATTAGCACAAAGCTGACGCAATCTAAGCGGAACAAGGGCCGATGTAGAGGTCAATATGAAAAGCCTAATGTGTCGTCGTGTATATACTTGAAAACTGTGTTTAGTTTATTTAAAGTTTCTGTATTACAGGCCGTTCTGCCTACCCCGAAAGAATAATAATAGATGTGAGTGTTAGTGTGGTCATTAGCTATATTGAATTGAAAAACTTGGTGTCGTATCGACAAAATAGTTATTATCATTTATAAAGTTAATCCATTCACACCTAATATTTCCTACTGGGTAGCCAAAACTGCAGTTTTAAAACCGTTTGATGCCAGACGAACTATTTTTAGTAATATAATGAAACAAAAAATGAGTTCATAATAAATAAAAATTTAATCATATCAATTATTAATTACTAACACAGTTTATTTATCTAAATTAAATCGTTTTCTGCCTTGGCGTATTTGGAAGATTTCAAAATAATTTTGACAGTGTCGCCGAATGGTTGTCGCTTTGTTATCTGAAAAAATAATAAAAATGTTAATTATCTAAGTTGTTGTATCTGTTACACCTATTTTTGACTTTTATAAAATGGTGCTCGTCTTTAAAAGCGCACAGAATGCATTCCTTTGTATGTTTTTAAGACTGTTATTAGTTTAATATAATGTTTTAACGTAAATTTGAAAAAATCAGAGTAGGCTAAGTTCAGTATTGACTTTTATAATACATGAATATTGCTACCTACTCTTCTCTTAAGAGGGATGCGAGGGTTTTGCTGTATGCTGGGCGAAAGGCTGCCCACTTCTCACCATTATACAACTTGTTCCATCTGATAACCCTCACAATTTGTATCAAACATGGCATCTAGTGGTTCTAGAACCACTGATGCTCTACCTACCCCGTTAGGGATTATGGGCGTGAGCGTATGTATGTAAGTATATATGAATATTGCTATTTAAAACGCACATTGCAATATTTAAT
This sequence comes from Aproaerema taeniolella, assembly GCA_949987775.1. NCBI lineage: Eukaryota > Metazoa > Arthropoda > Insecta > Lepidoptera > Gelechiidae > Aproaerema > Aproaerema taeniolella. Next base: position 29,878,491 of record OX465243.1, read on the forward strand.
TTAATTTACTGTGTTTGTGTAATATCACATACATACGTAAGTTCATGCCAATAATCTCTAACCGGGTAGGCAGAGTATTAGTGAGTCATGAATATGAGAGTTATCAGCTATGATGATACGTGATATATTGTGGAGAAAGATCGGTAGTCTTTCGCTGACGACGTTATGACACAGCAAACCTTCGTGTGCCGTCTACCTACTGACTTTTACTGAAGCGTTTCTGTCACTACCAGTTCAGTGTGAAAACGTTGTTTAAATTGCTCTGTATGATTTTTCAAACAAATGCCTGATGAGTACGTACATAGATAGCGCTACATCAGTTAGTGCAGACGGTGCTGTAGTCCCGGCCCGGCCGCGGCTCGCGTCACTTGGTCGGCTTGATGCAGCGTCATTTTTATATCTGATGCGATTTGTTTCTTCTGTAATAAAATAATATTATTGTTTATACTTCAATGTATGAAATAAGATTTAAATATAATTAAATCAATATTAATGAGAGTCTCTTTCTGTAATATAGGCGTTCTGTAATAGTAATACGGGTGTGCAACTTAAACAATTATTTATCAATTGTTCATTGGCAGTATTAGGAATCGAACCCAATACCCCTTTTTTATAATTATCAGCAATGATGTGATGATACATCCATCATACATGATCTATTGTGGAGAAAGACTATTCGCCCATGACACAGCAAATCTTCCTTTGCTGGCTAACTATTGACTTTTACTGAAGTGTTTATGTCACTATCAGTTCAGTGTGGAAGATTTTTTTAAATTGCTCTGTATGATTTTTCAAACAAATGCCTCATGAATATGTACAGACAACAGCACGTCATTACCCATTTGCTCTACGAAATCTGGCGCTATTACGACTGGTATAAGGGCGACGTCGAGGTCACGTCAGGCTTCACCTACGTCGAGGTATGTATAGCCTGACGTGCTACCGTGTGTACATTGCGCTACATCAGTTAGTACAGAGGTGCTGTACCTGCTGTAGTCCCGCCCTCGGCTGCAGGTCGCGTTATGTGGTCCTCGGTTTTAGGCAAAGCAGCTTTATTTTTCTTTAATACGATTTCCTTCTGTAATAAAATAACATTATTGTTAATTATTAATATTACTTAAATGAATAAAACTTGAATATAATGAAATCAATACTAATGAGATATCGGATGAGTATTTATTTAATCACTTTAATATTAGGTATATCTTCATCTTCATAACTTCTCATCTGAATTCCGTGATCTTGACAATAAGAGAACCAGACTGGACAGAAACATAATTTCAATTATGAACGCATCGGACAGCATTTAATGCGACAAAATGCGACTCGGACTCAGATCTACACTGAAGTAGGAGTCATCTTGGTCATTATGATAGTGAGAAAAAGAAACAATTAAGTACAATATAGATAAAGACTTGAGTCTCCTTCTGTAATGCGGGCGTTCTGTAACAGTAAAACGATGTAACTCAGAAAATTATCACTTGTTTATTGGCGGTACCTATTAGGAATCGAACCTAAGGGTCAGCTCACACCGCGACGCGACATTGCGGATAGAGCCACTTAAAATTGAACTTTATTTATCACAAGTGAGAATTAAGAACACGTCGCACCACGCAGCGCCGCGCCTCGCCGCTCGCCGCGGCGTTCGCACAATGAAATGTTTATCTTTTTACGTAGTTAATAAAATTCAATTTTGAGTGGCTCTATTAACAACGTCGCGTCGCGATGTGAGCTGACCCTAATACCCCTTTTTTATAAATAGAATTTTATTAAATAAGTTTTACCTTCATTCTTGAAATCTGTAACAGTTGTCTACATTGCTTTAAGATAATGCTTTTATGACTGATTCAGTTTCTAAGTTTTAGCTTTGTTTTTTTTGGAGATTTGATGGCAGATTGTCGATATCTCTATAGGTATATATAATCTGAAAAAGTAAAACAAAGACTTGAAATACACACACATTAGACAGAACTGCATGAAAAGGCACAAGCAGCGGCGTTGCGAACCGCGTTAGTCTGTATCATGGTTTTTTAACTTATTTACTCCGATTACACCAAAACAAATACTATGAAATACCTCTGCTTGGTTATATCCGCTGAAGCAGTGTGGAAATGAAATATAAGGCTACTGAAATATAATTAATTCATTTAAAAAAGTATTTGTATTTAATATAATGACCTAGTTTCATTTTATTGCTTCAGTTTGAATGAAGACGTTCACTTTTAGAGTTAGCCTAAAGTGTCCATGGCAGTGCTGCTAGCATCTTCCATCGGTGGTTTCAGTTACGCGTTCAGTGCCCCGCCGCTTCAAATAGTCGCTTTCGTTACTCATCTAGAGATGTATCTTCACTATGAGTAGCGTAGTTTGTTTGATGAATAAGGCGATAGTTTCTGTAAAAAATAATAATTTAAAATTACATAAATGCATACATACGTTCACGCCTATAATCTCTATCGGGGTAGGCAGAACCAGTGGTTCTGGGACTACTTCATACCACATTTGGCATAAATTCATGAAACATGAGGTACGTAATATAATGGCGAAAGGTAATTAATTCAAAATTCGTTTTTAAAATTATTTACTCAGTGTGGAATAAGTTGCAATAAATTAAATTAGTCTAAGTATACTTTAATGATTGTTTTTATTTACTTATGTTTATTGTATAATATTTTTATTATTTAAGTAGGTACCTTGAATTTTGAGTCCACCAGTTGTCTTCGGTAACATATTTCTTGATTGTTACAGTGATGGTCATTGTTGAATATCTTCATGTTTACTTCTTCACGTAATTGATGGTTGAACATTGGTATTTCAATATAATCATTTAAAAACTGAAAGAGATAAAAACTTAAAATGTGAAGTGGTGCAGTTGTGAATGTTGTGATGTCATTCGCTTCACTTCAGACGAAAGATACTACTTATAAAACCGCACTGGTACATGATCGGAAAAGGAAAAAAAATGAATAAAAAGAGCTTTGTATTATTTAAAATATTATAGCAAGTACAGTGCAGTTAATTTAGTCTGAAGTTACTGAGCCCCTCCGCCACGTCAAGGCTGACCATCTTGGAGGGGAGCTAACTACTCTAACTACAAAGATAAAAGAGATATACAATAAAAATATACATAAACACCATGTACAATAAATAAAATACATAATAATAATTCGTAAAGAGCTAACTACACAAACTATTAAAATAATCACAAAATATTAAAATAAAAAGAAATGAATAATTTAATACATAAAATATCCTACAAGAGAGCTAACTTATTAAAATTACTATAACATATACATATATAATAAAATAAAAAATGACTATAATATATGAAATAAATAGAAATGCAATTAAGTGGAAAAAAAATTAATAAACGAAGTACATAAAGTATTAACTCATTAAAAAAAAATATCTACAATAAATACATAATATAAATAATTTTAAAAATATATACTTACGAATAATAAATATTTCTAATTAAATTCTATCTAAAACTAAATACGCCTGAAATGAAAAATAGAAACAAAACAATCTCGTGGGATAACAACGTCGAATCAGGTACTTCCCCGACCAAATAAGAACCGGAGTAAATACAATGACGTGTAGCCAATGATTGAGAAATCACCGTTATCCGCCAAACTCCTTTAGTTGAAAAACTGAAATTGCAAAAAACTTCTATCTACAAAATCGCTAACTACGATCTAATACTACTTTTAAAAGAGCAAAAAGAATTACTTCAGCAATCATGTATTACAATTTCATGCCATCAATCGATCATACCAGTCTTCATGCGTAACCACTAAAAAGCAAAATGTTGTTTATGAGTAATGTTGTAAGTGTACTGAGGTGATGTATGTGTAAAAAAGCATGTTTTGAAATAAAGCGTCTACTAAAGGAACTAATAAGCAAACTACATTTAATGAAGAGCTGAATCAAAATACAAATCGCCAAAGACCTTGACAAACAACGTAGAACCCGATGTCTCTTTAAGTTAAAAAAATCCTAAGCAGAATCTAAAGAACAAAAAGGACTAAGAAGAATGAAGAATAACAAAGACACAAATTACCTCTCGATATCCTATATTAACAACTAAAAATGACCCAAAGGCTTTGACGAACAACGTAGAACCCGATGTCTCTTTAAGTTAAAAAAAGCCTTAGCAGAATTTAAAGAACAAAAAGGACTAAGAAAAATGAAGAATAACAAAATCACAAATTTAATCACCTCTCGATATCCTATATAACAAATAAAAATGACTCAAAGGCTTTGACGAACAACGTAGAACCCGATGTCTCTTTAAGTTAAAAAAAGCCTTAGCAGAATTTAAAGAACAAAAAGGACTAAGAAAAATGAAGAATAACAAAATCACAAATCACCTCTCGATATCCTATATTAACAACTAAAAATAACCCAAAGGCTTTGACGAAAAACGTAGAACCCGATGTCTCTTTAAGTTAAAAAGCCTAAGTAGAATCTAAAGAACAAAAAGGACTAAGAAGAATGAAGAATAACAAAGTCACAAATCACCTCTCGATATCCTATATTAACAACTAAAAATTACCCAAAGGCTTTGTCGAACAACGTAGAACCCGATGTCTCTTTAAGTTAAAAAAAGCCTAAGCAGAATTTAAAGAACAAAAAGAACTAAGAAGAATGAAGAATAACAAAGTCACAAATCACCTCTCGATATCCTATATTAACAACTAAAAATGACCCAAAGGCTTTGACGAACAACGTAGAACCCGATGTCTCTTTAAGTTAAAAAAAAGCCTAAGCAGAATTTAAAGAACAAAAAGGACTAAGAAGAATGAAGAATAACAAAGTCACAAATCACCTCTCGATATCCTATATTAACAACTAAAAATGACCCAAAGGCTTTGACGAATAACGTAGATCCTGATGTCTCCTCAAAACAAAGAAACCAACGCAGAATTTATAAAAAATAAATTTATAAAAAAGGATAGAACAGATGACGAACCTCGTGCAGATTATGATGGAGCTAAAACGAAACTTATAATTCTAAAATCCGAACTATAAGCAAACTACTTTTAGCACTCATACTATACATCTCATTCGATCATACAAGTATCCATCCCTTGTATTCAGCTATATTATGAGTGTAGTGTAGTGTAGTGACATCATTTAATGAGGTTGGTACAATGGTAAACATATTTTTTCAACTGTAATTGAGTAAGATATCCACAGTAAGTGAACTATTGCCGACTATAGGGTTCACAAGTAAAGGTCGGAACCATGTGTACTGATTGGAAATCAATGATATGTGGGTGAACCATTCCTCTGTTAGAACAGTGCAAACCAATCTCGGAGACCGAGTGAAAAAGAAAGAAGCAGACCCACCGGTTGAACGTATTGAAGGTGTTAAGGTTGATATCTGGGAGTGACGTGGAGATAGCATGAGGATAATGTCGGAGAGCCGTTGATTCTCGAGTAAGGTCTCACTCAGATCAGGTAGCTGACCCCAAAGTAGACCGTCGGTTTGGCTGTACTGGTTCAGAACTGATTACTGGTTGCCCTCACCGTAGGACGACTCGGAGAAGGATGGAGAAACGAACTTGACACGTGAATGTGCTGCCTGTAGACTGCGCGATAAGTTGCATGTATATCCCACCCACTCCAACGAAAAAAACCAGAAGTATTCATCAACATTTATAACCAAAAAAACGGTTTAAAAAAAGTAAAAATTAAGCAGCCTCTTACAGTCGTTATTTTGCCTGTCTTTGAAACATAGATATTTTTTCATTTGCTCTTCTTTGAACATGCCTTTGTTTTGCATTAATCAATATGAATTTGGACAAATGAACTGTGAATTCTTCATTCGGCTCTAACAGTATTCTTAAACATAGTACAGTCAAGAGCAGGTCACGCTTTACACTACCAGTTTAAGCTGAGCTCTGATTTATACTGCGCGCCATACAATGCAGGGCCGGTCCAAAGTGTCAAGCTTGACGTGCTCTTGAGTGTACTATGACAGTGCATGTTGTTATTAACTTTTAAAAAATCTTAACCAATTATTACTTAACTTTAAAAGTTATAATTTTTACTAACTTTAAGTTCAATTTGTAATTTATTTTTTTAACATTAATATAAGAATTGATTTTTACATAGATAGCTCTTTTTATTACGAGAACAATTCTTTAGGCTTTTTACTAAAACAAAAATTATTATAAAAAATTACACTTATCTATCTGTCTTAGAACTGTTTATATTTTAAGTGAAGCCAATCATTTTTATTTCAAAACCGTTTTTATCAAAATAGGACAGAATGCAATGCACACATGTGACAAAATTATATATTACTTTGTTGTTTGTAAATTTTGTTCTACTTTAATAAAATTAATTTTGAAAATATTGAATTGGCCAGAACTGTTGGCCACTACAAAAAAATGAAATTATTGTGAATGGACATCAATATTATATTATAATTGAAAACACAATCTTAGCTTTAAATCTAACTTAGTCAAATAAGCCACTCCGTTTCATTCCTGGGGCAAAGCATTCGTGGTGCAAAGGTTGTCCCTTGCAATTCAACGCGGCTAGCGTCGTGGGAACCTTTGCTCCAGGAATCAAACGGGGTGGGTTATTTGACTAAGTTAAGTTATAATATTATTAAAACATCAATTTTATTATTAAGAAAATGGAAAGTAGAGGTCATTATGAATGAATAATAAAATCTGAACTACTTACTATTATTTTTTTTCTTAACTAAAATGTGTTGCTTTTTCCATGTTTTTTTTTATTTATTTTTTTATTTTTTTTATTTTTTTTATTTTTTTTACTTTTTTTGGTTATTTGTTTTTTTTGTTTTTTTGTTTTTTTTTTGTTTTTTTTGTTTTTTTTTGCAACACATTTTTACAATCACCATCTGGAACTGTTATTTTTGATTTGTTTCGACGCAATCTTCGTGTTTAGTTTCTGAAATGGTCTTTCATAATTATAGTAACGGCATTTTCAATCATAAGTGACATACAACTTCATTACCAACACGTATCTTACTTTGGCATACATTGTGAACATGTTATTAGATTCTGACGTCCACATATTATATTACTCCAACCAACTCCAAATCTTAAATCGGTGAATCGAAGGTGATTCAAACTTGAGGCGGCATGCATCGGTAAATAAGCTTCTTTCTCATGTTACAAGTTGTAGACATGAGAAGATATTGCAGAAAAACAAAAAAGACGAGCGGTGGATGAGAAATATTGTTATAATTCCGTTGAGTATATGTGGTAGGGTTCTCATCTCAACTTTTCACAGCACTTACAAAACCACTTTATACATTTTCATTTGTAAAATTTCTTGTCATTTTGTATGCTGAACTTTGAAACTTCAGTGTAGCACCATATATTGATAAATAAGTAGCATTTGTTGAGATAATCACAGATATCTTCTTTTTTAGATTGTCGCTTTTAGGATTGCCAAGTCCAGCGTACGGTGAACATGTAGTGGTGACGAAGTTGCTGGGTTGAATGTGTGCTAAAACATTTGTGGCTTGTGGGCTGCTTTAGGCAGTGCAGATGCGACATTGCCAGTATTGCCATTACAGATTAGAAGCACGTGTTGCGCCAACTATGATCTGGACCAGAAAGCGTGCATTGTGTTAACGATGATTCGTTGCTGTGCCTGTTGTTGATGTCGTAGAGTTTGATGCGATGAAAATTGCTTCGATATAAGATTGAAGAGATTGATTTTTCGGACGATTAAATAAAAAAAATGTTTCATAAATAAAATTAAGTATTAAAATTTTAAGAAATGAAGGTAAATTGTCTAGTTAGACGATAGTATAGTAAGTTCCACTTTCATACTTGTTTTTACATGATATTTCATAACTAAAGTAAGAAGTTAATTACACATAAGATTTTTTAAAGATATATTTAAAAATATAACTATACTTTTTGGAAAAGATATTTTGGTGTTTTTTAATAAATCAAAAGCAACAGTCAAAAAACAGACTTTTCATATATTATAAAAACATTTGAATGAATGAGAAGTTAAAAGGTAATTTTTTTTTACATCATTACTCTAATTATTAGATAACTCGTAAGTAAACATCTTAGTCGAAAAAAATTTAAAAGCCGAATGTAGAAATCTTGTTGCAATTTGTAACAAGTAATTTAATATAATTCATATTTAAAGATTGTCGCTGTTTTAAACGAATAGAAAAGGCCACCTAAGTTTTACGTAAGTATGTAATTTTTAATTAAAAATATTCCATGCAGGATGTTAAAGACAGCTTAGCAAATACAAGAACGGTTGAGTTGTCACGGTTACATATTAGATAACAAAAAATCTAATTATTTAATTTTTTTAAAACAACAAATTATAAAATATAAAATACAGTGCTTCGTTTTTATATTTCATCAAAAGTTTAATTGAACAAATCTAGAATATGAACATTTGAATCGTCAGTTATAGTCTATGGGTAAATTAATAAATCGTAAATCATCAACTGGATAAATTAAAAATAGTCAAACCGTTTTTTGTTTTTAATCCTTTAGGTTAACTTTATTTTTCCCCCTAGATGTAATTTTTAAACACTTGAGGAATAAATTATTTGCGATTATAGAATTTGATGAGAAGTAATTTTGGTACAGACATCAGAAAGTCAGGTTACCCATTTGCGATACGAAAGCAAACGTTAATACGAGCAAGATAAGGGCGACGTCAAAGTTAAATTGTATAGCATGATGTGTTGCCGAAAGTATTTTAAATTGATGTTTAGCAACTTTTGGTGAGTCTAAAATTTAATAGACACATATATTAAATTTTGCTAAAAATGTAGATCATTTTGACTTTTAAAATTTGTTATCCTGTTTGTTGTTCTTTTAAAATTTTTTTAATAAATTTTATATTTTCTAATATGTAATCATGTACACATAATTATGATCGGCTGAAACTACGCAACGAATCGCGTAGTTGCGCGTGTCGCTATTATTCTGAGATGAATATTACAGTTTTTCGTGTTTTAATCCTTGGCATGCCTGGTGAATGAAAATGACATCATATGCCTGGTAGGGTCTGAGAGACATATTTAATAGCCAAAAACATTTGAAATTCAAGATTTTTTTGTTAAGATTCGGTTAGAATATTTATTCTTGTTCATTATTAAGAAAATTATAGATTACTTTCACATTAAAGTTTAGATTCTAACTGAAATAAACCTATATTGGATAGCACAACAAAAACAAAGAATTCATATTTTATACACAATCTATCTTATATGGTTAAATTTTATACTGGCATGAAGAAAGGAGACAAATGGAATTAGTCAAAAGAAAATGTTAGGTAGACCCTACCAAAATCTGAATACTTTCCGCATATCTTTCTCAGGAGAAAGTTGGCTAAGGATTGCCTGTAGAAAGGGGAATGTTTACATGGCTAGTTTATAAGTGAACTTGCCATAAGCGACATTAGACATAAATTTATATATATTTAAAACAATAGGTACGAAGGATTTTCCAGTAAGGCGGGCCCTGAGACTCACCAGGCATGCCGATGGTTAAGCTGTCAATAATGTTTTTATGAGTAAAATAAAGTATTATCAAATAAGTAATTTCAATTTAATATTAAAATTAGTAAATTGTGAAAATTTAGGGTTACAGTTTTTGCTAAGCTGTCTCTTACATCTTGTATAGCTGCATTAATCAACATTCAGATTATCATCCCCCTTGTCATAAAACATAATCAAATACCCCCCTCCCCTACTGATGCTTTTGAATGGCCCCAAAAACAATGATGAATACTTCTGATTTTTTTCGTTGAATCCACCCCTGCCCCCGATTGCGATTGCGAATCCAAACTTATCGCAATCGGGGGGCTGGGGCTGGGTTCACCGAAAACGGTTGCGGCAAGTTTGAAAGAGTTTACCAAGCCTTTCTACTTTGGTAAACACTTTCAAACTTACCGCAATAGTTTTTCGTTGAACCCACCCCAGGCCCACGATTGCCATTAGTTAGAACGTGTTTACCAAGCGTTTTAGTTTTGGTAAACACATTCAAACTTACCGCAATCGGGGGCCTTATTTCACATGCAACTTACCGCGCAGTCTACAAACAGCGCATTAACGTGTCAAGCTCGCCTCCGTCATCATCTCCATCCGTCTCCGAGTCATCCTACGGTGAGAGAGCTTTTACCAGTGACCTTCTCGTTCTGAACCTGTACAGCCAAACCGACGGTCTATTTTGGGTCGGCTACTTGATCTGAGTGAGACTTGACTCGAGAATCAACGGCTCTCCGACATCATCCTCATGCTATCTCCACTTTACTCCCAGCTATCAACCGAAATACCCCCAATATGCTCGCCCAGGCAAGTTTACTTCTCACTCGTTCACTCAGCGTCCACAGACCGGTCGTCACTGTGCTAACAGCCGAATAGCACACCTGATCATCGATGACTAATCCCTACACATTTTTCCTACCTTTACTTGCAATTTCTATAGTCAGTAATAAGTTTACTCACTATAAATACCTAACTCAATTACAGTTTGTCAAAAATATTTTTAACAGTTGTACACAACGACATTGAATGATGACACTGTAAGTGTTATGTGTGTATAGTGTACAAAAAATGCGCAGTGTACATCCATTGCAGCACATGATTTATGATTTGAAATTTACAAATATAGTCAACAACGTATAAAAAAAAACAATGATAATATTACGGTGTAACGATGATAATAAAAAGATGATAACGATTGATTAATATGAAATAAATTACTTAAAACTAATGGAACCATTCAACCGAATTCTACAGAAGTGAACAATTCTATAATAAACGTTTTCAGGAAGTACCATATGTCAATTTAAAAGTTGAGAAATAACTACATTATTTGAGTAGGGATGATTATTAACGAATCGGCCTCTAGGTATTAGGATTTTAATGTCTTCTTTTTTGCGAACGCGACCTAAGGCCACATAGAGTTGGCCGTGACTAAAAACGTCCGACCGAAGATCCACTCCTACTCGTTTAATCGTCTGACCCTGACTCTTGTGAATCGTCATAGCATAACATACCTGCAACGGGAATTGGCGGCGCAACATTTCAAAAGGACTATTGCGATCTATGGGGGCTTTAAAGAGAATGCGAGGTATCAAAAATTCACGCGGGCTATCGAATTTACGAACAGTGATTAAACGTGCAGATGCAGCTATGACGACCACCTTCGTCCCGTTAACCAACCCGTCAGCGAAACTAAGATTACGCATGATCATACAAACGGAATTGACTTTAATTTTTAAATCGAAATCTGGAACTCCCTTGGGAGATAGTGTATTCAGAAGGTCGGGGCCCAGAAATACTTGATCGGCGTTTTCGCTTAAAATTTTGTCAATTGCATAAAAATGCAAGATATCCCCCGGCACACGATCTAATACTTTAATATTAATCTCTCCAACGGCATCATTGCGAGTACACAGAATTGCTCTCTCGGCACAAAAGATCGGATCCGAGAGGTTTTCAGCGGGAAAGACGAATTCAATCAAGTCGTCCAAGGTTGGAGCAACCTCGATTGAATCGAGCTGAAACAATTGCTCAGCAATTCCGTTTACTGGCAATACATGAGGAGGCAACTCGTTGGAGCCCAATTGCAAAAGAAAATCCGCGTATTCGGCGTCCTCCCTGCACCGTTGTGAAGTTAATAAAGAGAAAATTTTCAAATTAGGCCACAGTTGCGAGGTTTTAATAGACGAATTTAGAATATCCCAATTCGAGCGCGCACCCACTACGACCGGGGGAATTTGCCTGAAGTCCCCAGCGAAAACGATAATTTTGCCCCCAAAAATTTTGTCCGTACCCATCAAATCTCGCAACGATCTCTCTAATAAATTGAACAAGAATTTGTGAGCCATCGGCGCTTCGTCGTACACTATGAGGTCGGCGTTATAAATCAGTTCAGCCCTTTGAGAACCATTTGTGATGTTCCAGACTCCGCGGTCATCCACAAGATCTAAAGGAAATTTGAACAAGGAATGCGCGGTCATTCCACTGGGACAATTTTGGGCGGCTATTGCGGATGACGCACAATTCAAAACTACGCCGCAGCTGCTACGAATATGAGCGGAAATGACGTTTAATAAAAGTGTTTTGCCCGTTCCGGCGGGTCCATCAATGAAAATAGCAGTATTATTTGAGTCATGGAACTCCCTATCCCTGCAAAGCCTATCAACGTAATCGAAAATGGATCTTTGTTCGGACGATAACCGCGGTAACCATTCGTCAACGAATGATTTAGCACTGTCAAAATCGTGCTCCGTACGTTCCCTATCTAGCTCGGTACTACTATCAAAGACTTCCGGCAAGCCTTGATCTACTAAAGACGACCCGTGTCGTCGTAGCAAGCGACTTATTTGAATGAGGCACATTTTAATCGCGTCGTCTTCGTCACCTGGCATTCTATGCAAAAAGTCCTCAGCCAACTGACGTTTAAATTTGTCCCACAGTGTTGCGACCGGGGCACCGTTAACAGCCAAGAGCACGAAAAAGCTACGAAGGCGTGGTCCTGTGAAAAAAGTTGAAGCTTCCGACATAGCCATATCGTACTCGACTTCATCATCCGCGAGACCTACTGCTTTGGCAGCTTCCTGAAAGGTTGTGCAATTCGGACCACCGATCAACAATAAATCTGTGTAACTGCGACACGGGTAAACATTTAATAAAATTCTTAAGTAGAATTGCTCACCCCTGTTCGGCTCGACCCAGAAAAGACGCGCGACGAGCTCACCCCTCACTCTTTTAGTAACGTATTTTCCGTTTTCAGTGCGAATGGATTGGACAGTTTTTAAATTTGGGTCCTTGGCATGCATGTTATATTGTTCAAAAAAGTCCAGGTAAGTCAGTCTGTCAAATTCTGCAGTTAAAGGTCTATTGAAATAATCTATAAGATCGGAACTTGCGCGGTTTACTGAATTCTCTATGTCGTTGGGTCTGAAAAAAACTGAATGTTGATTGGGCAAATGGACACAAAGATTTTTAACTGTTGGCGCCAATTGTGTCAACGGAAACGCTAAAGTTCTCCACGCTGCATCGCTAGATCCGATGTAGCGTTTCGTGACGTATTGTTCGATTTCGTTGTTACGATTGGCTTCGTCAACGACGGCGACACGGGCTTCGTCGGGACCTTTGGTCATATACTTAAAAAGATATTTAATTACGGTGCGCTGTGAAGAAACTTCTAAATTTATGTGAGCGTCATATTTCAAAAGCAAGGCGGCATTGTACGGGACGACCCATAAATCGCTAACTTTAACATCTCTGCCGCGGAATTTAATGGTGGCCTCGTTTTCACCATTGCGGCGGAGATTAATAAAACCCTTATCGTCACAGAAGGTGACAGACGTTTCCCGCTTTGGAAAAAATTTCGTGCATTTTCTTTTCTCGCTATCCCAACACAGAAGATCTGTGCGGTGAGGCGGGCCGCACGGTCCGTGAATCATATGGTCGAGGACTGCCTTACGCAACCTGCCCTCAGCTTCGGACGGGTCAGGTATGTCAGCACGAACAAATTTATCTATCTCTACACTATCTGCAGGCCCACCGCCTTCAACCCTGAAACAAATATGCGCATGCGGCAGTCCTCTTTTTTGAAACTCTATTACGTGCATCATATATGAAATATGACCAAACCATTGCCCGCTCTTCAAATCCCTAATCAACTGAGCCAAACGCAACTTAAAAACTCGAGCACAAATTTGGGGGTTCGCTCGTTGACCCGGCAATATTGATTGCCTTATTTCGGGCCAACGTGTGTTGCAAGTGAAAGTTAAAAAGAACGACGGTGGGCCTAACCTGTTCACTATTGCTATAGCGTCCAGGTACCTCATTTTCATGTAACGCGGACCCCCTGTAAATGAGCTGGGCAAGTAAATTCGTCCCGGTACAACACCGCCTTCGCCTAATATTGTCTCATCGTTTTGAATTTGCGTTCGCGTCTCTAATAATTCTGAGAGTGGTGCAACCCTAAGCGGGTCTTGTTGACCTCTCGCTTGGGCATGTTCTATAAACCGGAGACGCTCTTCAATGATTCTACAATATAAATCAACTAACCACTCCTCAGACAACCGGCTAAAATTACTAAATCGCGATTCGGACAAGAGTAAACAACGAACATATTGAAGCTGACTAAGCTTGTTGCCGCTGTTGTCGACTTTCCCAAGGCACCAGCCCGGATTTCCATGTGGATATAATAAGGGATATTGAAAGCTCTCGTAAAGAGGATGCATTATATCCACGGGATGCGGCCTGCTGTCTCCAATTTTCCATATCGCAATGCTTCGCGGGACGTACTGTTCACGATCCGTACTGATAATGGCCGAAACTTCGTGACCGAAAGGTTGGTCACCAAGAATGTTGCCGTGAGTGGCGCGAGAAGTTCTCTGGAACTGTATAAAGGCCTCGGACGATGGTTCTAAACTTAATCTCCTAAAACAGTCTATATAAGGATTGACGCTATGTAAAAGAACTCGAAATCGATCTAATTACCTGTCTATCGAGGCTTAGATCGGCGGCCAAATTTTCCCTTTCGGTGTTGTCGTTAATATAAAAATTAATGTTATTGGGAGTTTCATTATAAGATAAATCAAAAACCCTGTGATAAATACGGCCCTGAATTTTAATAAAAGATAAACCCTCAAGATGCTGAAACCCATGCGAAACTCCCAGTGCGGAAAACGAAAACAAGTTGTTATACGCACGGGGCCTACCAAGAAAAGCTGGATGAGAGTAAAAATCTTCATCCAGAGGGGGAAAGTTTTGAACTTTGCATGCCCCCTGACGACAACACCATTGTCTACTACTTTTTTCCTCATCAAAAAGAGGGGCCCCACAATGCGGACATATAAATGTCTGCTGACTCAACAGTGATGTGTTTTTAAGTGAAAAAATCGGAATGAGATCAAGTTCAGAACCACGTTTTTCTCCGATCAGATTTCTGGATCGCCGCAACGGTACGTCCACGTTCCGCATTGTTTCGTTATATTGTCGCGTCGCGGTTTGGTTTACTTCGGGGTGTTGCTCGCTGTAACGTTGAACTGCGGCGCGATTCACCTCGGGATGAATTTCAGAATATCTCTGAACAGCGTCACGATGCACTTCCGGGTGCGTTTCTGTATACCGTTCTACAGCAGCGCGATGCACTTCCGGGTGCGTTTCTGTATACCGTTCTACAGCAGCGCGATGCACTTCCGGGTGCGTTTCTGTATACCGTTCTACAGCAGCGCGATGCACTTCCGGGTGCGTTTCTGTATACCGTTCTACAGCAGCGCGATGCACTTCCGGGTGCGTTTCTGTATACCGTTCTACAGCAGCGCGATGCACTTCCGGATTATTTTCAGTATATTTCTGAACGGAGGCGCGGTTCACCTCCGGATTATTTTTTTTATATTTTTTTACCGCGTCCAGATGTGCATTTTCTTTAGTCGGTTTCCTACCACGTTTTCGCTTTCTGGGCCGACCGCCTTTGTTGGTTTCGGTAATTTTTTCAGTTTCGAGTGGCTCTACGAGGACAACTGGCTTTAATTTCGTTAATTTTAAATCCCTTACTTTTTCAACCACAACCACGGGTTTTAGAAGCGTCAGTTTTTGATCTGTTTGTATATTTTGCGCGGTTTCGCAGTTTGTTGTGGTTGCAGGTTGAATTACTGCGGAATTGATTTGCACAGAACTTGACATAGACCTTTCGGAACATTGGGTGGTACCTAACGAAATCGGTTCAGGCGTTTCAATGGAAGGAGTCGTCATTTGTTGGTTTAAATTTGATTCAGAGTTTTGAGTCAACGGCATGGAAAGTGATCGAAGTACCTGTGTCTGAGATGAAATCGGTCCAGGAGATTGGTAATCTTTTAAAAGCGATTCAGAGTTTTGAGATGACGACGGCATGGAAAGTGACCTGAACATTCGTGTCAAGTCACTTACCGGTTCAGTCGTTTGGTTCATCGGTTCAGTCGTTTGGTTCATCGGTTCAGTCGTTTGGTTCATCGGTTCAGTCGTTTGATTCATCGGTTCAGTCGTTTGATTCAGCAAAATCGATTGGGAGTTTTGAGAGGAAGGCCTTCCCAGTACGCGCACTCTGTACATCACGTACCTATCACCAAACCTGCCACCAGCAAAAAGAAGTCTAGCTAAGTGTTCAGTAGTGTTGCAACTGAACAAACGAGCAACAAATGGTCCTACGCTACTCATTCCTTCATTAAAGTTATGTGCATCCACAGCGTGACTATTGAATAAATAGTACACGTCCTTATGTCTCCAAAAGGAGTATGTGTAGCCCTGCCCTGTGAACAAAATAGTATCAGTGCCGTCGACATGAGCGGCACTGAAAACATATTTTCGTAAAATTTCGTCAAGCGTCTTAATTTTCTCCTCGTAATCAGAAAGACTGCTCGGAAAACAGTCATATGCGACACAGTTGTCCCCTACATTCGCAATTTTTACGTCAACATTTTCGACGCGGAATTCGGTGAATAGTTCATCCGGGCATAAAAGACCTGATTCGAATCGATTTTTGGACTTCAGATATTGAATAATATCCGTATATAAAGAGTCCCCATCAAGCAAAATGGTGTCGATATCTGTATCGGTTAATATATTATCGCGGTCTTTTAAAATTGAAAATACTCCGGCATATGCTGCGATGGCAGTACACTGCGTACCTCTGCCTTGAAAAATGTCAGACCCTTGATGGATAGAACCTAAAAATATAAAATTTATGTTTTACGTAATGGTAAATAAACTATTTGTAATATCATAATCATAATGTATTCCAAATTTATTAGTGACTTTTCGTTTAAGCCGTTAATGTAGAGGTCAAAAATGTTCCAAAAAACAAATAAAATAATTTTCAATTTAATAATGAGAAAATATGTTATTATCCTATCACAAATCAGTAAAATCATGAATATAAAGCCCCCTATCACAATTACTAAAAGTACCTACTTATTAATAATTTTATTAAGGAACCTAATCATAAAAGATAAAAAAAGAGATCATTCCTATAAACCTAAACACGCTATATTTACCGTAACTATCTAAGGAGTTGTATACCTACTACAGACTTTTTGATGGTACAGTATCAGTTCAAGGTTAAAAAAAAATCAAATCAGTCGGACCTACAAAAATTAGAAAGACCCTTTTATCACGTCGGAATCACATCGATCATGTCAGCTTCCAAAAAAAATCACATCTAAATCGGTTCATTCGTTTAGGAGCTGCGATGCCACAGATATGCACACAAATACACACGTCAAACTTATAACTCCCCTTTTTTGTCAGTTTGCACAACGAAAAAGAAAGTCAGTTTGCACGACCCGCTTTAACTTGCTAAGTGATAAATTGATAAAATAAAAGTGACAATGATAACATAACTGTTTTAAATTTGGTGAAATGTTATATAAATTCATATCTACAGCACATGATACAAGTAAAGGGCAAAATAGATAAACTAAAAAAGATTTCATAATAAGTAAGTAGTATGTACAGAGGCCAGCACATTAGGTTACTCCATTTTTTCATAATAAAACCGCTCTTATCTCAACAGCACAGAGTGCACGCGTGTGGTATTCTGAGTAACGGCCGTCATTATTATAATACCTACTGGTCAATTTGAGTATGTTTCCCCCTTTTTGTGTATGATATTAAAATGATAGATACAAAGTCCAAAATGTAAGCTTGATGTGCATTTGAGTATGCCTACTCACTCTGCAGTAGAAGGTAGGTACCTAACGTCAAGTTAATTATTTGTTTAGATTTTAAGGTCTTAATAAATAATAATCTATGGAGGGAACGCCCGTCAGGCACAGGCGGGTGATCAGTCCACTCATATGGGACCATTTTATACTATAAATAATAATAATAATAATAAAAAAAGACTTAAAGAAAGCGATAAATAAAGACAACATAATTTAATGTGCTTCGTACCTATTACCTACTGATTTGTTTTAATTCAGTGTAAAGGCGGCCAACAAACTCATTTGATTTGGTTTGGGACATTATGAAATTCGGTTAATTTAAAAAAAAACACTTATTTTTCTATTTTTAGTGTACAGTCAACAGCACATCAGGTTACCACAAACTGTCAAATTTCCCCAATGGATAGTAAATTCTAACGCTCGGAGATAAAATTGAAAATCGATTGAAGAAATTTGACAGTTTTGGATAGCATGATGTGCTGTTGACCCTGTACTTACATGAGAATTATCGCGCACAAACATACATACATACAAATCAAACTGATAACCTTTCTTTTGAATTCTGTTAAAACACCAAAACCTTCTCCTAAATGTAACAAATACTTATTTAAAACTGCATCAAAATCTGTGCAACCAAACGCGAGATAATCGCGAACAAACATACATACACTCAAACTTACAGATGAAACTGAGAAGCTCTTTTCTTTTTAAGTGGATTAAAAAGTATAGTGACTGTATCTTAATCGACACGGTTTCAGGTTCAATTTCTCGCTGTTAGTTTCGTATTAAAATGCATACCTAATAATTGTTCGTCTCTTATCTGGGTATTTATATTTATATATGTATGTAGGTAGGTGTACACTTCCTCGTGTTGGACTGGGAATTAAAGAAACACTTAGAATATGCTAACTGCCAACTCTTCCCACAAGGTAGAAACCAGTAAATGAGACGCGAGCCTTCAGCTTTATCGCGGGCGGAAGGCTGTCAACCTATTATATCACCACTATACCTACTCATGTTCTATCTTATGATTATGACCCTTGAAATGTACTTATGTCAAATGTAGTCTCATATAGCTGTAGAACCACATGGTGCTCTCTGCCTACTCCGACAGGAATTATAGACGCATATAGTATACATATGTATGTGTACGGCCGGTTTGGTCGAGTGGTACTGGCGCCGCTGCCTTTTGATCGACGGATCCTGGGTTCAATTCCCAGTTGGGGTAAATATTTGTGTAAAAAGCATTTGTGTCCATCTTTGTGTATGTTCTGAGGCACTCACGACACAAATTAAAACCTTAATGTGAGCCTAAGAATGTGCAATGGTTGTATGTATGTAGGTATAGGTAGGTAGGCTTCAAAAAATACACGGTAACTACAAGACAAACCTTTAATGTCATTAAGTGAGTAGGTATGTAATTTATAGATGAATACCTAGGTACAAATAAAGGTGATATTTCACTTTTATATGGAGCTTGGGCCTGGTCATTGTACAGTACTCCATTACTAATGATGACATTAGTAGCATCTATTTTTCATAAAATACATTAGTTTTATTGTAGAAAAATATTTAAGATTGATTATTCTTCTTCTTCTTCTTTATTTTTAATGGCAATCCATCGTCTGATTATTATTGCCATACTTACAATGATGGTGGAATGAAATGACAGAGTCATTAACGACAGTTGACAAGTGAACGCGCGTTCAAAAATTTATCTACCAGTTTAATCTCATGACATCAAAATATTATAAAAGGTAATGCTCTGGTGTTATTATTCTTAAGCTATTTAGGATTTACTTGTTAAATACAAACAAGTCGATTAATTATTAACAATTAAGCATTGACTATTTTGAACGTGAATTGTCAAACAATATGGCAACCTCAGTGTGGTAACTACAAAAACACGTATGATTTTCAATATTTTATAATTTTCTACAAATCAGCCAGGGATTTTTGAAACTATTTATTTTTTATTTTTCTGGATACTGTACAAAGACCAGGCCCATTTTGAAAAATCACCTTTACTACAATGATGAATTTTGATGATAATAGCCAGACCGCCAATCAGTGGTACCTATCTAAAGTAAGGTGTATAAATATGGTTAATATGGGGGTCGCTTTACTATACATAATATTTAAAGGGTACATACAATTTAAAAGCTCACCAAAATGTGTTTCCTGAAGTGTTGTAGATATGAAGCTATATAGATCTACCTATTTATTAGGCACCTACTTATTTGAAATATGTATTTATAAATTAAATTTTAGCTAAAATACCTACCTAAAACTCTTACTTCATCATACCTAAAAATACTTCCCTGCTGGACAAGGAATGAAAAAAAACCATAGAATGTACCAGTTACCAACTCTTCCCAGACATTCTATAAAAGCCAGTAAGTGAGACGCAAGGGTTTTGCTATAACAAACTAACATCATTGCTTACCCCTAAGAATTAAAAGTTTGAGAGTATGGACCTAAAACTCTCATACTCGTAGGTCAAAAAAAATTTACTAAATTTAAAAATAAAGTACCTACCTATAGGTAGCAGGTGTTTTTGTATTTATAAAGTAAAAATACTTTGATAATTAGTTTTTCTAACAAATAAAACTACACCTACCAAGCATGCAGTTTTAAAAAGACAGAGAAAAAACACAACTAAAAAGAAAACCAGTTCAACAATGAGATTGTAAAAAAAAGGAAGGTTCAGCTTATTCTATATCAATATGTAGATTTCTTAGACGGTTATTAAAAAAACAGTCTTCTGACAACATATTTCAGCATTACATGGGTAAACACAATTAAGTGCTTAATATTTTCTATAAAAATACTATTGAATAGGCGTTGAGAAAATACTCTTACTTTTCATATTTTCTGGCATCATTAAATTTAAGTTTTAATTAGTTAGGTATAAGAAAATCATTGAAACAATAGTTACTAACATGACCCACTGACCATATTTTTAGCTAATAAAAATAGGTACATACCGGCAGCTACGCTAATTGGTGAGGCTTCCATTTCCATTGATGATACTTGAACCTATGAAGTAAAATTACATTTTAGTAAAATATTCTTCCTATTAAGAGGTAGGTACTTAAGTAAGTACATACCTACTTCTATTTAAATTTACATAAGAATCCCATTTACATTTCAAACTATATTAATCTCAAACTTAATAGCACAGAAAGAACACCTAATTAACATGACCTTGACGTGGGAGCCCCCTGCAAGTAGGTACCTACCTACTTACGTACCTACATTAACTGCATAGGTACCAACCAACTATACTTAAAAGACGCTTTTACGGCGAAGGAAACATTGTGGAGAGACTTGCATATTAGTTAGAATATTTATATGATTCAACCCGATTGTGAGGTACTTACTTAAGTAGTTGGCGCGCCGCGTCGCAATATCTACCTAACACACTACCTATTCACAATGGTTTGACCTCATAAATCTTTCAGTTTTTAAGAGTAGGTACCCACCCTAAATGAAAAACTAAATAAAGCACTAAGAATAATTAAGATATTACACAGAAATCTCGTAATATAAGACAATTATTCCAACGGTAACTAAGTTACTTGGGAATTTTCAGGGGTTATTTTTAGTCTTACTTACCTTTATGACAATCGTTTCAGTAAGTATCATTTCAAATACTTAATGAATACCTACTGTTTGCATTAAATATTACTGAAACACAACATTTAAATTACGTTTAAACAAAGAAAACACAAAAGACGCTACTGATTTTTTGAAATGATAGCTACTTTGTAACGGTCGTTACTAACTATAACAAATGCACAAACTAAAACAAATAAACTTAGAAACAAATGTTACACATATAATAATAATAATCACCAATAACTTAATATACTTATTCATAAAAACATTAAAAACTGCTAAATTTATTAATAAAATAGAAATAAAACACAGTACTCACCAAGCTTCATCAAAAGGAAAATGAATTTAAAAAAAAAAGGGAATACCATACCATGCTAAATCAAAATCAATAACTCAAAAATGTCCTAAAATAATAAAAATTAAATAGATTTTGTCGCAATGCTTTTTTTTATACAGTTGTCATAAAAAAGGATTTAACATCATTTACATAACAAAAAATGAGGATTTCCAAACCATTATTGGCTTCGTAAGATATTAAGTAGCCAAAATTACCGAAAGTAAACCGAAAACCGAATTTGATAAACTAAATTGTTTATAAACCCTTATGTTATCGAAATAAATCTAATAAAACTGTACACGTAGTGCCAACAATGGACAGTCTTTTGCCTCAATGGAAACAATGCTGACCTTTTAAAGATTCAGATATCATAACATACATTTGTAATTTTCTATTTATTGTCTTTATTGTATTTTACAGCAATAATTGAAACGTGTCGTTAAACAAGTTACCGCTTGCCATATAAAAAAAATGTGTAAGTCATTCTTAATTTTATTTATTTTATTTTATTTGTACAAAACCATTGTTTTCAATCTGACCGAGAAGGAACAGTATTCTTAATTTGTTTGTCACAGAAGTACACCTCGTTGATTAACGGACGAGGCTCTGACATATAACAACTCGTAATGGCTATCTCATTGATATTGAAGACTTCGCCAGTCCATATTTTAATTTTTATTAATTCGATAAGAACATTAGAGATTTTTTTAATATCTTGGTTCGCGCGTAGTGGATTATGGAGGGAAGAAGGGGGTGGATAGGAGAGGGTACTATCCCCTTATGATTTCCACCGCACGGAAACCGATATTATTATTTTTAAATGAAATTTAGATTTTAAAGTTACGTATGGGACGGCTGCGCGGAACTGCGACAAGAGCTCAACGCAACCAAAGTCGTTTTTGGCACTCCGCTGTCCGCTGTCGAGGCACGGTCATTTCTGGACTACTTGGAAGCTATTTTGTCCACCAATTTATTTTGTCTACGTTCACTATGTAAATAAATGAGAAAATAAGTGAAAGCTGTTACTTACGGGAAAAATCCCAGCGAAATATCAAATGTGCTTCCGACTTAATACAGTAATAATAATTTTCACTTATTTTAGATTCAATTTAAGTACTTTGATTAAGTTCCTCATATTTTTCATACACTTTTTTTATATATTTAAAATATGAGTTCTGTTTACCTTTGACTGACAAAATTAGCTAAGATTGTAAACATTTGCTTTATTTTGGCAACACCGTTTTTGTTAAACGTTTATCATTATAAGGCAGAGGTCAACACTAAGATACAGCCAAAACATTTGTATAAAATATTGTCACTTTAATTTTTTTTTGTTCCTCAGTAAAGCATATTGATCAAAACATGAGGAAAATATATTTATATGAATATATGGTACGAAAATAGCGTAAGAGCTAGATTTTTCTTTAAGGAAAATGAAATATTTAAATGTGTAATGAAGAAATAATTTAAAAAAAATGGCTGTACGTACGGCTCCGTTCTTTGCCTATGTAAATACACTATGAGTGCCTTTACTGCATTTATTATTGTGATTTTAAATTTACTTTTGAAATGAAGGAAAACTTCTTTCCTCATTGCCCTATTTGCCCTAGTCTTATCTAGATTTTATCCTTGTAGGTACCGCTTATTGTTTGTACCGTAATCTCTTGTAGTTTCCAACCTTGACATTGGTCGCTGGGTCATTGTCAACCTTTGAAGACAAAGCCATATACCTACATAAAAATTTATTGATTGATACTTCGGATCTGTTTAGAAAGTCATAGTCGCTTGATTGTGTGTTATTAGAGACAAAGGTAAATATTATTTGTTTCCTATTTTTTCCTTATTTAATTAATTAATCACCAACTACCTACTCACTGATAAAAATAAATGTTTAAATTTCATTGTAATTATGATTGGTGGATAAACTTATCATTAGTCACTGCTCACCCAAACTTGCCAAAGTTATTATCGTCGGACAAATAGGAAAAGGGGCAGTTACATAGAAGTAATGTTTTAATGTTGGGGGTGTCTATATCTATTTAAATTAATTGGCTTGTAAAGATTAACCCAACATGGAGTAATTCTAACAAATAATTTGTTTTACAGATTCATGAAACGCTTATGTACAACCAACTAAGTATATGAATGAGCTACCAGCAGACTTAAACTTACATCAGTAGTTCACAAAAGTGATAGCCATTGAGGTAGATACGGTCTGGAGCAGCGACCACATACTGGAAAGCACAGCGAAGGAAGACAAAGTGAGCAAAATGGACCGATGACGATCGTGACTTTAGTAATAAATGCATTAGAAAAATTATAGCCATTGAGGTAGATACGGTCTGGATCAGCGACCACGTACTGGAAGTCACGGCGAAGGAAGGCAAAGTGGACCGATGATAATTGTGACTTTAGTAACAAATGCATTAGAAAAATTAAAGGCTTCTACCTCAAATAATATTGTTTTAATTTGGTCATTTAATAATATTGATTAATTTGGTCATTTATTTTAAGTAGGTACTTAAATTTGTGGGGACGAAAGAATTTTTGTTAGTCCTTTAAGTAAAATTTACTGGATGGATTATAACAAAACTTTGCTGTAATATAATTATATTAGTGAATTTAATTGACTAAGTAATAGAGAGTGCCATTTCCCATTTTATAGGAATGAAGTATAATGGTAAGCTTATATAGTAGGTAGCTATTTAGCTAAATACAGTTGAGAAATAATTTAAAATAGAAATAAACTCCTTTACAATACACATATACAAATCTATAGGGAGATTGGATACTTAAAATAATCAGTATCAATTATATGAAAATAATGTGTAAAAATAGATTAAGGTATAATAATACAAGGTTTAGTAATTAATCATAATTAAACTTCAGTACTTGTGTGGTGCAGGCTTCTTAAAATAAAACATTATTCTATTCTATTTTACTTAAATAAATTTATAATTAGTTCATATTGCAAACCATGGGCGTGAAACAACTGTTTCGAAAGGCTCTACTCCCAATTAGGTACCATAAACATACACCTACAACCAGAACTGTGTTTTAAATATGTATACTTACAGAAGAGAAGTAATCACAGTAGTGAAGCTCGTCTTCAGAACCAGCTGTTGAAAGTAATCAGTCTAGCCGCTGAAAGGGAGGAACATGATCTTAGAAAAACCTGAAAGAAACAGTGTGGTCTCTTTAAACAAGTTATGAGTACCACCTACTTACTCTTTTACTACTAAAGAGTAAAAGATTATTTACATAGGTAATGCTTTAATAATGCTTTTTTTTTAAATTAAGTAATGTAGAATAAAGCCAAAACGTTGGAAATTATATTTCTTATTTATACCTACCTAAGTACTTACCTGAAAAGTATATTTTTGCCTTTACTTTCTAAATGCCTACCTGCTAATTACCTACACTTAAATTACTCAATTTTTTTTAGGTTAAGAATTGTGTGAAGATTGTAATTAAGTATGTATACTTACCTCTACCTTCTTAATTATTTATGAAAAATAATTTCTTTTCATCTAAATTTACAGTTTATTTTTACAGTATTTTCATATAATATAGCTAAGGTAAGTAAGTAGGTACATTACTTAATTACATAGGTACATTTAGGTACTTATGTTTTTTGTACACAATAGACATACTTATAAAAGAAATTAGGTACCTATGCAAAGAGGAGACGACACAACAGGCAATGCTTATTTAGGTTTAGGAATAATATTCTTACAGTAGACCTAACAACATAGATATTGGACTGTTCTTGTAAAAACATTTAATTTACTGTCATAATCATAAAACTTATTCTTATTTCATTTTTATTTTGTGAGCAACGATACCCAAAGACAAACTAAATCATAAAATAAGTATAACTACCTACCTACTTAGGGTATTATAAGTAGGTAAGTAACCTAACCAATCAACATACCTATTTAGATTGGTAAAGTATATTCACTAAAACTATTATGTAAGTAAGTATATAAGCACCTACATTACCTACTTAATTTCAACAGATTTATGAAAGTTTAAAACTACCTTTCTGAAGAAGTAGGTAGGTAACTACTTAGAATGGAAAAGAATAGATTTATTTTTATTTTATAGGACATTCAAGATGTCACTTAAAACAAAACAAGATTACAATGAAATACATACAAACATACATTAAACGATTTAAATACATACCTACATACGTATTCGTTCTTTTGACCCTACTGACTCTACGCCTATTCGCAAAGGTGCAGTCTTCCTCAGAGAAGAAAAGGCAAGAAAAAAAAATCGCATTAAAAAAAAATATTTACCTACTAATTTTAACTAAATCTGACTAAACGAAACCCGTTCTCAATAAGTAGGTAGGTACCAAGTAACAAAAAAGTGCATGTCCGCCATTTTGGTTTTAAAATTAAAATTAATGTCATATTCGGAATTAGAACCCTCAAAAACGCATTTAACATCATTTTCAAAAAATGTGCACGTACTTACGCCATCTTGAATTTAGAAACGAATGTCGTATTCGAAAAAAGCACCCCAGAAAAACTTTCAAACAAAACCCATGACGGTTTTTTACAAAAAATAAATGTTCGCCATCTTGGATTAAAAAATAGGTGTCACTTTCGAAATCAGCGCCCCCGGAAACCTATTAAACGACATCCATGACAGTTATTTTATAAAAAATGCATGTCCGCCACCTTGGATTTAAAAATTGATGTCATTTTCGAAATCAGCACCCCCGGAAACCTATTAAACGATACCCAAGACGGATTTTTATCAAAACTATGGTCCGCCATCTTGGATTTCAAAATAGGTGTCAATTTCGAAATCAGCACCCCCGGAAACCTATTAAATGACATCCATGACAGTTATTTTATAAAAAATGCATGTCCGCCACATTGGATTTCAAAATGGATGTCATTTTCGAAATCAGCACCCCCGGAACCTATTAAACGATACCCAAGACGGATTTTTATCAAAATTAAAAATATGTGACTTTCGAAATCAGCACCCCCGAAAACCTATTAAACGACACCCATGAGAGTTTTTTACAAAAAATGCATGTCCGCAACCTTGGATTTTAAAATGGATGTCATTTTCGAAATCAGCACCCCTGGAAACCTATTAAACGATACCCATGACGGATTTTTATCAAAATTATTGTCCGCCATCTTGGATTTAAAAATAGGTGTAACTTTCGAAATCAGCACCCCCGAAAACCTATTAAACGACACCCATGAGAGTTTTTTACAAAAAATGCATGTCCGCCACCTTGGATTTCAAAACGTATGTCATTTTCGGAATCAGCACCCCCGAAAACCTATTAAACGACACCCATGAGAGTTTTTTACAAAAAATGCATGTCCGCAACCTTGGATTTTAAAATGGATGTCATTTTCGAAATCAGCACCCCTGGAAACCTATTAAACGATACCCATGACGGATTTTTATCAAAATTATTGTCCGCCATCTTGGATTTAAAAATAGGTGTAACTTTCGAAATCAGCACCCCCGAAAACCTATTAAACGACACCCATGAGAGTTTTTTACAAAAAATGCATGTCCGCCACCTTGGATTTCAAAACGTATGTCATTTTCGGAATCAGCACCCCCGAAAACCTATTAAACGACACCCATGACGGTATTTTCCAAAAAATCTATGTCCGCCATCTTGGATTTCAAAATGGATGTCATTTTCGAAATCAGCACCCCCGAAAACCTATTAAACGACACCCATGAGAGTTTTTTACAAAAAATGCATGTCCGCCACCTTGGATTTCAAAACGTATGTCATTTTCGGAATTAGCACCCCCGAAAACCTATTAAACGACACCCATGACGGTATTTTCCAAAAAATCCATGTCCGCCATCTTGGATTTCAAAATGGATGTCATTTTCGAAATCAGCACCCCTGAAAACCTATTAAACGACACCCATGTCGGTATGATGGCGGTCGGCTGGTAATATGCTTGGTGACGCTTCGGGCTTCGCCCTACGCGGAGCTCGGCCTTCGGCCTCGCCCTATACGCAGCTCGCCTCGGCCTACGGCCTCGGCTCGCGCGTTCGGCTCGGTCTGCGACCTCGCCTCACCTTAAAAATCTAAACTCGTATGGCGGCCATCTTTGATTGGGGGGGGGACGCTCCGGGCTTCGCCCTACGAGGAGTTCGGCCTTCGGCCTCACCCTATACGCGGCTCGCCTCGGCCTTCGGCCTCGCCTCGCGCGTTCGGCTCGGTCTTCGACCTCGCCTCACCTTTAGAATCTAAACTTGTATGGCGGCCATCTTTGATTGGGGGGGGGGACGCTCCGGGCTTCGCCCTACGCGGAGTTCGGCCTTCGGCTTCACCCTATACGCGGCTCGCCTCGGCCTTCGGCCTCGTCTCGCGCGTTCGGCTCGGTCTTCGACCTCGCCTCACCTTTAGAATCTAAACTTGTATGGCGGCCATCTTGGATTTGGGGGGGGGACGCTCCGGGCTACGCCCTGCGCGGAACTCGGCCTTCGGCCTCGCCTTTTACGCAGCTCGCCTCGGCCTACGGCCTCGCCTCGCGGAGTGGCGTCGTGGTTCGGCTCGGCCTGCGGCCTCGCCTCACCACTCCTTGTATGGCGGCCATCTTGGAAAATGGTGGAATCCAAAAACTGACCCGATATTCGGAATCTTCGTCCCCGAAACCCCCCAGATACCGATTTTCGTCCGGATCGGAGCAACTTCATTTCCGGCCGCCATCTTGGATCCGCCATCTTGAAAAAAAAAATTGACAGCCACCTGCCCCTTAACCCCCTGTAAAACATTTGTTCGAGCAAACCCCACTTATGTCAAACGGTTCCGGAGACACAGCAATAATCATTTTGTATGGCGGCCATCTTGTTTTTGCGAAAATCGAAAAAATGACGTCACCGGTAGAATTCGACCAGGGTGTGGGTCGACCTTAGTTCGAGCGCCACCGCTCCATCTGCAACCGTTCGCCCGGGAAGGTGGGTCGCCACCCGATGAGAAGGTGGATCCGAGGATCTCGAGGTTTTCCCGTACCCTCCGCACCACCCTCTCCACACCCCCTATACAAAGTTTTCACCTCCCGCCGCTCCATCTGGGAGAACAATTCTGTCACCCAGTCAGTCAGTCAGTCAGTCAATCAGTGAGTGGTATTGCAGCTTTATATAATATAACTAGGTTTCGCGTGGTGCGCGACCTGCTAAAGCAGGCCGCGAGGCGGTTGAGCTACCCTATTTGTAGGGTCAAAAAGGCGTTCATACTTTTTTTGGTTTTTCACGACAACCATCTTGGATTTAAAAATCAATGTTATTTTTAGAATCAGTACCCCCGAAAACCTAAAAAACGACACCCATGTCAGTTTTTTACTAAAAATGCATGTCCGCCATCTTGGATTTCAAAATGGATGTCATTTTCGGAATCAGTACCCCCGAAAACCTATTAAACGACACCCATGTCGGCATGCCCGAAAATTTCATATCCGCCATCTTGGATTTTGAGTGGGGAGAATCGAGACGCTACGGGCTTCGCCCTTCGCGTCACGATTCCCTCAACTAAAATCCAAGATGGCAGATATGAAATTTTCGGATGGCGGTCGGCCGGTAAGATGCTTGGTGACGCTTCGGGCTTCGCCCTACGCGGAGCTCGGCCTTCGGCCTCGCCCTATACGCAGCTCGGCTCGGCCTTCGGCCTCGCCTCGCGCGGTCGGCTCGGTCTACGACCTCGCCTCACCTTTAGAATCTAAACTTAAATGGCGGCCATCTTGGATTGGGGGGGGGACGCTCCGGGCTTCGCCCTACGCGGAGCTCGGCCTTCGGCCTCGCCTTATACGCAGCTCGCCTCGGCCTGCGGCCTCGCCTCGCGGCGCGTCGTGGTTCGGCTCGGCCTTCGGCCTCGCCTCACCACTCCTTGTATGGCGGCCATCTTGGAAAATGGCGATATCAAAAATTTTACCAGATATTCAGATTCAGCGACCCCTAAAACCTCCGAATACCGAATTTGGTCCGGATCAGAGGAGATACAAAAATCTCGTTTTTGTATGGCGGCCATTTTGTTTTTTTGAAAATCGAAAAAATTTTATCACCTGTAGACTTCGACCAGGGTGTGGGTCGACCTTTGTTCGAGCACCACCGGTCCAAGTCCAACGGTTCGCCCGGGAAGGTGGGTCGCGACCTGATGAGGAGGAGAATCCGAAGATGTCGAGGTTTTTCCATACTCGACGGAAAATTCTGACCACACCTCTCATACATCATTTTCACCTCCCGACCCTCCTTCTGGGAGAACAATTATGTCAATCAGTCAGTCAGTCAGTGGTAATGTAGCTTTATATAGTATAACTAGGTTTCGCGTGGTGCGCGACCTGCTAAAGCAGGCCGCGAGGCGGTTGTGCCTTTTTTTATAAATTTAAAAAAGTTTTTCATTTTTTTTGTTTTTTACGGCCGCCATCTTGGATTTAAAAATGGATGTTATTTTCTTAATCAGCACCCCCGAATACCCAAAAAACGACACTCATGACGATATTTTGCAAAAAAAATTATGTCCGCCATCTTGGATTTCAAAACGTATGTCATTTTCGGAATCAGCACCCCCGAAAACCTATTAAACGACACCCATGACGGTATTTTCCAAAAAATCCATGTCCGCCATCTTGGATTTCAAAATGGATGTCATTTTCGAAATCAGCACCCCTGAAAACCTATTAAACGACACCCATGTCGGTATGATGGCGGTCGGCCGGTAAGATGCTTGGTGACGCTTCGGGCTTCGCCCTACGCGGAGCTCGGCCTTCAGCCTCGCCTTATACGCAGCTCGCCTCGGCCTTCGGCCTCGCCTCGCGCGTTTCGCTCGGTCTACGACCTCGCCTCACCTTTAAAATCTAAACTTGAATTGCGGCCATCTTTGATTGGGGGGGGGGGCCGCTCCGGGCTTCGCCCTACGCGGAGTTCGGCCTTCGGCCTCACCCTATACGCAGCTCGCCTCGGCCTTCGTCCTCGCCTCGCGCGTTCGGCTCGGTCTTCGACCTCGCCTCACCTTTAGAATCTAAACTTGTATGGCGGCCATCTTTGATTGGGGGGGCGGACGCTCCGGGCTTCGCACTACGTGGAGATCGGCCTTCGGCCTCACCCTATACGCGGCTCGCCTCGGCCTTCGGCCTCGTCTCGCGCGTTCGGCTCGGTCTTCGACCTCGCCTCACCTTTAGAATTTAAACTTGTATAGCGGCCATCTTGGATTTGGGGGGGGGACGCTCCGGGCTACGCCCTGCGCGGAGCTCGGCCTTCGTCCTCGCCTTTTATGCAGCTCGCCTCGGCCTACGGCCTCGCCTCGCGGCGTGGCGTCGTGATTCGGCTCGGCCTGCGGCCTCGCCTCACCACTCCTTGTATGGCGGCCATCTTGGAAAATGGTGGAATCGAAAAACTGACCCTATGTTCGGAATTTTCGTCCCCCAAACCCCCCAGATACCGATTTTTGTCCGGATCGGAGCAACTTCATTTCCGGTCGCCATCTTGGATCCGCCATCTTGAAAAAAAATTTTATCGGCCACCTGCCCCTCACCGCCCTGTAAAACATTTGTTCGAGCACACCCCACTTATGTCAAACGGTTCCGGAGATACAGCAATAATCATTTTGTATGGCGGCCATCTTGTTTTTGCGAAAATCGAAAAAATGACGTCACCGGTAGAATTTGACCAGGGTGTGGGTCGACTTTTGTTCGAGCGCCACCGCTCCATCTGCAACGATTCGCCCAGGAAGGTGGGTCGCCACCCGATGAGAAGGTGGATCCGAGGATCTCTAGGTTTTCCCGTACCTTCCGCACCACCCTCTCAACACATCCCATACAAAGTTTTTACCTCCCGCCGCTCCATCTGGGAGAACAATTCTGTCACCCAGTCAGTGGTATTGTAGCTTTATATAATATAACTAGATTTCGCGTGGTGCGCGACCTGCTAAAGCAGGCCGCGAGGCGGTTGTGCTACCCTATTTGTAGGGTCAAAAAGGCGTTCATACATTTTTTGGTTTGTCACGACCGCCATCTTTGATTTCAAAATGGATGTCAGTTTCGTAATCAGCACCACCGAAAACCTATTAAACGACACCCATGACGGTACTTTCCAAAAAATCCATGTCCGCCATCTTGGATTTCAAAATAGATGTCATTTTCGCAATCAGCACCCCAGAAAACGCATTAAACGACATCCATGACGGTTTTTTACAAAAAATTCATGTCCGCCATCTTGGATTTCAAAATTGATGTCATTTTCGGAATCAGCACCCCCGAAAACCTATTAAACGACACCCATCACGGTATTTTCCAAAAAATCCATGTCCGCCATCTTGGATTTCAAAATGGATGTCATTTTCGAAATCAGCACCCCTGAAAACCTATTAAACGACACCCATGTTGGTATGATGGCGGTCGGCTGGTAACATGCTTGGTGACGCTTCGGGCTTCGCCCTACGCGGAGCTCGGCCTTCGGCCTCGCCCTATACGCAGCTCGCCTCGGCCCACGGCCTCGGCTCGCGCGTTCGGCTCGGTCTGCGACCTCGCCTCACCTTTAGAATCTAAACTTGTATGGCGGCCATCTTTGATTGGGGGGGGGGACGCTCCGGGCTTCGCCCTACGCGGAGTTCGGCCTTCGGCCTCACCCTATACGCGGCTCGCCTTGGCCTTCGGCCTCGTCTCGCGCGTTCGGCTCGGTCTTCGACCTCGCCTCACCTTTAGAATCTAAACTTGTATGGCGGCCATCTTGGATTTGGGGGGGGACGCTCCGGGCTACGCCCTGCGCGGAGCTCGGCCTTCGGCCTCGCCTTTTACGCAGCTCGCCTCGGCCTACGGCCTCGCCTCGCGGAGTGGCGTCGTGGTTCGGCTCGGCCTGCGGCCTCGCCTCACCACTCCTTGTATGGCGGCCATCTTGGAAAATGGTGGAATCGAAAAACTGATCCGATATTCGGAATCTTCGACCCCTAAACCCCCTAGATACCGATTTTCGTCCAGATCGGAGCAACTTCATTTCCGGCCGCCATCTTGGATCCGCCATCTTGAAAAAAAAATTTGACAGCCAGCTGCCCCCCACCCTTCTGTAAAACATTTGTTCGAGCACACTCCACTTATGTCAAACGGATCCGGAGATACAGCAATAAACATTTTGTATGGCGGCCATCTTGTTTTTGCGAAAATCGAAAAAATGACGTCACCAGTAGAATTCGACCAGGGTGTGGGTCAACCTTAGTTCGAGCGCCACCGCTCCATCTGCAACGGTTCGCCCGGGAAGGTGGGTCGCCACCCGATGAGAAGGTGGATCCGAGGATCTCGAGGTTTTCCCGTACCCTCCGCGTCACCCACTCCACACCTCCCATACAAAGTTTTCACCTCCCGCCGCTCCATCTGGGAGAACAATTCTGTCACCCAGTCAGTCAGTCAGTCAGTCAATCAGTGAGTGGTATTGCAGCTTTATATAATATAATAACTAGGTTTCGCGTGGTGCGCGACCTGCTAAAGCAGGTCGCGAGGCGGTTGTGCCTTTTTTTATAAATTTTATAAAAGATTTTAATTTTTTTTTGTTTTTCACGGCCGCCATCTTGGATTTAAAAATGGATGTTAATTTCTTAATCAGCACCCCTGAATACCGAAAAAACGACACCCATGGCGATATTTTGCAAAAAATTTATGTCCACCATCTTGGATTTCAAAACGTATGTCATTTTCGGAATCAAAACCCCCGAAAACCTATTAAACGACACCCATGACGGTATTTTCCAAAAAGTCCATGTCCGCCATCTTGGATTTCAAAATGGATGTCATTTTCGAAATCAGCACCCCTGAAAACCTATTAAACGACACCCATGTCGGTATGATGGCGGTCGGCTGGTTATATGCTTGGTGACGCTTCGGGCTTCGCCCTACGCGGAGCTCGGCCTTCGGCCTCGCCCTATACGCAGCTCGCCTCGGCCTACGGCCTCGGCTCGCGCGTTCGGCTCGGTCTGCGACCTCGCCTCACCTTTAGAATCTAAACTTGTATGGCGGCCATCTTGGATTTGGGGGGGGGACGCTCCGGGCTACGCCCTGCGCGGAGCTCGGCCTTCGGCCTCGCCCCATACGCAGCTCGCCTCGGCCTACGGCCTCGGCTCGCGCGTTCGGCTCGGTCTGCGACCTCGCCTCACCTTAAAAATCTAAACTTGTATGGCGGCCATCTTTGATTGGGGGGGGGGGGACGCTCCGGGCTTCGCCCTACGCGGAGTTCGGCCTTCGGCCTCACCCTGTACGCTGCTCGCCTCGGCCTTCGGCCTCGCCTCGCGCGTTCGGCTCGGTCTTCGACCTCGCCTCACCTTAAGAATCTAATCTTGTATGGCGGCCATCTTTGATTGGGGGGGGCCGCTCCGGGCTTTGCCCTACGCGGAGTTCGGCCTTCGGCCTCACCCTATACGCGGCTCGCCTTGGCCTTCGGCCTCGCCTCGCGCGTTCGGCTCGGTCTTCGACCTCGCCTCACCTTTAGAATCTAAACTTGTATGGCGGCCATCTTGGATTTGGGGGGGGGACGCTCCGGGCTACGCCCTGCGCGGAGCTCGGCCTTCGGCCTCGCCCTTTACGCAGCTCGCCTCGGCCTACGGCCTCGCCTCGCAGCGTGGCGTCGTGGTTCGGCTCGGCCAGCGGCCTCGCCTCATCACTCCTTGTATGGCGGCCATCTTGGAAAATGGTGGAATCGAAAAAATAACCCGATTTTCGGAATCTTCGTCCCCCAAACCCCCCAGATACCGATTTTCGTCCGGATCGGAGCAACTTCATTTCCGGCCGCCATCTTGAATCCGCCATCTTGAAAAAAAAATTTGACAGCCACCTGCCCCTCACCCTCTTGTAAAACATTTGTTCGAGCACACCCCACTTATGTCAAACAGTTCCGGAGATACAGCAATAATCATTTTGTATGGCGGCCATCTTGTTTTTGCGAAAATCGAAAAAATGACGTCACCGGTAGAATTCGACCAGGGTGTGGGTCGACCTTTGTTCGAGCGCCACCGCTCCATCTGCAACGGTTCGCCCGGGAAGGTGGGTCGCCACCTAATGAGAAGGCGGATCCGAGGATCTCGAGGTTTTCCCGTACCCTCCGCACCACTGTCTCCACACCCCCCATACAAAGTTTTCACCTCCCGCCGCTCCATCTGGGAGAACAATTCTGTCACCCAGTCAGTCAGTCAGTCAGTCAGTCAGTGAGTGGTATTGTAGCTTTATATAATATAATAACTAGGTTTCGCGTGGTGCGCGACCTGCTAAAGCAGGTCGCGAGGCGGTTGTGCCTTTTTTTATAAATTTTAAAAAATTTTCAATTTCTTTTTGTTTTTCACGGCCGCAATCTTGGATTTAAAAATGGATGTTATTTTATTAATCAGCACCCCTGAATACCCAAAAAACGACACCCATGAAGATATTTTGCAAAAAATTTATGTCCGCCATCTTGGATTTCAAAACGTATGTCATTTTCGGAATCAGCACCCCCGAAAACCTATTAAACGAAACCCATGACGGTATTTTCCAAAAAATCCATGTCCGCCATCTTGGATTTCAAAATGGATGTCATTTTCGAAATCAGCACCCCTGAAAACCTATTAAACGACACCCATGTCGGTATAATGGCGGTCGGCTGGTAATATGCTTGGTGACGCTTCGGGCTTCGCCCTACGCGGTGCTCGGCCTTCGGCCTCGCCCTATACGCAGCTCGCCTCGGCCTACGGCCTCGGCTCGCGCGTTCGGCTCGGTCTGCGACCTCGCCTCACCTTAAGAATCTAAACTTGTATGGCGCTAGATTTGGGGGGGGGGGGGGGACGCTCCGGGCTTCGCCCTACGCGGAGTCCGGCCGTCGGCCTCACCCTATATGAAGCTCGCCTCGGCCTTCGGCCTCGCCTCGCGCGTTCGGCTCGGTCTTCGACCTCGCCTCACCTTAAAAATCTTAACTTGTATGGCGGCCATCTTTGATTGGGGGGGGGACGCTCCGGGCTTCGCCCTACGCGGAGTTCGGCCTTCGGCCTCACCCTATACGCGGCTCGCCTCGGCCTTCGGCCTCGCCTCGCGCGTTCGGCTCGGTCTTCGACCTCGCCTCACCTTTAGAATCTAAACTTGTATGGCGGCCATCTTTGATTGGGGGGGGATGCTCCGGGCTTCGCCCTACGCGGAGTTCGGCCTTCGGCCTCACCCTATACGCGGCTCGCCTCGGCCTTCGGCCTCGCCTCGCGCGTTCGGCTCGGTCTTCGACCTCGCCTCACCTTTAGAATCTAAACTTGTATGGCGGCCATCTTGGATTTGGGGGGGGGACGCTCCGGGCTACGCCCTGCGCGGAGCTCGGCCTTCGGCCTCGCCTTTTACGCAGCTCGCCTCGGCCTACGGCCTCGCCTCGCGGCGTGGCGTCGTGGTTCGGCTCGGCCTGCGGCCTCGCCTCACCACTCCTTGTATGGCGGCCATCTTGGAAAATGGTGGAATCGAAAAACTGACCCGATATTCGGAATTTTCGACCCCCAAACCCCCCAGATACCGATTTTCGTCCGGATCGGAGCAACTTCATTTCCGGCCGCCATCTTGGATCCGCCATCTTGAAAAAAAAATTTGACAGCCAGCTGCCCCCCACCCCCTTGTAAAACATTTGTTCGAGCACACTCCACTTATGTCAAACGGATCCGGAGATACAGCAATAAACATTTTGTATGGCGGCCATCTTGTTTTTGCGAAAATCGAAAAAATGACGTCACCGGTAGAATTCGACCAGGGTGTGAGTCGACCTTAGTTCGAGCGCCACCGCTCCATCTGCAACGGTTCGCCCGGGAAGGTGGGTCGCCACCTGATGAGAAGGTGGATCCGAGGATCTCGAGGTTTTCCCGTACCCTCCGCGTCACCCACTCCACACTAAATAATTGAATTTACATGTGATGGCCAAGTCTCAATATATTTATATACAAAATTAAAGAATTTTAATATTGATATGCGTCACTATAAGATGCTGTTAATTATTACGTAACAACTTAATGCTTCGAGTACGGAGATTCCAGACACAATTGATTTTCAATTGTTATGGACCACGATCGTGGTCTTAGAGACTGGACGTATTAAGACAGAAAGTCGCTTAAGTAGAGACTAAATAAAATAATAACCGACTTGGTATTACATGGATCTCACAATTTTTTACCGCAGAACAACTGAGTTGCGAGACTTGGTTTTTTTGACAAGTATTGTTTTTGATGGGATCTCATTTCTTTTTGTATTTTGTAGACAGTTCTACTTTTTTCCTTTTCGGTACCTTCTACTTATTGTATATATGTATATCTACCAGCAACGAATTTTCTTAAAGCCCTCTCTATGACTTATGAACTTTTCTTATTTTTGTAGGTAGCCTTCCGTTTTCTCTTTTCCGGTACTACTTCTTGAGCTTCAACTACAGTTTTTCTAAGAGCCCACTCCCTGTCTCTATGCGTTTTTCTGGGATCCGAACAGCATTGGGTCACTCGCACGTATGAGCGCGGCTGCTGCTCGCTCGGCGACATTCACCTTTCCGCGCGCCCCGCCACTGTCCCCGCCCCACGCCCTCGCGCTAGCACAGCGCAGCGCGTAGTAACGGCCCGCGCTCACTCGCTAGCATCGCAGCGCGTGGTATAATAATTAATTTACAACCTTACGCACTCGTAATAAGTACGAATACGCACGTAGGTACGTTTTTTGCATTAAATAATTTAATTTACACGTGTTTTCATGACGGGAATACCCATTTTTTGCTCGATTTGGCAGGGGCACTACCATGCGCCTATATTTATAAGGGACTAGCTTAAACCCGCGGCTTCGCACGCAATAATAATAACTGCTGTAAAACATCGTTACGAATAAAGCTAATATTGAAAAATTTCACTGAAGACTTGGCTGTATGGGCTTAATTTTCTTTGCGGTCTTTTCTAGATTTTTTAGTTTTTCCTTGATTCATACACCAAACACTACTTATATTCCAAATTTGAAGCTTCTAGGTCTGCTAGAAGTGCCTTAGAATTTTGATGATCGGTGAGTCAGTGAGTGACAAAATTAAGAAATTT
The DNA here is from genome assembly GCA_949987775.1 of Aproaerema taeniolella. Classification (NCBI taxonomy): domain Eukaryota; kingdom Metazoa; phylum Arthropoda; class Insecta; order Lepidoptera; family Gelechiidae; genus Aproaerema; species Aproaerema taeniolella. Next base: position 29,916,185 of record OX465243.1, read on the forward strand.
GACCCGTTATAATTCTTAAAATACTGGTTCAAATTGAATGAAATTTAAAATATACCGTGTCCTTACAATACCTGCATGGTTACTGAAAATTTCAGTCTTCTAGTTTTATCCACAACGAAGTTACAGGGGGTCGAAAATGGTCTGAATTGCTTCGAGAAAAGAATGGTACGGCCGTGACGCTTTTTTGCTCGACTTGGTAGTGGCACTGCCGTGCCCCCAGATAATAACTAGGTTTCGCGTGGTGTGCCTTTTTTTTATAAATTTTAAAAAAGTTTTTAATTTTTTTTTGTTTTTCACTGCCGCCATCTTGGATTTAAAAATGGATGTTATTTGCTTAATCAGCACCCCTGAATACCCGAAAAACGACACCCATTACGATATTTTGCAAAGCATTTATGTCAGCCATCTTGGAATTCAAAACGTATGTCATTTTAGGAATCAGCACCCCCGAAAACCTATTAAACGACACCCATGACGATATTTTCCAAAAAATTCATGTCCGCCATCTTGGATTTCAAAATGGATGTCATTTTCGAAACCAGCACCCCTGAAAACCTATTAAACAACACCCAAGTCGGTATCATAGCGGTCGGCTGGTAATATGCTTGGTGACGCTTCGGGCTTCGCCCTACGCGGAGCTCGGCCTTCGGCCTTGCCCTATATGCAGATCGCCTCAGCCTACGGCCTCGGCTCGCGCATTCGGCTCGGTCTGCGACCTCGCCTTACCTTAAAAATATAAACTTGTATGGCGGCCATCTTTGATTGGGGGGGTGACGCTCCAGGCTTCGCCCTGCGCGGAGTTCGGCCTTCGGCCTCACCTCACCTTTAGAATCTAAACTTGCTGCCATCTAGAATTGGGGGGGGGGACGCTCCGGGCAGCGCCCTACGCGGAGTTCGGCCTTCGGCCTCACATCATGCGCGGCTCAGCTCGGCCTTCGGCCTCGCCTCGCGCGTTCGGCTCGGTCTTCGACCTCGCCTCATCTTTAGAATCTGAACTTGTATGGCTGCAATCTTGGATTGGGAGGGGGGACGTTTCGGGCTTCGCCCTACGCGGAGCTCGGCCTTCGGCCTCGCCTCACCACTCCTTGTATGGCAGCAATCTTGGAAAATGGCGGAATCGAAAAAATTACCAGATCTTCGGATTCAGCGACCCCTAAAACCCCCGGATACCGAGTTTGGTCAGAATCGGAGGAGATACAAAAATCTCATTTTTGTATGGCGGCCATCTTGTTTTTTTGAAAATGGAAAAAAAATTGTCACCAATAGACTTTGACCAGGGTGTGGGTTGACCTTTGTTCCAGCACCATCGGTCCAAATCCAACGGTTCGCCCGGGAAGGTGGGTCGCGACCTGATGAGGAAGAGAATCCGAAGATGTCGAGGTTTTCCCATACTCGACGGAAAATTTTGACAACACCCCCCATACATCATTTGCACCTCACGACCCTCCTTCTGGGAGAACAATTATGTCAATCAGTGAGTCAGTCAGTCAGTGAGTGAGTGGTAATGTAGCTTTATATAGTATAATATAACTAGTTTTCGCGTGGTGCGCGACCTGCTAAAGCAGGCCGCGAGGCGGTTGTGCTACCCTAGTCGTAGGGTCAAAAAGGCGTTCATACTTTTTTTGGTTTGTCACGACCGCCATCTTAGATTTCAAAATGTATGGCATTTTCGTAATCAGCACCCCCGAAAACCTATTAAACGACACCTATGACGGTATTTTCCAAAAAATCCATGTCCGCCATCTTGGATTTCAAAATAGATGTCATTTTCGCAATCAGCACCCCACAAAACGTATTAAACGACACCCATGACGGTTTTTTACAAAAAATGCATGTCCGCCATCTTGGATTTCAAAATGGATGTCATTTTCGGAATCAGCACCTCCAAAAACCTATTAAACGACACCCATGTCGGCATGCCCGAAAATTTCATATCCGCCATCTTGGATTTTTGGTGGGGAGAATCGAGACGCTCCGGGCTTCGCCCTTCGCGTCACGATTCCCCCAACTAAAATCCAAGATGGCGGATATGAAATTTTCGGATTGCGGTCGGCCGGTAAGATGCTTGGTGACGCTTCGGGCTTCGCCCTACGCGGAGCTCGGCCTTCGGCCTCGCCCTATACGCAGCTTGGCTCGGCTTTCGGCCTCGCCTCGCGCGGTCGGCTCGGTCTACGACCTTGCCTCAACTTTAGAATCTAAACTTAAATGGCGGCCATCTTGGATGGGAAGGGGACGCTCCGGGCTTCGCCCTACGCGGAGCTCGGCCTTCGGCCTCGCCTCGCGGCGCGTCATGGTTCGGCTCGGCCTTCGGCCTCGCCTCACCACTCCTTATATGGCGGCCATCTTGGAAAATGGCTAAATCGAAAATCTTTTACGATATTCGGATTCAAAACTCCCGGATACCGAATTCGGTCCGAATCAGAGGAGATACAAAAATCTCGTTTTTCGCCCTATACGCATCTCGGCTCGGCCTTCGGCCTAAACTCTAAACTTAAATGGTAATAAACATCTAAACTTAAATGGTGGCCATCTTGGATTGGGGGGGGGACGCTCCGGGCCTCGCCCTACGTGGAGCTCGGCCTTCGGCCTAGCCTTATACACAGCTTGCCTCGGCCTGCGGCCTCGCCTCGCGGCGCGTCCTGGTTCGGCTCGGCCTTCGGCCTCGTCTCACCACTCCTTGTATGGCGGCCATCTTGGAAAATGGCGGAATTTAAAAACTTACCAGATATTCAGATTCAGCGACCCCAAAAACCCCCGGATACCGAGTTTTGTATATCCTCCGATATAAAGAAATATTGCTTTAGTATGGCGGCCATCTTGTTTTTATGAAAATCGAAAAAAATTTGTCACCGGTAGACTTTGACTAGGGTGTGGATCGACCTTTGTTCGAGCAGCACCGGTCCAAATCCAACGGTTCGCCCGGGAAGGTGGGTTGCGACCTGATGAGGAGGAGAATCCGAAGATGTCGAGGTTTTCCCATACTCGACTGAAAATTCTGACCACACCCTCTTTACATCATTTTCACCTCCCGACCCTCCTTCTGGGAGAACAATAATGTCAATCACCCAGTCAGTCAGTGGTAATGTAGCTTTATATAGTATAAACTAGGTTTCGCGTGGTGCGCGACCTGCTAAAGCAGGCCGCGAGGCGGTTGCGCTACCCTATTTGTAGGGTCAAAAAGGCGTTTATTCTTTTTTTGGTTTTTCACGCCCACCATCTTGGATTTAAAAATCGATGTTATTTTTAGTATCAGTACACCCGAAAACCTAAAAAACGACACCCATGACGGTATTTTCCAAAAAATCCATGTCTGCCATCTTGGATTTCAAAATAGATGTCATTTTCGCAATCAGCACCCCACAAAACGTATTAAACGACACCCATGACGGTTTTTTACAAAAAATGCATGTCCGCCATCTTGGATTTCAAAATGGATGTCATTTTCGGAATCAGCACCTCCAAAAACCTATTTAACGACACCCATGTCGGCATGCCCGAAAATTTCATATCCGCCATCTTGGATTTTTGGTGGGGAGAATCGAGACGCTCCGGGCTTCGCCCTTCGCGTCACGATTCCCCCAACTAAAATCCAAGATGGCGGATATGAAATTTTCGGATTGCGGTCGGCCGGTAAGATGCTTGGTGACGCTTCGGGCTTCGCCCTACGCGGAGCTCGGCCTTCGGCCTCGCCCTATACGCAGCTTGGCTCGGCTTTCGGCCTCGCCTCGCGCGGTCGGCTCGGTCTACGACCTTGCCTCAACTTTAGAATCTAAACTTAAATGGCGGCCATCTTGGATGGGGGGGGGACGCTCCGGGCTTCGCCCTACGCGGAGCTCGGCCTTCGGCCTCGCCTCGCGGCGCGTCATGGTTCGGCTCGGCCTTCGGCCTCGCCTCACCACTCCTTATATGGCGGCCATCTTGGAAAATGGCTAAATCGAAAATCTTTTACGATATTCGGATTCAAAACTCCCGGATACCGAATTCGGTCCGAATCAGAGGAGATACAAAAATCTCGTTTTTCGCCCTATACGCATCTCGGCTCGGCCTTCGGCCTAAACTCTAAACTTAAATGGTAATAAACATCTAAACTTAAATGGTGGCCATCTTGGATTGGGGGGGGGACGCTCCGGGCCTCGCCCTACGTGGAGCTCGGCCTTCGGCCTAGCCTTATACACAGCTTGCCTCGGCCTGCGGCCTCGCCTCGCGGCGCGTCCTGGTTCGGCTCGGCCTTCGGCCTCGTCTCACCACTCCTTGTATGGCGGCCATCTTGGAAAATGGCGGAATTTAAAAACTTACCAGATATTCAGATTCAGCGACCCCAAAAACCCCCGGATACCGAGTTTTGTATATCCTCCGATATAAAGAAATATTGCTTTAGTATGGCGGCCATCTTGTTTTTATGAAAATCGAAAAAAAATTGTCACCGGTAGACTTTGACTAGGGTGTGGATCGACCTTTGTTCGAGCAGCACCGGTCCAAATCCAACGGTTCGCCCGGGAAGGTGGGTTGCGACCTGATGAGGAGGAGAATCCGAAGATGTCGAGGTTTTCCCATACTCGACTAAAAATTCTGACCACACCCTCTTTACATCATTTTCACCTCCCGACCCTCCTTCTGGGAGAACAATAATGTCAATCACCCAGTCAGTCAGTGGTAATGTAGCTTTATATAGTATAAACTAGGTTTCGCGTGGTGCGCGACCTGCTAAAGCAGGCCGCGAGGCGGTTGCGCTACCCTATTTGTAGGGTCAAAAAGGCGTTTATTCTTTTTTTGGTTTTTCACGCCCACCATCTTGGATTTAAAAATCGATGTTATTTTTAGTATCAGTACACCCGAAAACCTAAAAAACGACACCCATGACGGATTTTTCCAAAAAATACATGTCCGCCATCTTGGATTTAAAAATAAATGTCATTTTCGGGATCAGCAAACCCGAAAACCTATAAAACGACAACAATGACGGTTTTTTCCAAAAAATCCATGTCCGCCATCTTGGATTTCAAAATGGATGTCATTTTTGAAATCAGCACCCCTGAAAACCTATTAAACGACACCCATGTCGGTATGGTGGCGGTCGGCTGGTAATATGCTTGGTGACGCTTCGGGCTTCGCCCTACGCGGAGCTCGGCCTTCGGCCTCGCCCTATACGCAGCTCGCCTCGGCCTACGGCCTCGGCTCACGCGTTCGGCTCGGTCTGCGACCTCGCCTCACCTTAAAAATCTAAACTTGTATGGCGGCCATCTTTGATTGGGGGGGGGGACGCTCCGGGCTTCGCCCTACGCGGAGTTCGGCCTTCGGCCTCACCCTATAAGCGGCTCGCCTCGGCCTTCGGCCTCGCCTCGCGCGTTCGGCTTTGTCTTCGACCTCGCCTCACCTTTAGAATCTAAACTTGTATGGCGGCCATCTTTGATTGGGGGGGGGGGACGCTCCGGGCTTCGCCCTACGCGGAGTTCGGCCTTCGGCCTCACCCTATAAGCGGCTCGCCTCGGCCTTCGGCCTCGCCTCGCGCGTTCGGCTTTGTCTTCGACCTCGCCACACCTTTAGAATCTAAACTTGTATGGCGGCCATCTTTGATTGGGGGGAAGGACACTCCGGGCTTCGCCCTACGCGGAGTTCGGCCTTCGGCCTCACCCTATACGCGGCTCGCCTCGGCCTTCGGCCTCGTCTCGCGCGTTCGGCTCGGTCTTCGACCTCGCCTCACCTTTAGAATCTAAACTTGTATGGCAGCCATCTTGGATTTGGGGGGGGGATGCTCCGGGCTACGCCCTGCGCGGAGCTCGGCCTTCGGCCTCGCCTCGCGGCGTAGCGTCGTGGTTCGCCTCGGCCTGCGGCCTCGCCTCACCACTCCTTGTATGGCGGCCATCTTGGAAAATGGTGGAATCGAAATACTGACCCGATATTCGGAATCTTTGTCCCCCAAACCCCCCAGATACCGATTTTCGTCCGGATCGGAGCAACTTCATTTTCGGCCGCCATCTTGGATCCGCCATCTTGAAAAAAAATTTTGACAGCCACCTGCCCCTTACCCCCCTGTAAAACATTTGTTCGAGCATACCCCACTTATGTCAAACGGTTCCGGAGATACAGCAATAATCATTTTGTATGACGGCCATCTTGTTTTTGCGAAAATCGATAAAATGACGTCACAGGTAGAATTCGACCAGGGTGTGGGTCGACCTTTGTTCGAGCGCCACCGCTCCATCTGCAACGGTTCGCCCGGGAAGGTGGGTCGCCACCCGATGAGAAGGTGGATCCGAGGATCTCGAGGTTTTCCCGTAACTTCCGCACCACTCTCTCCACACCCCCCATAAAAAGTTTTCACCTCCCGCCGCTCCATCTGGGAGAACAATTCTGTCACCCAGTCAGTCAGTCAGTCAGTCAGTGAGTGAGTGGTATTGTAGCTTTATATAATATAACTAGGTTTCGCGTGGTGCGCGACCTGCTAAAGCAGGCCGCGAGGTGGTTGTGCTACCCTATTTGTAGGGTCAAAAAGGCGTTCATACATTTTTTGGTTTGTCACGACCGCCATCTTTGATTTCAAAATGGATGTCAGTTTCGTAATCAGCACCACCGAAAACCTATTAAACGACACCCATGACGGTACTTTCCAAAAAATCCATGTCCGCCATCTTGGATTTCAAAATAGATGTCATTTTCGCAATCAGCACCCCAGAAAACGCATTAAACGACATCCATGACGGTTTTTTACAAAAAATTCATGTCCGCCATCTTGGATTTCAAAATTGATGTCATTTTCGGAATCAGCACCCCCGAAAACCTATTAAACGACACCCATCACGGTATTTTCCAAAAAATCCATGTCCGCCATCTTGGATTTCAAAATGGATGTCATTTTCGAAATCAGCACCCCTGAAAACCTATTAAACGACACCCATGTTGGTATGATGGCGGTTGGCTGGTAACATGCTTGGTGACGCTTCGGGCTTCGCCCTACGCGGAGCTCGGCCTTCGGCCTCGCCCTATACGCAGCTCGCCTCGGCCCACGGCCTCGGCTCGCGCGTTCGGCTCGGTCTGCGACCTCGCCTCACCTTTAGAATCTAAACTTGTATGGCGGCCATCTTTGATTGGGGGGGGGGACGCTCCGGGCTTCGCCCTACGCGGAGTTCGGCCTTCGGCCTCACCCTATACGCGGCTCGCCTTGGCCTTCGGCCTCGTCTCGCGCGTTCGGCTCGGTCTTCGACCTCGCCTCACCTTTAGAATCTAAACTTGTATGGCGGCCATCTTGGATTTGGGGGGGGACGCTCCGGGCTACGCCCTGCGCGGAGCTCGGCCTTCGGCCTCGCCTTTTACGCAGCTCGCCTCGGCCTACGGCCTCGCCTCGCGGAGTGGCGTCGTGGTTCGGCTCGGCCTGCGGCCTCGCCTCACCACTCCTTGTATGGCGGCCATCTTGGAAAATGGTGGAATCGAAAAACTGATCCGATATTCGGAATCTTCGACCCCTAAACCCCCTAGATACCGATTTTCGTCCAGATCGGAGCAACTTCATTTCCGGCCGCCATCTTGGATCCGCCATCTTGAAAAAAAAATTTGACAGCCAGCTGCCCCCCACCCTTCTGTAAAACATTTGTTCGAGCACACTCCACTTATGTCAAACGGATCCGGAGATACAGCAATAAACATTTTGTATGGCGGCCATCTTGTTTTTGCGAAAATCGAAAAAATGACGTCACCGGTAGAATTCGACCAGGGTGTGGGTCAACCTTAGTTCGAGCGCCACCGCTCCATCTGCAACGGTTCGCCCGGGAAGGTGGGTCGCAACCCGATGAGAAGGTGGATCCGAGGATCTCGAGGTTTTCCCGTACCCTCCGCGTCACCCACTCCACACCTCCCATACAAAGTTTTCACCTCCCGCCGCTCCATCTGGGAGAACAATTCTGTCACCCAGTCAGTCAGTCAGTCAGTCAATCAGTGAGTGGTATTGCAGCTTTATATAATATAATAATAATAAAATAACTAGGTTTCGCGTGGTGCGCGACCTGCTAAAGCAGGTCGCGAGGCGGTTGTGCCTTTTTTTATAAATTTTAAAAAAGTTTTTATTTTTTTTTTGTTTTTCACGGCCGCCATTTTAGATTTAAAACTGGCCAAGAGCTTGTCGGGACACGCGCATTGTAGGGTTCCGTAGCAGCATGGTTCAAATATGCAGCTGGCTTCTTAATTCTACTCGTCCATATGCTATGGACGGTTGAATTGCTAATAATGTCATATAAAAACGAGGTCACAAAGAAAGAAGGTAACTAAAGGAGAAATATAGATTCCAGCACCACAAGGAAAAATAAATCATCTGTTTAATAACCACCTCGCGTGGATGCAAATGGTTGTATAAAAATTGTTTACATTACGTATTCATTTAAAACGGGTGTACTATCGTTAGTCATACTTAGAGATGAAAGAGACTGTCTTTTAAGGCTTATTAAAAAGACTCGCCTCCGTCTTACAGGACTTGACTCTAAAATTAAGACTGAAAGTTCGAGTTTTTATTAATAAGACATAGTAGTTTATTAAAAGATTAAAAACCGAAACGACTCGAGTTGTTTTCAAAATACTAAAAGACTTAACCAACTCCAGCTAATTTTAAAAGACTTAAACGACTCAAGTTCTTTTATGTTAAAGGGATCGCACCGCAGTTTGTGTATGATATTTAATATTTCTTCTGTAACCTATCAATCAAAAGGAATAATTAACGCCTAAACCACTAAATACATTTTGATAACATTTGACAAGGAGATAAAATGAGATATTTACATTCTATCAACACATACCTTACGACTGTCAACTTCCCAGATAATGAGTCGCCAGTCTTTTAAATCCTTTAAGCTGTTTAAGTAACAGCTCAGTTTTTTACGTTAAAAGACTTCAACTAAAAAAGCTAGTCTTATGACTAAAGGTTGGGAACTAAAAAACTGAATCAGTCGTGAGGCATCAAAAATAAAGCGAGTCTTTGTTAAAAGCCTTAAAAGACTAAGTATCGTTCATCACTAGTCATAGTCGATGTTAAAATCTCCAAATAGTATAGTTTAAAAAACAAATGTATTAAAGAGTTTGTAGTTTCAGAAATAACTTTAGTTTTGGTGTAAATACAACCTAATGAAATTATATAATTCGCGAGCGAAGCAAGCGAAAAAATTTTTTTTTAAATATTATTAGAAATAATATAGACCTGCTGATAAAATACTTTTTATGTCATTTTCGTAATTAACATCACCAAAAACCTATTAAACGACACCTAAAATGTCAATATGTAAACATATTAATACCTTGTAAACATATTCTTATTAATTCCAAAAACTTTTGGCACTTGGTCGACTATCACTCGCAAACTTGAAAGGCCAACTTATGTGTGATAGTTTTTCTTTTAATTTTGTTATATATTCTGACAACGATAATTTTTTCACATTTTTAGAAACAACCGTTTAGCTGGTAGGACACTTACTTTGGTTTTGGGTTAAATACTACGCGAATTTTTTTTGATTTAAAAATTTTTTTAATATTTTTTTAGCAACATAAGTATTGTTAGGAATAATTTCGAGCTGGTGCTAACGAGCAGGTCGCGTGGCGATTGTGTATAATTTTGATGTCATTTTCGGAATTAACACCCCCAAAAACCTATAACGACACATGAAATGTCAATATTTTACAGCTTGGCTTTCGACCTTGCCTCACTTTTAGCGTGGAACTTTGTATGGCAGTTGTTTTGGATTAGGCTGAACTTCGTCGTAAATGCTAAATGCTCGTGAAATATTTAACATTTTTTTTTCATTTTAAAAATTAATTTTTCGCAAACGGACTACAGAATCGAAAAACTTTCGAAGTAAACCCCTTCAATCTTTTAAAAAACTATCCTATGATATCCCACTCGATGATATCGGCGAGAAAAAAAAACCATCGCCCTTTCACATGTATGGGAAACACCCGAAAAAATTTTTTTTACAAAATTTTATTTTTTCTATTTGCCGGCGCAATTAATATGTATGAACATGCCAAATTGCAGCTCTGTAGTACCAAAGATCTAATATTAGTAAATATATTCTTATTAATCCCAACAATGTTTGGCACTTGGTCTACCATTTCTCGCAAACTTGAAGGGCCAACTTATGTTTTATAGTTTTCCTTTTAAATTTGATGTATATGCTACCTCTGTTAATTTTTTCACATTTTTAGAAACAATCGTTTAGCTGGTAGAGGGGGGGGACACTTGTGTTTGACAAAAATTTTCACTTTAAAAATTTATGATTCGCAAACAGAGTGCTAAATCGAAAAACGTTCGTAGTAAACCCCTTCTATCTTTTAAAAAGCTATTCTATGACACCCCACTCGATGATATTGGCGAGAAAAAAAAAAATCATCGCCCTTTCACGTCTATGGGAGACACCCGAAAAAAATTTTTTTTCTACGGTTTTACTCTACAATTCTGTCGGCGTGAATTATATGTATAGCCATGCCAAATTTCAGCTCTATAGTACTAAGGGTTTCTTAGAAAACCCGCGGACAGACGGACAGACGGACAGACGGACATGGCGAAACTATAAGGGTTCGTAGATTACTACGGAACCCTAAAAATGGATGTTATTTTTTAATCAGCACCCCTGAATACCCAAAAACGACACCCATGACGATTTTTTGCAAAAAAGTTATGTCCGCCATCTTGGATTTCAAAACGTATGTCATTTTCGGAATCAGCACCCCCGAATACCTATTAAACGACACCCATGAAGGTATTTTCAAAAAATCCATGTCCGCCATCTGGATTTCAAAATGGATGTCATTTTCGAAATCAGCACCCCTAAGAACCTATTAAACGACACCCATGTCGGTATGATGGCGGTCGGCTGGTAATATGCTTGGTGACACTTCGGGCTTCGCCCTACGCGGAGCTCGGCCTTCGGCCTCGCCCTATACGCAGCTCGCCTCGGCCTACGGCCTCGGCTCGCGCATTCGGCTCGGTCTGCGACCTCGCCTCACCTTAAAAGTCTAAACTTGTATGGCGGCCATCTTTGATTGGGGGGGACGCTCCGGGCTTCGCCCTACGTGGAGTTCGGCCTTCGGCCTCACCCTATAAGCGGCTCGCCTCGGCCTTCGGCCTCGCCTCGCGCGTTCGGCTCGGTCTTCGACCTCGCCTCACCTTTAGAATCTAAACTTTCCGCCATCTAGAATTGGGGGGGGGGGGACGCTCCGGGCTTCGCCCTACGCGGAGTTCGGCCTTTGGCCTCACCCAATACGCGGCTCGCCTCGGCCTTCGGCCTCGCCTCGCGCGTTCGGCTCGGTCTTCGACCTCGCCTCACCTTTAGAATCTAAACTTGTATGGCGGCCATCTTTGATTGGGGGGGGGGGACGCTCCGGGCTTCGCCCTACGCGGAGTTCGGCCTTCGGCCTCACCGTATACGCGGCTCGCCTCGGCCTTCGGCCTCGTCTCGCGCGTTCGGCTCGGTCTTCGACCTCGCCTCACCTTTAGAATCTAAACTTGTATGGCGGCCATCTTGGATTTGGGGGGGGGACGCTCCGGGCTACGCCCTGCGCGGAGCTCGGCCTTCGGCCTCGCCTTTTACGCAGCTCGCCTTGGCCTACGGCCTCGCCTCGCGGCGTGGCGTCGTGGTTCGGCTCGGCCTGCGGCCTCGCCTCACCACTCCTTGTATAGCGGCAATCTTGGAAAATGGTGGAATCGAAAAACTGACCCGATATTCGGAATCTTCGTCCCCCAAACCCCCCAGATACCGATTTTCGTCCGGATCGGAGCAACTTTATTTCCGGCCGCCATCTTGGATCCGCCATCTTGAAAAAAAATTTTGACAGCCACCTGCCCCTCACCCCCCTGTAAAACATTTGTTTGAGCACTCCCCACTTATGTCAAACGGTTCCGGAGATACAGCAATAATAATTTTGTATGGCGGCCATCTTGTTTTTGCGAAAATCGAAAAAATGACGTCACCGGTAGAATTCGACCAGGGTGTGGGTTGACCTTAGTTCGAGCGCCACCGCTCCATCTGCAACGGTTCGCCCGGGAAGGTGGGTCGCCACCTGATGAGAAGGTGGATCCGAGGATCTCGAGGTTTTCCCGTACCCTCCGCGTCACCTACTCCACACCTCTTATACAATTTTTTCACCTCCCGCCGCTCCATCTGGGAGAACAATTCTGTCACCCAGTCAGTCAGTCAGTCAATCAGTGAGTGGTATTGTAGCTTTATATAATATAATAACTAGGTTTCGCGTGGTGCGCGACCTGCTAAAGCAGGCCGCGAGGCGGTTGTGCTACCCTATTTGTAGGGTCAAAAAGGCGTTCATACATTTTTTGGTTTGTCACGACCGCCATCTTTGATTTCAAAATGGATGTTATTTTCTTAATCAGCACCCCTGAATACCCAAAAAACGACACCCATGACAATATTTTGCAAAAAATTTATGTCCGCCATCTTGGATTTCAAAAGCTATGTCATTTTCGGAATCAGCACCCCCGAAAATCTATTAAACGACACCCATGGCGGTATTTTCCAAAAAATCCATGTCCGCCATCTTGGATTTCAAAATGGATGTCATTTTCGAAATCAGCACCCCTGAAAACCTATTAAACGACACCCATGTCGGTATGATGGCGGTCGGCTGGTAATATGCTTGGTGACGCTTCGGGCTTCACCCTACGCGGAGCTCGGCCTTCGGCCTCACCATAAAAATCTAAACTTGCATGGCGGCCATCTTTGATTGGGGAGGGGACGCTCCGGGCTTCGCCTTACGCGGAGTTCAGCCTTCGGCCTCACCCTGTACGCGGCTCGTCTCGGCCTTCGGCCTCGCCTCGCGCGTTCGGCTCGGTCTTCGACCTCGCCTCACCTTTAGAATCTAAACTTGTATGGCGGCCATCTTTGATTGGGGGGGGCCGCTCCGGGCTTCGCCCTACGCGGAATTCGGCCTTCGGCCTCACCCTATACGCGGCTCGCCTCGGCCTTCGGCCTCGCCTCACTTTTAGAATCTAAACTTGTATGGCGGCCATCTTTGATTTGGGGGCGGGGACGCTCCGGGCTACGCCCTGCGCGGAGCTCGGCCTTCGACCTCGCCTTTTACGAAGCTCGCCTCGGCCTACGGTCTCGCCTCGCGGCGTGGCGTCGTGGTTCGGCTCAGCCTGCGGCCTCGCCTCACCACTCCTTGTATGGCGGCCATCTTGGAAAATGGTGGAATCGAAAAACTGACCCGATATTCGGAATCTTCGTCCTCCAAACCCCCCAGATACCGATTTTCGTCCGGATCGGAGCAACTTTATTTCCAGCTGCCATCTTGGATCCGCCATCTTGAAAAAAAAATTTGACAGCCACCTGCCCCTCACCCCCCTGTAAAACATTTGTTTGAGCACACCACACTTATGTCAAACGTTTCCGGAGATACAGCAATAAACATTTTGTATGGCGGCCATCTTGTTTTTGCGAAAATCAAAAAAATAACGTCACCGGTAGAATTCGACCAGGGTGTGGGTGGACCTTTGTACGAGCGCCACTGCTCCATCTGCGACGGTTCGCCCGGGAAGGTGGGTCGCCACCCGATGAGAAGGTGGATCCGAGGATCTCGAGGTTTTCCCGTACCCTCCGCACCACCCTCTCCACACCCCCCATACAAAGTTTTCACCTCCCGCCGCTCCATCTGGGAGAACAATTCTGTCACCCAGTCAGTCAGTGAGTGGTACTGCAGCTTTATATAATATAAATAACTAGGTTTCGCGTGGTGCGCGACCTGCTAAAGCAGGTCGCGAGGCGGTTGTGCCTTTTTTTATAAATTTTAAAAAATTTTCAATTTCTTTTTGTTTTTCACGGCCGCAATCTTGGATTTAAAAATGGATGTTATTTTATTAATCAGCACCCCTGAATACCCAAAAAACGACACCCATGAAGATATTTTGCAAAAAATTTATGTCCGCCATCTTGGATTTCAAAACGTATGTCATTTTCGGAATCAGCACCCCCGAAAACCTATTAAACGAAACCCATGACGGTATTTTCCAAAAAATCCATGTCCGCCATCTTGGATTTCAAAATGGATGTCATTTTCGAAATCAGCACCCCTGAAAACCTATTAAACGACACCCATGTCGGTATAATGGCGGTCGGCTGGTAATATGCTTGGTGACGCTTCGGGCTTCGCCCTACGCGGTGCTCGGCCTTCGGCCTCGCCCTATACGCAGCTCGCCTCGGCCTACGGCCTCGGCTCGCGCGTTCGGCTCGGTCTGCGACCTCGCCTCACCTTAAGAATCTAAACTTGTATGGCGCTAGATTTGGGGGGGGGGGACGCTCCGGGCTTCGCCCTACGCGGAGTTCGGCCTTCGGCCTCACCCTATATGAAGCTCGCCTCGGCCTTCGGCCTCGCCTCGCGCGTTCGGCTCGGTCTTCGACCTCGCCTCACCTTAAAAATCTTAACTTGTATGGCGGCCATCTTTGATTGGGGGGGGGACGCTCCGGGCTTCGCCCTACGCGGAGTTCGGCCTTCGGCCTCACCCTATACGCGGCTCGCCTCGGCCTTCGGCCTCGCCTCGCGCGTTCGGCTCGGTCTTCGACCTCGCCTCACCTTTAGAATCTAAACTTGTATGGCGGCCATCTTTGATTGGGGGGGGATGCTCCGGGCTTCGCCCTACGCGGAGTTCGGCCTTCGGCCTCACCCTATACGCGGCTCGCCTCGGCCTTCGGCCTCGCCTCGCGCGTTCGGCTCGGTCTTCGACCTCGCCTCACCTTTAGAATCTAAACTTGTATGGCGGCCATCTTGGATTTGGGGGGGGGACGCTCCGGGCTACGCCCTGCGCGGAGCTCGGCCTTCGGCCTCGCCTTTTACGCAGCTCGCCTCGGCCTACGGCCTCGCCTCGCGGCGTGGCGTCGTGGTTCGGCTCGGCCTGCGGCCTCGCCTCACCACTCCTTGTATGGCGGCCATCTTGGAAAATGGTGGAATCGAAAAACTGACCCGATATTCGGAATTTTCGACCCCCAAACCCCCCAGATACCGATTTTCGTCCGGATCGGAGCAACTTCATTTCCGGCCGCCATCTTGGATCCGCCATCTTGAAAAAAAAATTTGACAGCCAGCTGCCCCCCACCCCCCTGTAAAACATTTGTTCGAGCACACTCCACTTATGTCGAACGGATCCGGAGATACAGCAATAAACATTTTGTATGGCGGCCATCTTGTTTTTGCGAAAATCGAAAAAATGACGTCACCGGTAGAATTCGACCAGGGTGTGAGTCGACCTTAGTTCAACGTTCAACGTTCAACAAGTTCAACGACTTAGTGCAACGGTTCGCCCGGGAAGGTGGGTCGCCACCTGATGAGAAGGTGGATCCGAGGATCTCGAGGTTTTCCCGTACCCTCCGCGTCACCCACTCCACACCTCCCATACAAAGTTTTCACCTCCCGCCGCTCCATCTGGGAGAACAATTCTGTCACCCAGTCAGTGAGTGAGTGGTATTGCAGCTTTATATAATATAATAATAACTAGGTTTCGCGTGGTGCGCGACCTGCTAAAGCAGGTCGCGAGGCGGTTGTGCCTTTCTTTATAAATTTTAAAAAAGTTTTAAATTTTTTTTTGTTTATCACGGCCACCATCTTTGATTTAAAAATGGATGTTATTTTCTTAATCAGCACCCCTGAATACCCAAAAAACGACACCAATGACGATATTTTGCAAAAAATTTATGTCCGCTATCTTGGATTTAAAAACAAATGTCATTTTTCGGAATCAGCACCCCCGAAAACCTATTAAACGACACTTATGACGGTATTTTCCAAAAAATCCATGTCCGCCATTTTGGATTTCAAAATGGATGTCATTTTCTAAATCAGCACCCCTGAAAACCTATTAAACGAAACCCATATGGGTATGATGGCGGTCGGCTGGTAATATGCTTGTTGACGCTTCGGGCTTCGCCCTACGCGGAGCTCGGCCTTCAGCCTCACCATATACGCAGCTCGCCTCGGCCTACGGCCTCGGCTCGCGCGTTCGGCTCGGTCTGCGAACTCGCCTCACCTTAAAAATCTAAACTTGTATGGCGGCCATCTTTGATTGCGGGGGGGACGCTCCGGGCTTCGCCCTACGCGGAGTTCGGCCTGCGGCCTCACCCTATACGCGGCTCGCCTCGGCCTTCGGCCTCGCCTCGCGCGTTCGGCTCGGTCTTCGACCTCGCCTCACCTTTAGAATCTAAACTTGTATGGCGGCCATCTTTAATTGGGGGGGGGCCGCTCCGGGCTTCGCCCTACGCGGAGTTCGGCCTTCGGCCTCACCCTATACGCGGCTCGCCTCGGCCTTCGGCCTCGCCTCGCGCGTTCGGCTCGGTCTTCGATCTCGCCTCACCTTTAGAATCTAAACTTGTATGGCGGCCATCTTTGATTGGGGGGGGGGCCGCTCCGGGCTTCGCCCTACGCGGAATTCGGTCTTCGGCCTCACCCTATACGCGGCTCGCCTCGGCCTTCGGCCTCGCCTCACCTTTAGAATCTAAACTTGTATGGCGGCCATCTTTGATTGGGAGGGGGGGACGCTCCGGGCTTCGCCCTACGCGGAGTTCGGCCTTCGGTCTTCGACCTCGCCTCACCTTTAGAATCTAAACTTGTATGGCGGCCATCTTGGATTTGGGGGGGGGGACGCTCCGGGCTACGCCCTGCGCGGAGCTCGGCCTTCGGCCTCGCCTTTTACGCAGCTCGCCTCGGCCTCCGGCCTCGCCTCGCAGCGCGGCGTCGTGGTTCGGCTCGGCCTGCGGCCTCGCCTCACCACTCCTTGTATGGCGGCCATCTTGGAAAATGGTGGAATCGAAAAATGGAATCGGCTCGGTCTGCGAACTCGCCTCACCTTAAAAATCTAAACTTGTATGGCGGCCATCTTTGATTGCGGGGGGGACGCTCCGGGCTTCGCCCTACGCGGAGTTCGGCCTGCGGCCTCACCCTATACGCGGCTCGCCTCGGCCTTCGGCCTCGCCTCGCGCGTTCGGCTCGGTCTTCGACCTCGCCTCACCTTTAGAATCTAAACTTGTATGGCGGCCATCTTTAATTGGGGGGGGGCCGCTCCGGGCTTCGCCCTACGCGGAGTTCGGCCTTCGGCCTCACCCTATACGCGGCTCGCCTCGGCCTTCGGCCTCGCCTCGCGCGTTCGGCTCGGTCTTCGATCTCGCCTCACCTTTAGAATCTAAACTTGTATGGCGGCCATCTTTGATTGGGGGGGGGGCCGCTCCGGGCTTCGCCCTACGCGGAATTCGGTCTTCGGCCTCACCCTATACGCGGCTCGCCTCGGCCTTCGGCCTCGCCTCACCTTTAGAATCTAAACTTGTATGGCGGCCATCTTTGATTGGGAGGGGGGGACGCTCCGGGCTTCGCCCTACGCGGAGTTCGGCCTTCGGTCTTCGACCTCGCCTCACCTTTAGAATCTAAACTTGTATGGCGGCCATCTTTGATTGGGGGGGGGCCGCTCCGGGCTTCGCCCTACGCGGAATTCGGCCTTCGGCCTCACCCTATACGCGGCTCGCCTCGGCCTTCGGCCTCGCCTCACTTTTAGAATCTAAACTTGTATGGCGGCCATCTTTGATTTGGGGGCGGGGACGCTCCGGGCTACGCCCTGCGCGGAGCTCGGCCTTCGACCTCGCCTTTTACGAAGCTCGCCTCGGCCTACGGTCTCGCCTCGCGGCGTGGCGTCGTGGTTCGGCTCGGCCTGCGGCCTCGCCTCACCACTCCTTGTATGGCGGCCATCTTGGAAAATGGTGGAATCGAAAAACTGACCCAATATTCGGAATCTTCGTCCTCCAAACCCCCCAGATACCGATTTTCGTCCGGATCGGAGCAACTTTATTTCCAGCTGCCATCTTGGATCCGCCATCTTGAAAAAAAAATTTGACAGCCACCTGCCCCTCACCCCCCTGTAAAACATTTGTTTGAGCACACCACACTTATGTCAAACGTTTCCGGAGATACAGCAATAAACATTTTGTATGGCGGCCATCTTGTTTTTGCGAAAATCAAAAAAATTACGTCACCGGTAGAATTCGACCAGGGTGTGGGTGGACCTTTGTACGAGCGCCACTGCTCCATCTGCGACGGTTCGCCCGGGAAGGTGGGTCGCCACCCGATGAGAAGGTGGATCCGAGGATCTCGAGGTTTTCCCGTACCCTCCGCACCACCTTCTCCACACCCCCCATACAAAGTTTTCACCTCCCGCCGCTCCATCTGGGAGAACAATTCTGTCACCCAGTCAGTCAGTGAGTGGTACTGCAGCTTTATATAATATAATAACTAGGTTTCGCGTGGTGCGCGACCTGCTAAAGCAGGTCGCGAGGCGGTTGTGCCTTTTTTTATAAATTTTAAAAAATTTTCAATTTCTTTTTGTTTTTCACGGCCGCAATCTTGGATTTAAAAATGGATGTTATTTTATTAATCAGCACCCCTGAATACCCAAAAAACGACACCCATGAAGATATTTTGCAAAAAATTTATGTCCGCCATCTTGGATTTCAAAACGTATGTCATTTTCGGAATCAGCACCCCCGAAAACCTATTAAACGAAACCCATGACGGTATTTTCCAAAAAATCCATGTCCGCCATCTTGGATTTCAAAATGGATGTCATTTTCGAAATCAGCACCCCTGAAAACCTATTAAACGACACCCATGTCGGTATAATGGCGGTCGGCTGGTAATATGCTTGGTGACGCTTCGGGCTTCGCCCTACGCGGTGCTCGGCCTTCGGCCTCGCCCTATACGCAGCTCGCCTCGGCCTACGGCCTCGGCTCGCGCGTTCGGCTCGGTCTGCGACCTCGCCTCACCTTAAGAATCTAAACTTGTATGGCGCTAGATTTGGGGGGGGGGGGACGCTCCGGGCTTCGCCCTACGCGGAGTTCGGCCTTCGGCCTCACCCTATATGAAGCTCGCCTCGGCCTTCGGCCTCGCCTCGCGCGTTCGGCTCGGTCTTCGACCTCGCCTCACCTTAAAAATCTTAACTTGTATGGCGGCCATCTTTGATTGGGGGGGGGACGCTCCGGGCTTCGCCCTACGCGGAGTTCGGCCTTCGGCCTCACCCTATACGCGGCTCGCCTCGGCCTTCGGCCTCGCCTCGCGCGTTCGGCTCGGTCTTCGACCTCGCCTCACCTTTAGAATCTAAACTTGTATGGCGGCCATCTTTGATTGGGGGGGGATGCTCCGGGCTTCGCCCTACGCGGAGTTCGGCCTTCGGCCTCACCCTATACGCGGCTCGCCTCGGCCTTCGGCCTCGCCTCGCGCGTTCGGCTCGGTCTTCGACCTCGCCTCACCTTTAGAATCTAAACTTGTATGGCGGCCATCTTGGATTTGGGGGGGGGACGCTCCGGGCTACGCCCTGCGCGGAGCTCGGCCTTCGGCCTCGCCTTTTACGCAGCTCGCCTCGGCCTACGGCCTCGCCTCGCGGCGTGGCGTCGTGGTTCGGCTCGGCCTGCGGCCTCGCCTCACCACTCCTTGTATGGCGGCCATCTTGGAAAATGGTGGAATCGAAAAACTGACCCGATATTCGGAATTTTCGACCCCCAAACCCCCCAGATACCGATTTTCGTCCGGATCGGAGCAACTTCATTTCCGGCCGCCATCTTGGATCCGCCATCTTGAAAAAAAAATTTGACAGCCAGCTGCCCCCCACCCCCCTGTAAAACATTTGTTCGAGCACACTCCACTTATGTCGAACGGATCCGGAGATACAGCAATAAACATTTTGTATGGCGGCCATCTTGTTTTTGCGAAAATCGAAAAAATGACGTCACCGGTAGAATTCGACCAGGGTGTGAGTCGACCTTAGTTCAACGTTCAACGTTCAACAAGTTCAACGACTTAGTGCAACGGTTCGCCCGGGAAGGTGGGTCGCCACCTGATGAGAAGGTGGATCCGAGGATCTCGAGGTTTTCCCGTACCCTCCGCGTCACCCACTCCACACCTCCCATACAAAGTTTTCACCTCCCGCCGCTCCATCTGGGAGAACAATTCTGTCACCCAGTCAGTGAGTGAGTGGTATTGCAGCTTTATATAATATAATAATAACTAGGTTTCGCGTGGTGCGCGACCTGCTAAAGCAGGTCGCGAGGCGGTTGTGCCTTTCTTTATAAATTTTAAAAAAGTTTTAAATTTTTTTTTGTTTATCACGGCCACCATCTTTGATTTAAAAATGGATGTTATTTTCTTAATCAGCACCCCTGAATACCCAAAAAACGACACCAATGACGATATTTTGCAAAAAATTTATGTCCGCTATCTTGGATTTAAAAACAAATGTCATTTTTCGGAATCAGCACCCCCGAAAACCTATTAAACGACACTTATGACGGTATTTTCCAAAAAATCCATGTCCGCCATTTTGGATTTCAAAATGGATGTCATTTTCTAAATCAGCACCCCTGAAAACCTATTAAACGAAACCCATATGGGTATGATGGCGGTCGGCTGGTAATATGCTTGTTGACGCTTCGGGCTTCGCCCTACGCGGAGCTCGGCCTTCAGCCTCACCATATACGCAGCTCGCCTCGGCCTACGGCCTCGGCTCGCGCGTTCGGCTCGGTCTGCGAACTCGCCTCACCTTAAAAATCTAAACTTGTATGGCGGCCATCTTTGATTGCGGGGGGGACGCTCCGGGCTTCGCCCTACGCGGAGTTCGGCCTGCGGCCTCACCCTATACGCGGCTCGCCTCGGCCTTCGGCCTCGCCTCGCGCGTTCGGCTCGGTCTTCGACCTCGCCTCACCTTTAGAATCTAAACTTGTATGGCGGCCATCTTTAATTGGGGGGGGGCCGCTCCGGGCTTCGCCCTACGCGGAGTTCGGCCTTCGGCCTCACCCTATACGCGGCTCGCCTCGGCCTTCGGCCTCGCCTCGCGCGTTCGGCTCGGTCTTCGATCTCGCCTCACCTTTAGAATCTAAACTTGTATGGCGGCCATCTTTGATTGGGGGGGGGGCCGCTCCGGGCTTCGCCCTACGCGGAATTCGGTCTTCGGCCTCACCCTATACGCGGCTCGCCTCGGCCTTCGGCCTCGCCTCACCTTTAGAATCTAAACTTGTATGGCGGCCATCTTTGATTGGGAGGGGGGGACGCTCCGGGCTTCGCCCTACGCGGAGTTCGGCCTTCGGTCTTCGACCTCGCCTCACCTTTAGAATCTAAACTTGTATGGCGGCCATCTTGGATTTGGGGGGGGGGACGCTCCGGGCTACGCCCTGCGCGGAGCTCGGCCTTCGGCCTCGCCTTTTACGCAGCTCGCCTCGGCCTCCGGCCTCGCCTCGCAGCGCGGCGTCGTGGTTCGGCTCGGCCTGCGGCCTCGCCTCACCACTCCTTGTATGGCGGCCATCTTGGAAAATGGTGGAATCGAAAAAATGACCGGATATTCGGAATCTTCGTCCCCCAAACCCCCCAGATACCGATTTTCGTCCGGATTGGAGCAACTTCATTTCCGGCCGCCATCTTGGATCCGCCATCTTAAAAAAAAATAATTTGACAGCCATCTGCCCCTCACCCTCCTTTAAAACATTTGTTCGAGCACACCCCACTTATGTCAAACGGTTCCGGAGATACAGCAATAATCATTTTGTATGGCAGCCATCTTGTTTTTGCGAAAATCGAAAAAATGATGTCACCGGTAGAATTCGACCAGGGTGTGGGTCGACCTTCGTTCGAGCGCAACCGCTCCATCTGCAACGGTTCGCCCGGGAAGGTGGGTCGCCACCTGATGAGAAGATGGATCCGAGGATCTCGAGGTTTTCCCGTACCCTCCGCACCACCCTCTCAACACCACGCATACAAAGTTTTCACCTCCCGCCGCTCCATCTGGGAGAACAATTCTGTCACCCAGTCAGTCAGTCAGTCAGTGAGTGGTATTGTAGCTTTATATAATATAATAAATAATAATAATAATAAAAATAAAAAATAATGATAAAATAATTCGTTTTCTCGGTTGTGCCTTTTTTATAAATTTCAAAAAAGGTTACCATTTTTTTTGTTATATACGGCCGCCATCTTGGATTTCAAAATGGATGTTATTTTCTTAATCAGCACCCCCGAATACCAAAAAAACGACACCCATGACGATTTTTGCTGAGGCGATAATCTTTGATAAGCGCATCCCTGTCGCTTCGCCAAACTATTCTTTGGAGTTTACGGTCTTCTGGCGCCACCAAGATTCGGCGACACATTTGTTTGATGTCTGCGACGAAACATGCTTTCTTCATTCTCCATCTTGTGATTAAGTTTCTCATGTCATCTTGAAGTTGTGGGCCTACATGTAGTTCTTCATTTAGACTTATGTTATATTTTAATCCCTTCTGTGACGCGTTGAATAGTGTTCTTAATTTAGTAGTTTCTTTCTATTCTTTGACTACCGCCTGATGGGGTAAGTATCCGCTGGTTTAATCATTTCGCTTTTCTTAACTTCTTCCATGTGTTTTAATTGATATGTTATTGTACTGATCCCCACCTGCATTAAATAGAGGTGGATACTCTATTCTTACGGCTGAGATGTCTAGAGTCCTACGCTGTGAATTACTTTTAGGATTCTCGCAGGTACAAGCAATTTAAAAGCGGGTTTCAGACTTAGAGAGGAATTAAAAGCAAAATCAAGATTATAACAAAGATAGATTGATGCTTCTGTCTTAGCTCTGCCACAATACCTTCTAAACTTTCCAGTCTTGTAGTGATATAAGCCTCTGTCAATCTATCTTTAGGCGATTTCTTGAAGTTGGTATATGCCCTGGTAATTTGACACTTCAAATCATTCAACACTCTTTGGTCTGAGTTGAATTCGGCTACTTCGTCTCTTTCCGACATCTTTGACTTAGCACAATTTGTACTCGGTGCCCCAAAATTGCCTATGTTTCAAAATGTGAAAATTGCACGAAGTTGAAAATTCCGAATTTTTTCTAAGTGTTTAGAAAACCGCTTCAAAATTGGGCATAGGTTCCCCGTATGAACACTTTTTGTAAAACTATTCTAAGTCCTGACTAACTTTCTTCTATCTTCCTGCACTAGTAAATTCTTCTAAGTCCCTGACACTGCTAATTAATTACTTGAATGTACTTACAGTTTTTCTTGCACTTTACCACTTTAATGTACTATAACACGATCCAGCCAATTTCGCAAGCATTCCCGTACAGCTCGTAGTACCATCTCCTTAACAGCTTCCAACAATTCTTGACGGCACTAGCTTATTTCCACAGTACTGTACTTCGATTTTTTATGTCAGCTCTTTGTGCGTACTTTTTCAACCAAAAAACCATCCGGCTCGAAGGACCTTGTTTGCAGTCCTCCAAAGCTAGGGAAAATGATGCACAATTTCCCGGAAGGTATAGACATTTAATTCAATATTGGTCAACCTACTTATAATTTTCAGGAACATTTCGATAGCGCGTTTCAGCGAACTGACTGTGCCATCTAGCGGCCTTTTATGTGAACTAATCACTAATATTAAAACAAACTTAAACAAAGTTTAATGCGCTTCACATTTAATATGAACGGGTTTCCCTCTTTGTTTTCACTGACACTTCACAATTTATTATATGTCAATCAACACTTTATCACAACACTGTTTGGTTCTCTTCAAATTTGCACTATTATTTTATGAGAGGGCTTCCCTCTTATAGATTTTGTTTTCACTGACACTTCAAAATTTATTTATATGTCACTCGCGATTTCTAATTGTAAATGAAATTTAGGGTTTTAAGCAAAATTTAAATCTGCTGCTTTCATTGTCTTGTTAATAAAGCTAATAAAATTACACACTCAAAGGCCCACACTAAGGTTCTCCCTTGTATCGTGGGTCCCTCGGAACAAACACAAGGACAAACACAAACACCCATGACCCGAGAACAATCTGCCTTTCACACAAATGTTCGCCTCGACTGGGGATCGAACCCAGGACCCGCCGATCAAGATGCAGCGCCACTACCACTCGACCAAGCCTACCGTTCTATTTAAGGATTTTCTTTACAACGATGCCTTTCCTACGCCTTTTTAAATACGAAACTGACTAACAACATTAGATAAAAACTGTCCACTTAGCTGTAAAACCGTCCCAATAGTACTTTGCTTTCTACTATATCTTGATTATATTCGGACCATGATAATTTGCTCCTCCAAACTTATAATTCCGTCCAAGCCGTCCGTCATTAGGAAAGTAGTACTGGAAAGTAAAAAACACCAACGAGACTACCACTTTTAATAATTCCCTCCCCTCCCCGAATCGGAAGTTGGCCTTTCTGGCTAGTTGCATTCCCTATCCTCGCAAGATCCCCGGATAGCGTCCTCAATTAAGGGACCCGGTAGAACCATGCAAAAGATAGCGACTACAATTCTCAACATCCTAAACCTAAAAAAAAATATTTATTTCCCCAATTACTTCAAGTTATTTTTAAAAACTCATCACGATTTCTTTCTTTTCTTTTTCCAAAAGAAAACAACCCCAAATTTTTTTCACCCTTTTTTCTGACAATCCCAATTCTACGTTTTACTTTTCATCTTTCAATGACAAAGCGAGTCATTTAATTCTAAAAAGATTCGATACCCTTACATTAAAACTATTTCTTTTAATAAGTATAATTAGGCGTTTAAGGACGCATACAGCACATTATCTTCTTCTTCTTCTTATCGTGTAGGTATAAGTCAAGTGTGTAGAAAACTATAACACGTAATAAATAAATACATTTAACGTTAAGTTTAAAAGTTGATTAAGTTTAAAGATAACTACATAGGAAGAGCGCTACGCCTACAAACTACTCTTGTAGTTTGGCGAATTAAGTTTTAAGCTAAAGAATGTAATCTTTATTGGAAATTATTAAAAAAAAAGTTTTTTCGTGATGCGCGAACTGCGGCCGCCATCTTGGATTTCAAAATGGATGTCATTTCTGAAATAATCAATCCCAAAAACCCATTAAACGACACCCATGACGTAATTTTAACAAAAAAGCATGTCCGCCATCTTGGATTTCAAAATGGATGTCATTTTCGGAATCAACACCCCCGAAAATGTATTAAGCTACACTTATGATGGTTTTTTACCAAAAAAGCATGTCCGCCATCTTGGATTTCAAAATGGATTCCATTTTCGGAATGATCTGTAAGTGATACTGAATACGTAGTTTTTTTATTGGTAATTAAAAAGTAGTAGTCGTGGCATCCCCCCCTCAAATTCAAGATGGCCCTTTGCGTCACGATTCCCCCAACTAAAATCCAAGATGGCGAATATGAAATTTTTGGGCAAGCCGACATGAGTTGGTATCCGGGGTTGCTGATTTCAAAATGATATCTGTTTTGAAATCCGAGATGGCGGCCGTGAAAAACTAAAAAAAGAATAAATGCCTTTTTGACCCTACGAATACAGTAGCACAACCACCTCGTGACCTGCTTCAGCAGGTCGCGCACCACGCGAAACCTATTACTAATATTACTAAGAGGAAAGATTTGTATTTTTGTATGTAACGAATAAACTTAAAAACTGCTGGACCAATTTCAAAAATTCTTTCACCATTAGGATGCTACATTATCTCTGAGTATCATAGGCTACATAATTTTCCCGAATTACCACGGGAACGGAGTCCCGAGCTGGACGCTAGTTATTTCTAAATTATTTGATTTATTATTTGATTATTTGAATTTGATTGACTATCAAATGGTGGACCGCTCGAAAATAAATTTTCTTGGATGAGTGGATTAAATCATGATGTTTTCCTTCACCGTTGAGCAAGTGATAATTAGAAATCCGTTCATAAATCCGAAAATACGAATATAGTGGTACAGGCCCGCACCAGGATTTGAACCCGCAACCTTCCAATTACAAGCCTGGCTCATTACCAACTGCATAAAAATCACGGAAAATACATGGAGTATTTTCAGATTCACCCAGGGGTGAGAAATCTAAAAAATAATATTTGACGTCACCTTTTGGACCAACTTGTATAATTAAAAATTAGCTCGATATTGACGTGAGGCATATACTGGTCGCATTCTCTCAACTATCGCTATCATATACTTATTAAGTAGTAACAGCTTTTTTGAGTGTAAAACCTACCAAACAAACACATAATAATCGTCCGTATGGCGAAATTGTTCCTATGTCCCGTGGCTGTTAACTGTAACTAAGTCCTAAATTTGACGTGATTACTTTCGATTAGACCTTACACTAATTACAATTACTTCTATTACAGAAACTTGTAAGTATTTCCGAAGGAATTAAATAAATGTTACATATTCAAAGGCACACAATAAAGGTTTACGGTATTAGTAGAGTCAGTCAGCGGGCGAAAAAGGAATTCATTCTTGTATTTATTTTTTAGATATGTGCATTGCATTGGTTTTTGAAAAATTTTAAATAATATAAAATAGTGATTACAAAAAAAACCTATCGCAGCCTATAATTTTTTATTTAAGAGACATTTAAGTGTTAAAAAAATACCTAAATATTGCCTATTTAACGTATATTTATGAAAATATAACTTTAGTATGATTTTTTATATAGAATTATAACACAGAAAAATGTAAAATCTGACGCGACAGACGGATTATTTAAGATAATTAACCTTTTTTTATTTGAATCAGAGAATAATTGTATAAATCTGATCCTTTCTATGATACCAAAGCTTTTGCTTGCTTTCTAATCTATTTTTTTATTTTTATTTTTATGTTTTTCAATGTCAAAGACAAGTAGGTGCCGTAAGACCAATACACATCAAAACACCGGAACCCGTTTCCACTGAATGGATTTTCGTGAAATATTTTTTGTTACATTGTTGAAGGTATAAATAAAAAAGTGTACTCCTCAAATGTTGCCGATCTAATTTACGTTTGGTATTAAGAAATGCCCATTCAAAAGAAGATTTTTTTCAGTGGGAAAATAAAACCGATTTTCAAAGATTTCCACGCAAAATCAAAACTATTGAAGCTTTAAGTTTGAAATTATGCATAAAATAATCATCATGGCATATTGTGTAAACTTACCTAAAAGTGGTTACACGGAGTTTCAATGTGAACGATTTGTAGGGCGTCCGCTAGTTGAAATTTACGTTTGGTGTTTTAGTCGATCTTTCAAAATTTTTTTTTGAATGTGTACTAAGTTTAAGGGGTAAGCATATGGTTTTTAAAATAGAGCAGTAACAAAAGTTGTAAAAAATTTATATTTTGGACGTTTGTTGTATTAGAGCCCCACTGTGGTTTAGGTGTTTAACTTAATTTTACTATAGTAATTATATTTAATTTTAGGATAATAATTAGTAAAGTGCGTATTTCCTACTTTGAATGTACCAGCAGCTAACTCGCTGTTTAAACTAAACCAACTGTTTCCCTTATTACATAAATTAATAAATAAACTCTTTCCAAGCCTATTGTAAAAGTTAGTAAGTGGAACGTTAGGGTTTTGTTTTATTATAGAAGAAAGGCTGACGACCTCTCATCGTTATATGTATTATCGTGGTTCACCTAACAACCCTCAAATTTTATGTCAAATGTAACATCAAGTGAATCTATACCCTACCCTGATATGATTAAAGGCGGGATGTATGTATGTATGAAGGGTTGAAGATGCTCTATGACGCTTTTGATTCTCAAACCAAATCATTTTCTTTCAGCATACAGTAGTAAGTACTATTCAGTAGTCATCTAAATACTCTACAATGTAAAAAAATCACTTCTGACTAAACTACTGAACAAATTTTGATGATTAATAGTGTGTAAGAAAGCAGATAATGTGTAGATATGTTTTTGTATGTAAATTTTCCATACTTACCCCTCCTTATTAAATTCATAAAAATACATTAGAACAAAATAAACGTCATCGATGTTGTAATTTGAACTCTAAAATATGGTAGGGGTTAAATCCTGCTGGCCTTCACATCTTTGAATACTCTCTGTAGTATCCCCTAAGCATGGTAAAAACTTCATGCTTTCAACAGGCAGCGCACAATTTTTCACATTGCTGCGAAAGACGCAGGTCGCTCGAGCGGCTATGTTGTGGCCGAATGATAACTGAGTCCCGCGGTAGCCGTAATTTGACGTGATTACTTTCGATAAGACATAACACTAATTACAATTACTTATAATACAAGTACGTATAATGTTTCCTAAGAAATAAAATAAACGCTTAACACTCAAACTCAAACACTAAGGTTTTTCGGTACCTAAGTCGTGGGTCTGCGGAAGACTTTAAAAATCTAAACTTGTATGGCGGCCATCTTTGATTGGGGGTGGGGTGTCTTCGACCTCGCCTCACAATAAGAATCTAAACTTGTATGGCGGACATCTTGAATTGGGGGGGGGGACGCTCCAGGCTTCGCCCTACGCGGAGTTCGGCCTTCGGCCTCACCCAATAAGCAGCTCGCCCGAAAACTTATTAAACAACACCCATGAGGGTATTTTCCAAAAAATCCATGTTCTCCATCTTGGATTTCAAAATGGATTTTATTTTCGAAATCAATTAAACGACACCCATGTCGGTATGAAAGCGGTCGGCTGGTAATATGCTTAGTGACGCTTCGGGCTTCGCCCTACGCGGAGCTCAGTCTGCGACCTCGCCTCACCTTAAAAATCTAAACTTGTATGGCGGCCATCTTCGATTGGGGGGGGGGGGAACGCTCCGCGCTTCGCCCTACGCGGAGTTCAGCCTTCGGCCTCAACCTATACGCAGCTCACCTCGGCCTTCGGCCTCGCCTCAGATTTTAGAATATAAACTAATATGGCGGTCATCTTGAATTTGGGGGGACGACGCTCCGGGCTTCGACCTACGCGGAGCTCGGCCTTCGGCTTCATCGAATAAGCAGCTCGCCTCGGCCTTCGGCCTCGCCTCGCCCGACCTTGAGAATCTAAACTTGTATGGCGGCCATCTTTGATTGGGGGGGGGGTCTTCGACCTCGCCTCACAATAATAATCTAAACTTGTAAGGCGGACATCTTGAATTGGGGGGGGGACACTCCAGGCTTCGCCCTACGCGGAGTTCGGCCTTCGGCCTCACCCAGTAAGCAGCTCGCCCGAAAACTTATTAAACAACTCCCATGAGAGTATTTTCCAAAAAATCCATGTCCGCCATCTTGGATTTCAAAATGGATTTTATTTTCCAAATCAATTAAACGACACCAATGTCGGTACGAAAGCGGTCGGCTGGTAATATGCTTAGAGACGCTTCGGGCTTCGCCCTACGCGGAGCTCGGTCTGCGACCTCGCCTCACCTTAAAAATCTAAACTTGTATGGCGGCCATCTTCGATTGGGGGGGGGGGACGCTCCGCGCTTCGCCCTACGCGGAGTTCAGCCTTCGGCCTCAACTTATACGCAGCTCGCCTCGGCCTTCGGCCTCGCCTCAGATTTTAGAATCTAAACTAATATGGCGGTCATCTTGAATTTGGGGGGACGACGATCCGGGCTTCGACCTACGCGGAGCTCGGCCTTCGGCGTCATCGAATAAGCAGCTCGCCTCGGCCTTCGGCCTCGCCTCGCCCGACCTTAAGAATCTAAACTTGAATGGCGGCCATCTTTGATTTGGGGGGGGTCTTCGACCTCGCCTCACAATAAGAATCTAAACTTGTATGGCGGACATCTTGAATTGGGGGAGGGGACGCTCCAGGCTTCGCCCTACGCGGAGTTCGGCCTTCGGCCTCACCCAGTGAGCAGCTCGCCCGAAAACTTATTAAACAACTCCCATGAGGGTATTTTCCAAAAAATCCATGTCCGCCATCTTAAATTTCAAAATGGATTTTATTTTCGAAATCAATTAAACGACACCCATGTCGGTATGAAAGCGGTCGGCTGGTAATATGCTTAGTGACGCTTCGGGCTTCGCCCTACGCGGAGCTCGGTCTGCGACCTCGCCTCACCTTATAAATCTAAACTTAAATGGCGGCCATCTTCGATTGGGGGGGGACGCTCCGCGCTTCACCCTACGCGGATTTCAGCCTTCGGCCTCAACCTATACGCAGCTCACCTCGGCCTTCGGCCTCGCCTCAGATTTTAGAATCTAAACTAATATGGCGGTCATCTTGAATTTGGGGGAAAGGACGCTCCGGGCTTCGACCTACGCGGAGCTCGGCCTTCGGCGTCATGGAATAAGCAGCTCGCCTCGGCCTTCGGCCTCGCCTCGCCACACCTTGAGAATCTAAACTTTTATGGCCGCCATCTTGGATTTGGGGGGAAGGACGCTTCGGGCTACGCCCTACGTGGAGCTCGGCCTACGGCCTCAACTTTTATGCAGCTCGCCTCGGCCTGCGGCCTCGCTTTGTCACGTAGCGTCATAATTTGGCTCAGCCTACGGCCTCGCCTCATCACTCCTTGTATGGCGGCAATCTTGCGAAATGGTGGAATCGAAAAACGGACCCAATATTCGGAATCTTTGACCCCAAAACCCCCCAGATACCGATTTTTGTCTGGATCGGAGCAACTTCATTTTTGGCCGTAATTTTGGATCCGCCATCTTAAAAACAAAATTTGAGAGCCACCTGCCTCTCACCCCCCCTGTAAAACATTTGTTCGAGCACACCCCTTTTAAGTCAAACGGTTCCAGAGATACAGCAATAAACATTTTGTATAGCGGCCATCTTGTTTTTGCGAAAATCGAAAAAATGACGTCACCAGTAGAATTTGACCAGGGTGTGGGTTGACCTTAGTTCGAGCGCCACCGATCCAACTGCAACGATTCGCCCGGGAAGGTGGGTCGCCACAAGGTGAGAAGGTGGATCCGAGGATCTCGAGATTTTCCCGTACCCTACGCGTCATTCTTTCCACACCCCCAATACAAAATTTTCACCTCCCGCCTCTCCATCTGGGAGAACAATTCTGTCACTCAGTGAGTGAGTGAGTGACTGGTATTGTAGCTTTATATAATACTAGGTTTCGCGTGGTGCGCGAACTGCTTAAGCAGGTCGCGAGGCGGTTGTGCCTTTTTTATAAATAAAAAAAAAGTTTTTTATTTTTTTTTGTTTTTCACGGCTGCCATCTTTGATTTAAAAATGAATGTTACTTTCTTAATCAGCACCCCTGAATACCCAAAAAACGACACCCATGACGATATTTTGCAAAAAATTTATGTCCGCCATCTTGGATTTCAAAACGTATGTCATTTTCGGAATCAGCACCCCCGAAAACCTATTAAACGACACCCATGACGGTATTTTCCAAAATAATCCATGTCCGCCATCTTGGATTTCAAAATGGATGTCATTTTCGAAATCAGCACCCCTGAAAACCTATTAAACGACACCCATGTCGGTATGATGGCGGTCGGCTGGTAAAATGCTTGGTGACGCTTCGGGCTTGGTGACCCGCCAGACACCAATTTTCACACCAAACTTCATTTTCGGCCGCCATCTTGGATCCACCATCTTGAAAAAAAAATTTGACAGCAACCTGTCCCTCACTTCCCTGTAAAACATTATTTCGAGCACACTCCACTTATGTCAAACGGTTCCGGAGATACAGCAATAAACATTTTGTATGGCGGCCATTTTGTTTTTTTGAAAATCGAAAAGAATTTGTTACCGGTAGACTTCGACGAGGGTGTGGGTTAACTTTTGTTCGAGCACCACCGGTCCAAGTCCAACTGTTCGTCCGGGAAGGTGGGTTGCGACCTGATGAGTAGGAGAATCCGAAGATGTCGAGGTTTTCCCATACTCGACGGAAAATTCAGACCACACCCCCCATACATCATTTTCACCTCCCGACCCTCCTTCTGGGAGAACAATTATGTCAGTCACCCAGTGAGTCAGCCAGTGGTAATGTAGCTTTATATAGTATAACTAGTTTTCGCGTGATGCGCGACCTGCTAAAGCAGGCCGCGAGGCGGTTGTGGTACCTTATGTGTAGGCTCAAAAAGGTGTTCATACTTCCTTTGGTTTGTCACGACCGCCATCTTGGATTTCAAAATTGATATCATTTTCGTAATCAGCACCCCTGAAAACTTATTAAACGACACCCATGTCGGTATCATGGCGGTCGGCTGGTTATATGCTTGGTGACGCTTCGGGCTTCGCCCTACGTGGAGCTCGGCCTTCGGCCTCGCCCTAAACGAAGCTCACCTCGGCCTACGGCTTCGGCTCGCGCGTTCGGCTCGGTCTGCGACCTCGCCTCATCTTAAAATCTAAACTTGTAAGGCGGCCATCTTTGATTGGAGGGGAAGCTCCGGGCTTCGCCCTACGCGGAGTTCGGCCTTCGGCCTCACCCAAAACGCGGCTCGCCTCGGCCTTCGGCTTCGCCTCGCACGTTCGGCTTGGTATTCAACCTCGCCTCATCTTTAGAATCTAAACTTGTATGGCTGCCATCTTGGATTGGGGGAGGGGACGCTCCGGGCTTCGCCCTACACGGAGCTCGGCCTTTGGCCTCGCCTTATACGCATTTCGCTTCGGCCTGCGGACTCGTCTCGCGTCGCGTCGTGGTTAAGCTCGGCCTTTGGCCTCGCCTCACCACTCCTTGCCATCTTGGAAAATGGCGAAATCAAAAAATAATGTGTAGTTCTTGTGAGAAGGCTCCTGCTCCTGTACCGGTTTCCGTCTTTGAGCCATCTGTGTATATTCTGACCTCGTTTATGTCCGAATAGTCTTTTTCTTCTGCTAAAAGTTCCATACTGTAATGTCGTTCAAAGACATACGTTTTCGGTATCCTGTCACAAGGGGCATCCATAATAGGGAAGTCTCTAAGAGCTTCCTCTAGAATGCGTGTGTGAGGAACTGTAGGGTGTTTCCTCCATTCGTTGGCCGCCTTGAGTCTTATTGCGTCAGCTGCCACTTTTTGTTGTACAACTAGGTGAAGAGGTTGTAGATCAAGCAGTACTTCTAGCATCACCGTTGGAGTTGTCCTCATGCAACCAGTAGTGGCTACGCACGCCAGTCGCTGTAGTTTTCTAAGTTTGTCCGTTACGGTGCTTAGTTGGGTTCTGGGCCACTACACTAGAGAGTCGTATGTTATGGTTGGCCTTATTACGGCTTTGTATGGCCATAGGGTTATTTTTGGGTTCAAGCCACATTTTTTCCCTATTAGTCTTTTGCATTGCCAAATGGTGATGCAAGTTTTGTTAAGTTTCGTGTCTAAATGCTTTCCCCAGTTCAACTTGCTGTCTAGAATGATGCCCAGATATTTGATTTCAGTTGATAGAGAAAGTTCGGTGCCAAATAGTTTGGGCAGTTTAAGTTTTAGAAGTTTCCTCTTGTTTGTGAATAGTACTAGTTCCGTCTTCTTATGGTTTACTGATAGTTTGTTTTTAGTGCACCGGTCTTCTATATTATTCTAGTAGTTGTGCGCATAAGGTCACATAAAATGTTCTCAAAGGGACCGCTAACTACAATTGTTAGATTATTCTAGTTAGCGGTTCCTTTGTACAGAGGTTTCTTTCATTTAGACGCCTGATCAGGTCGTCCACTACCATGTTCCAAAGGAGGGGTGATAGAACTCCTCCTTGCGGGCACCCTCTTGCAACAATACATCTAGTGGTTGAGTTGACTGTTACTTGGATGGCTCTATATCTAAGTAAATTGTGTATCCATTCGCAGACCGTGTCTTTTACGCCATATCTTTTTAAAGCTCGGTTTATGTTGCTGAATGTTGTTTTCTCGAAGGCTCCTTCAATATCAATGAAGGCTCCTAGAGTCGAGTTTTTACATAAAAAAGCCTTTTCAATATTCTGCACCACTGTGTGGAGGGCTGATTCTGTTGATTTGCCGTGTCTGTAGGCATGTTGTTGGGGGTACAGTGGTGATTGTTTCAGGGCACTATCTCTTAGATACCTATTTGTAAGCCTCTCTAAGGTTTTCAGCTATGCAATTCTCTAAGCAACACTTTAAAGCTGCGCTCAGCGCTGTGATCACGGCTGTCGCAGCCGTAACATCGTTCGCTGCGCGCACCGACGTTATGTTAGGTATTCTCTAAGCTCTACTTGCTCGTCGTCGATCTCTCGGCTGCGGGAACTCATGGCTGTTGGCAAGGCTGTGCTAGAGCGGTGACGAATCTTATTTTTACAGTCTATAATTTCTCGACTAGTAGATTTTGGCTATTTCCTCGTATTAAAAAATACATTAAGTACACATTTTATATTAAGAGATATGTAGTAATTGCTTGAATGTATAATATCAATAATTTACTACTTTAAAATAAAGGCACAACGATACAGATTAAAAAAAAACCTAACCTAACTTTGTGCTTGCGTTTGCGATCGAAGTTACACAGTTGTTGGTAAACAAATACTTAATAATGATGAAAAAAATCTCTCCGTTCCAAGAATGCTTATTAAGTATGGGACTGTGGTTCAACCTACGCCAGCCACTTGAAATTTTTACGCATTCTACAATCTTCCATCATCATTTTACGTCTATACCCTTTGTGACTACCACACAGTGAACACTTCGCGAAATGTATTTTGAATCTATTAAGAAGTAAGTATTTCCTACTAATTATTTATGTTTTCGTCAATAAAATAAGTGAGTATATTCAATTTATCAAGTCAATTACTGATTAGGTTTTTGGGTGGTACTAATTTATAAATATCAACTTTCTTTTCAGTGGCTCGTAATGCAGGACCATCCACAGCTCAAGAGATCAAGTCAAAAAATTGATTGGGCTGATGGAGACGAGATCATATCTTGCCACTGGGCATGCCTGTACAACCAATGCTAGGACCCGGATGCGAAATGGATAGGAATAAGTCGCTCTAGTATTGAATACTGATGGCAACCGGTGTATTAAAGATTGGAAGCAGTGGGCAAAGGTATGTAATGCACATTGCACATATTTAAGTATATAACTTTTAATTTTGTGTTAAGACGTTTGTGTCTAGTTCAGTGAAGTAAGATCTTTTTTTTGTTGTGTGTAGTATTACAGTTAAAAGGAAAGGCTACAGTTAAAAGGAAGGCCAACATGGCAGAGGACGATGCTGAGGTGGTGGAGCTCACAGAGCTAGAACAACGAATTATAATTATCGCTGGTGGCCTAACCTTTGCTACTGGTGATAGGCACCTTTCTATTAATCCATTCCCAGTAGTTATGTACTTACCTACATGTTAAATTCTTTACTAACGACATAAAAGATATTACTGAATAAAATAATTAATCCTTACTAATATTATAAATGCGAAAGTAACTCTGTCTGTCTCTCCGTCTTTCACGCCTAAACTACTGAACCGATTTTGATGAAATTTGGTGCAGTTATAGATTGGAGCCTGGGAAAGGACATAGGCTACATTTTATCCCACAATTGGGCACGATATAACCTGTAGTCCACGCGGGCGGAGCTGCGGACGGAAAACTAGTAGTTAATACTCGTAATTATATGAATGGTTTTACTAATAGTAATGTTTTACTATAACTAAATGCCGTTGAATTTACAGCTCGCACGGATGGAG
This sequence comes from Aproaerema taeniolella, assembly GCA_949987775.1. Lineage (NCBI taxonomy): Eukaryota > Metazoa > Arthropoda > Insecta > Lepidoptera > Gelechiidae > Aproaerema > Aproaerema taeniolella. The sequence continues at coordinate 29,951,492 of OX465243.1, forward strand.
CAAGGGGCGGTGGATGTGCGCGGCGCCTCATATTAGTGGAGACACCGACCCAGCGCGGGCACCGCTCACTGCCGTCACAGAGCAAGTGGTGGGTCCCCGCAGCGACGCCGCGTGCTTCGAGGCGCGCGTACCCAGGGAGGAATGTCTGCGGCCCGGCGACGTCTGCTGCGACCGTCTCCGCCATCGCAACGCCGGCCGCTCCGAAATGGCGAGCGCCATTGAAAATGCCGCGCCGATGCGGAGATTGCCATTGCACGGTCGCAAGAAACGTATGCGCAGGGCTACCGCATGATGGCAGAAGCGCTAGAGAACTTCACAAACGCAGTAGGCAACGTCGCACACAGATAGTTGAAGCCATTCAACAATCTGCTGTACGACGTTAACCTGTTCATTAGTACAGTGGTTCCAGATTCAATACTAATGATGACTTTAGCTTAATGTCCTGGGTCTTTTTTGTGTTTATCCATGTCACACAAAGCGCAAAGTTTTCCTAGTATGGGCCTACATGAGCTTGAGCATTATAATTATTAATAATTTGCTCGTAAAAATTAAAGTATATTGCACTTTTTTCAGACGAGTCCCTATATAATAAAATATTAAGTGACATTGATTACAATTAACAATTAATACTTTAAAAAAACTCGTAAAATCAGGATTATTGTAATAACATTTCTCAGAAACTAAGGTTTGTTACTATTTTGTTTGAGACTGCTCGATTTTGTGGAATTTATACTATATTTTTTTCTGTTAAACTAGGAACCTTCAGGTCTTTTAATATCTATATTTCTTAAAATATTATATTTGAAATATTACGACTGTAGGTAGGTATATGTTCTAAATTAAATAAATATAATTTAATTAAGAGAAAATAATTGTAATTAAGTACTTAATTTTAGAAGGCAAAAAATAAAAGCAATTTAGTTTGATGTTTTTTTTATATTTTCACTGACCCAAAAAAAATTAAATGCTAATCCAGCATTTTTTTTTAACTAAAAACACACATTAACTAGAACAGAAAAAAAACAATCAAATTAAAGCATAATGGGTTTGTTCCAATATGTGATGGATGGGATTTTCTTTTTCTTGTAAGTTATTGGGTAATTCCAAGATTGGTTATCCAGCACGATTACATATATTATGTAACACACAGTCAGCAACGGCTATTTTAGACACCATATCTGGGTCATAGTGCAGATCTCTGTGGACTAGAAGGCATCTGCACTGCCCTTCAAAATTCCAATTGTCCTTTCGACACTTTGTTGTTGTGCCGTGCAGTGAATTGTAGTAATCCTCTGGTGAACTAGGCTCGAGATTAACATTGTTAAATATTTTCCAAACCTAACAAACATGCTCTCTCCTCTGCTGTTTAATTGTTCTAGGTGATGTTTTATGGCTGTGTTATTAAAAACAAAACTGTCGTGTGTGGTCTCACTGAATGTAGCATCTCCATGTAATATAATAAGGTCACAATCATTGATCTGAAATATAATAAGTTTTAAATTTAACACATTAATCAAATAAAAATATTAACATAACCTCTGTTTATAGGCCACAACTTTATAAGTAATTTACCAAGTTTTAGGTTCACAATATAAATAAAAAGGTGTGTACTTACATATTTATAATTTAATCCGATATTAGCACTTCGAATTCCACTAAAATAAATTAAAAAGCCTTGCCAACAGCCACGAAATAGAAGCTTTTGAGTTTGACATTAAAAATCGTAGGCGTACGCCGAGGCTGTGGCTGAAGTGGAGGCTGTTTTGCTTAGAGAATACCGATTTCCTTTAAGAAATGTCAAATAAGTGATTCCATATCACGCCGTCTGCAGCCGTGCGGCGCTAGTGTCGGCAGCCTTGAAAATGTTATGAAGTAGAATACGAAACGTGTATTCACCGCTGTAACAGCCGCTGTGATCAAGGCTGTAACGATGTTTGCGCTTAGAGAATCGCACTGCAGTAGGAAGGAGGTCAAGGTGATAGGTCTGTATGATTTTGCTAATGTGTAGTCGCTTCTTCCTGGTTTGGGGAGAAAGATGACTTTAAAAGATGATCCCCACCTGCATTAATGGAGGTGGATACTCTATACTTACAGCTGTGATGTCTAGGGTTCTACGTTGTAAATTACTTCTAGGACTCTCGCAGGTACAAGCAATTTAAAAGCGGCTTTTCAGACTTAGAGAGGAATTAAAAGCAAAATCAAGATTAAAACATAGTTTAATGCGCTTCACATAGTCTAATAAATTACATTTTGACATATTGACACAAAAGAAATAATCTCTTAATTATTCCATTCGAAGCAGGATGAGAGCCGGAGGCTGGGACAATGAGTAGAATACCTAGACAGAATATAAGCCTAGGGCATCATTTAAGAAGTTTCCCGTTCTAGGGCCCCCAGCCACGCCCCGAAACCTGTCGATGGCGCTCCAAATGACGAGATCCGTCGCCTTGGGGTGACCAACCCGGGGAGACTGTTCGGGTCAGGTATCTTGTGGGATCTCCTAGAACCGTTATGTTCTCTGAGCGACAATATCCTCAGCTAATACTAGGCCAAACATCGCGCTTTCCTATTTCTCCTGTGAGTTGATTAGACTCCGAACTATAAATCCAAGTGTCGGAAAGGAAAACCGAATGGTCGCAATCTCTCCTCCCCGCGAAACCTAGGAGCCGTCGCCTGCAGCGCGTCCTTGTATTACCGCAGACTACAGACCCTACGACTGACTACCGAAGTAGTCAGCTGTGATCACGTATACGGGTAGGACAGTGTTCCTTGGGGTGGTATTACAAAGCTACCCCCCCAATTGAACTGAACAATCCCCGCACGCGGTGACCACGTGTCTGCTATTGACAAGCCCTCCCCTAGCGCCTCGGTGAACGAGACCGCGCAACCCCATGGATAATTTAGCAAATGAGAAGACTGCTCGGCTACATGGTTCAGAGTAGGGTGTGTAGTCTGTAGAGGTACTTTGTTCAGTGGTTGTGAGGGGCTTCTCCTGGTTTCCATAGGTCAACTGTAAAGCAAGAGGGAGCCTACGAAAGCAAACTAAAATCTGACGTTTGCCGCCGATGGTCATCCGTCTTTTGTCGCTACTCGTGTATTGTGCTACACTAATAACAGCGTCACAATTGTCCTTCGTGAGCCAGTAGAAGAATCGTAGAAGGAGAAATAGGTGCTATAATATAACGTCGTCTCGAAAATTCAAGAAAACCTAGTCACTCAGGCCTCGCCGGACAACGCGAATCATGAAATAACGATCCTAGTAGACAGAGGGAAAAGGAAATAAAATTAAACCTTCATGTGGATCCTAAACTAGTAGCAATTACGTAACCCTTAGATCGTCTGATAAGAAAGAATAAAGTAAAGGCATAGCGCTTTACCAAATTCAAGTCATAAATAGATCAAAATCAAAGAAAAAAAATCTATTTAGAATCCGCCCGAAATTTAAAGAACATCCCTATAACTTAATCTCAAAATAAATAGAATTCCTAGTGATCTTAAAGAAGATTCTACTCACCAGAGTCCAAAGTCAAGAACACAACTTCACTCGATACAGGTAGAAAGTTTTCTCCTAAAATTTGATTGAGAATCTCTTAAGTCAACTTTGGCCTGTTCCATATTCAAGTTCAAAATAAAACTGACAACTCCAGTTCAATTCAGCTTGAATTCTGCTTTTCTATTCACTTTAGTGTTATAATATTATATAACTATTTAAACTAATAAATTATTTTTATCAAAATTATTAATTGATTATTTAATTAAATAAATTAACAAAACAATTCTGAAATTGTAAAATAAAAGAATCAAAAAAAATAAACTGGCGTCAGTTACTCGGTTACTGTCCTTTGTGAAAATCCAATCCTTTCCATCTTTTCCAAATGAAATTTCCAATTTAAATTCAAAAGTCAATTTTAATAATTCAAATTCAAGTGACAATTTTAATAATTCCAATTCAAGTGTCAATTTAAATTTAAAATAAATGTTTCAAAATTACAGTTCGAAATTCAAACAAAATGACGATTAGGATGACATCTCAGTTGACATCCGTGGGAGGTAACATGCCCTCTTCTCGCCAAAAGACCTCGGTCCCTCTTCTAGGTCTGGGCAGTTGGAAATAAGGTCAGCGAGGAAAACACATGAATTAGAGATACATTTATATTTAATAGAAATAAAGATATGCTTTGCTTTTGGTGAAAATTTCGGAACAATCTACATGACAAGACAACGTCACGCACGTCATTCAATTTATTTATCGAATCCAACACCGGCCCTTAAACAAATTGAATACGGAACCTAAGCCGTTTTACAAAATAACACACTGAACCCTAAAAAACAAACACAACTTATCTACTTAATTTAAAATTCCAATATAAAATTAAACAGATAACAAACACGAAACAAACTTAAAATGCTTTTCCCTAGCCAAGGGTTTAGTAAGTACATCTGCCAACATTTCATCTGTAGGGAAATAAAAAATGCTAACTACCTTTTTATTTACAGTCTCCCTAATAAAATGATGCCTGACATCAATGTGCTTGGTTCGTGAATGGTGCATAGGGTTAGCGCACAACTTATGAGCTGACTGATTGTCATTATACAATTTAATATGGCAATCAATATTAACACACTCTTTCAAAAAAAACCGTAGGAACAAAGCTTCCTTACACGCATCACTTAGAGCCATATATTCCGCTTCAGTACTTGAAAGCGCAACCGTTCGCTGCTTACGGCTCTCCCATGAGATAACCGAGTCTCCAAGTTTGAATACATTCCCCGTATATGATCTCCGGTCCACCTCATTAGCTGCCCAATCAGCGTCCGTATAACCTACCAGATCTAATCCTCCTTTCATATAGGTTAAGCAATAGTGTGAGGTGCCCTTCAAATAACGAAGTACCCTTTTTGCTGCTTTTACATGCACGTCTGAATAGCACTCGTTGAACTGGCTCAGAACACTGACTGCATGGCTAATATCAGCCCTGGTGCAAACTGCAGCATACATAAGGCTGCCGATGAGATTTATATATTCAAACTTGCTCACCTGTCCTTCTGCCTTCTGAAGCTTAAGTCCAGCTTCCATAGGTGTCAGCGAAGGCTTGCAATCAGCCATATTGAAGCGTTCAAGAACCTTTTTGATGTAGTTTGACTGATCTAAGCTGATTTTGCCGTTCTCTCTAGTTATTCTCATTCCGAGAACGTGATGAGCCGGCCCTAAATCTTTCATTTCAAACTCTCTCATCAAAAACTTCTTGACTAGCTTATTTTCGCCTGAATCTGGCGAATAAAACAAAACAATGTCGTCAACATAAAGGGCAATAATCACCATAATCCGCCCTTGACCTTTACGGTAGACACATGGTTCTGAAGAAATTTTCTTAAATTTCAATTTATGTACAAGAACAGAGTTAATTTTCTCATACCAAGATTTCGCCGCTTGTTTTAATCCATAAATAGCTTTTTTCAATTTGTAAACCTTGTTTTCTTGACCTTTGACAACGAAACCTTCAGGCTGTTCCATCAGCACTGTTTCCTCAAGATCACCGTTCAAAAACGCGGTCTTTACGTCCATATGATCTATCTGTAAATCATATTCAGCAGCAAGTGCAAGAAGCATTCTAATCGTAGAATACCTGACTACAGGCGCAAAAGTTTCATGGTAGTATATTCCATATTTTTGCGTATAGCCTTTAGCCACTAGACGAGCTTTGTACCGTAACAATTCTCCATCTAAGCCTCTTTTCTTCTTTAAAATCCACTTGCATTTCACAGGTTTGTGACCATGAGGTAAGTCAGTCAGTTCCCAACACTCATTTTTAATAAATGACTGAAATTCTTCCTGAATTGCTTCTTTCCACTGACTACTTTCAGGTCCTGACAAGGCTTCCTTGATTGTTCTTGGCTCGTCTCTGTCTTTGCATACTTCTTCTGCGCAAAACGAAGCTAACTGTGCTTCTCCTGCATCTTCAAACTCCGTCGTAGTGTTTGAATCCTCCAAATCGATCGAAGATCGTCCTGGAACGTAAGTTTCATCAAGCGAGTTATCTGGTTCGGTTGATGTTACAGTATCATTCATGTCAAAGATAGTTTCTCTGCGAGAATGTCGGTCATCAGATACAGACGCAACAGGGTTGCAGTCTGGTATGTGTATTACTACACCTTTTTCATCATTTGACCTTTTCTTGCTCCAGAATCTATCTTCAAGAAATGTAACATTCCTAGCTCTGAGAACTTGCTCAGGATGCTCAGGATCGAAGAGCCGATAACCTTTCGTATCCTCACAATAGCCCACAAAAATATAAGGCTTTGTCTTAGCATCTAATTTATTAAATGACGCTTTAAGAGCATACGCCATACAATCAAAAATGCGTAAATTACTTACACTGACTTTAATGTTCGACCATTTTTCCTCAGGCGTAGTCCCCATTACCGCCTTGGTGGGAGATCTATTTTTTAAATAAACCGCAGTATTCGCTGCTTCCGCCCAGAATCGCTTGTCTAAACCAGAATCTTGAAGCATGCAGCGCACCTTGTCCATTATAGTCCGGTTCACGCGTTCCGCCACTCCATTCTGTGCACTACAATGTGGGACTGTAGTCTGGTGTCGAATCCCATGTGTCTTCAGGAATCCCTGAAATTGCAAACTCATATACTCTCCGCCATTGTCACTCCTAAGAATTTTAATTTTCCTTTCAGTCTCGTTTTCGACTAAACTTTTGAATTCTTTAAATTTCTCAAAAGTCTCACTTTTTGACTTTAGTAAGTAAATAAATGTCTTTCTAGAAAAGTCGTCCGTAAAAGTAAGAAAATACCGTGACCCACTGTATGACGGCACGGGCATAGGCCCGCATAAGTCCGTGTGCACCAACCCTAACGGTTGCTTGGACCGACTAAGCGATTTCTTGGGAAAAGGTAACTTACTCTGTTTACCCTCAACACAAGCTATACATGATTTAAAATTAGAATTTTCATAATAAATACCTGAAACCATACCATTTTTCATAAGGTTCATGCTCCTTGAGTTAAGATGGCCAAGTCTGCGATGCCAAATCTCCTGCGAAGCCTTGCTCTCTACAATAGTGTCAGCTGAACCACCAACATCCACGTCAGTTGCAACCGGCTGTCCGCCCTGAGACTCCATAGACTGTTTTGACGCTACTCTGCAAGTCAAACCTGCCCCAATTGTGTCTAATTTATATACACCATTGCTATAGCTAGCAGTACAGAACACCGACCCTGCACCATCAAGAACCAAACACCTTTGTGCCGCAAAAGTAACCTGATACCCTTTCTTTGTGATTTCACCTACAGATAAAAGGTTGGCAGATAGTCCCCGGTACATAATGAACATTGCTAATAGTTATTACACCATCTTCACATGTCACGTCTACATTGCCGCAACCAGCAGTCGATAGTTTTTCTCCACTAGCGACATGAACATCCTGTGAATTCGTCCTCACAAAGTCATACATGGTACTTTTGTCGTTCGTCATATGGTTTGTAGCTCCCGAGTCAATTATCCAGACATCTTTCTTTACTGACTTCGCCGATAATGCTGCTAACACTGTACCTTTCTTCTGTGGTTTACTCTCAGAACTACACTCAGCTTTATCACTGGCTTTTCCAGATTTGCAGTCCTTTTTCAAGTGGCCTTGTTTCTTGCACTTGAAACACTTCACTTGTTTCTTGTTGACAGATAAAGCCTTCACTGTCTGACTGTCTGACGTCGACCGACTGTCACTCCGTCGCTGACTTTCTAGAAGCAACTTTGACTTCACAGCCTCACTCGTGAGCTTTATGCTCGAGTTTTCAAGAGCCATGATGAGTGGATCATAATCACTTGACAGTCCACTAAGCATGATGACAGCCACGAACTCATCTTTCAATGGCGATCCAATGCACGACAGTTGTTGTGCAACCTCTACTATTTTACACAAATAGCTGTGCATATCCTTCATCTCTGATAACTTGACTCCAAACAGCATTCTCAACAAACCGAGCCTACGACTCAAACCTCTGTCTTCGTATGCTGCTTTCAAGTTATTCCAGGCTTGATAGGGTGTTTCAGCACTCCGTACATGCGCCAATGCAGATGGCCCGACCGACAAGCAAATCTTTGCTAACGCCTTTTGATTTTTCTTCTTGTCTGTTGACCCGTCTTCTGTCTCGATACATTCATAGAGATCATCCAGCATAAGAACCATCCGCATGGAGAACTTCCAGTTATTATAATCCTCCATGCCTCTCAGCTTCTCTATTGTGGCAGGAGACATCGAAGTTGCTGAAGTTGTTACTACATTCACCGACATTTTGAAAGCGAAATTTATTACTTCCTATTTACTCTACTAATGCATATGAAATCCTCGTGCTGGGCCCATAACCAGTTGGAAATAAGGTCAGCGAGGAAAACACATGAATTAGAGAGTACATTTATATTTATTAGAAATAAAGATATGCTTTGCTTTTGGTGAAAATTTCGGAACAATCTACATGACAAGACAACGTCACGCACGTCATTCAATTTATTTATCGAATCCAACATGGGCTTAATGGATATCCTAAATTCCCCTCTCCCGATCAAAATGCCGTACCACAACCCCAACTCTTTAATGTACACTCAACGTCTACCACTATTGAATAAATAATTTAATAACACTGAAATTGTTCACGCAAAACGATTTATTCTAAATAACTGTTGAATAAATCTCTCTTTCACCTAGACCTCAAAGGGCTCTCCTCTCCCCCGAATTCTATCACTCTATGATTTTTGTAACTATCACTAAAATGAGTCAAATTATCACTCGCGATTTTCCTTTTGTAAACGAGATTTTCCAGCACTTTATCACAACACTGTTTGGTTCTCTTCAATTCGCACTAACATTATATTTAATATGAGAGGGCTTCCCTCTTATAAATTTTGTTTTCATTGACACTTCACAATTTATTTATATGTCACTCGGCACTTTATCACAACACTGTTTGGTTCTCTTCAATTCGCCTTAACATTATATTTAATATGAGAGGGCTTCCCTCTTATAGATTTTGGTTTGACTGACATTTCACAATTTATTTATATGTCACTCGGCACTTTATCACACCACTGGTTGGTTCTCTTCAATTCGCCCTAACATTATATTTAATATGAGAGGGCTTCCCTCTTATAGATTTTGGTTTCACTGACACTTAACAATTTATTTATATGTCACTCGCGATTTTCTGATTGTAAATGGAATTTAGGGTTTTAAGCAAAATTTCGAGACAGGATAAATCTGCTTGCTTTAATTGTCCTGTTAATTCTATTTAAGGGTTTTCTTTACAACGATGCCCTCTCCGTGCCTTTTGAATACGAAACTGACTAACTACATTAGATATAAAACTGTCCACTTAGCTGTAAAACCGTCCCAATAGTACTTCGCTTTCAAATATATCTTGATTATTTGGGTATTTACACTCGGATCAGGGTGATTTGCTCCTCCAAACTTATAGTTCCATCCAAGTCATCTTCATTGGGAAAGTAGTTTTGAAAAAAAAAAAACAACAACCAGACTACCACTCTTACTGATTCCTTTCCCCCCCCTGGATCGGAAGTTGGCCTTTCTGGCTAAAGCGAACAAAGGGGGCGAATGTGAGGGATCGAACAGAATACTTAGCTTGCTGTAGTTTTCCTGCTTAAAACTCAATTAATGCACTAGTTAAATAAATAAACTGATCTTCATCAAAGCAAGTTTTATAATGGAAAAAATACAAAAACGAAGACATAAGTCAAGAAGACAAACAATAGAAATAAAAAATATTTACAAAAGATGACGTGTTCCAAAGAGTCCACGACATCCTGCCCCCCGTGCAGCAATGCACCAACTGGCTTCACCAGCCAAGACAGCCGGAACTGCCTTAAATAGCCAGCTTCACCAGTTTTTTGGTGGGCCGACGTAGCGGACCCCCTGGAGTGTCCACATCAACCACCCTCACCACACCATCTTTGCCAGGGTATGTGGTTGACACCCGACCTCGAGGCCATACTCCTCGTGGCATTGTATCGTCAACTACAATAACCACATCCCCAACCTTTATTCCGTGGTCTTCGGCGCTTCTGGGAATATTTCTTGGCTGCATTTCTGGTAGGACCTCCTTCACCCAGCGGGCCCAGAAATGGTCGGCTAAACGGAGCGCTTTTCTCCAATCTACGCGGCCGATGAGATCCCTTTCGCTTAATGTTGATGGCAGTTTCTGTGGCGTTGTTCCAATTAGGAAGTGGAAAGGTGTGAGGGTTGTTGAGTCATTCGGGTCTGTGGATACGTGGACTAGAGGGCGAGAATTAACGATTGCTTCTGCCTCGCAAAGGAGTGTGTTCAGTGTCTCTGGCTTCGGATTTTTCTCCTTGAGGGTAGCGTTCAAGGCTACTTTGACAGTGCGCACTAGCCGCTCCCAACAACCTCCAAAGCTTGGTGCGGATGGTGGAATGAAGCTCCACTTAATCCCTTTGTTGGCTGCAAAGTCCATGACAGCATTATCATAAAACTCTCTGAGTATTCGGTTAGCGCCAACAAATGCAGTGCCGTTGTCCGAGAATATGGTTTCAGGTGTTCCGCGTCTGGCGATAAATCGACGGATGGCCATGATTGCAGAATCGGCGGAAAGGCTATGCACAACTTCTAAATGAAGAGCTCTTACTGTTAGGCATGTGAAAAGTGCCACCCAACGCTTCTCATGCCGTCGACCAATAGTGACGGTAATGGGGCCGAAGTAATCAAGACCGGTAAAGGTGAATGGACGTTTATGATGAGCCAGTCTTTCAGGTGGTAAATCTCCGGTTGTGGGCGTTATGGGTTTCGCTTTGCGAATCTTGCAGAGTAGACAGTGTGCGGATATGGTTCTAACCGTATTTCTTAGGTGCAACAGCCAAAAACTTTGGCGAATCTCGTTGATCACCATGCTGTTGTTGGCATGGCCAGCCTTCACGTGGTAGGACTTAACTAGTAGTTGGACCACTCGATGGCGACCGTCCAATAAAATAGGAGACCGAGTGGTAGGATCTACATCAGCCACAGCTTTGATCCTCCCAGCCAGCCTAAGGAGGTTGTCCTCTCCCATAGTGGGCGACAATTTGATGAGCCGACTATTCTTGGGTAGGGGTTGGTGGTTCATGACGTTTTTAAAGTCCTCGCTGAAGCTGTCCAGTTGCGTGCGCTGCAGAACGTGCCTCTCAGCGGCTTGAAGGAGTTCGGCAGTAAGGGGTGGTAAGGTGGTTGAATACAAAACGCGATTGGAATTTGAATTTGGACCCCGAACGCGATCCAAAACCCTGCCAAATATCATTGCCGCTTGCAGAGCGCGAGCCGTGGCGCGCAAAAGACGCAACCAATTATCAAAACGGTCAAAATTTGCCGTGACCGGCGTTGGCAAAAGGAAATTAGCCGAAGTTAATCCCACCAGTTCGTTAGGCTTACATTTTAACTCCTCTCGAACTGGTGCGACATTTAGAGGTTCCTTCGGCCAACCATCTTCGTGTTGAAGAAGGAAAGATGGGCCGCAAAACCATCTATGACTTAAGTCGAAAATAAAATCTTTGGTTCTTGTGGCATCATCTGCCACGTTCAAGCTCGTCGGCACCCACCGCCAGTCTTTAACGAAAGAGTTTTCTAGAATTTCACCTAGGCGGTGGGCTACAAAGGGCTTGTAGGACCGTGCATCACTTCGCAACCACTGCAGGACGGTCATCGAGTCTATCCAAAAGAAGGAAGGTTTGGTTTTTTGCGATGACTGTCCTTGATAGTTGTAGCTAGCCGAGAAGCAATTAGAGCGGCTTGCAGTTCTAGCCGCGGGATAGAGACGGGTTTCAGGGGTGAAACTCTGGCCTTGCTGGAGATGAGAACGAGCTCGATGTGGTCATTGGGGTATATCAGACGCCAATAAGCAACACATGCGTAGGCGAGTTCGCTTGCATCGGCAAAGGTGTGTAATTCTCTTTGCAGTGGCTCAGAGTCTCTTGACTTTGAGTACCAACGGGGAATTCTTAAAGAAGTAATTTTGGAAAGCTCCTGAAACCAGCCTTTCCATTTCAATGCTTCAATTGTCGGGAGCTCGGTGTCCCAATCAACGTTTGACCTCCACGCTTGTTGGAAGAGGATACGGCCTTTCACTACAAGAGGTCCTAATAGACCAAGGGGGTCGTAAATACGCATTAAGTGTGATAAAACTGAACGCTTAGTCAGGGAATTCGGAAGAGTTTCAGATTTGGCCGTCCGAAAACCTAACTCATCCGTCAACGGATTCCACAAAATTCCCAGTGCACGAACGTTATTAGCGGGGTTTGTGAGATCAATTTCGGTTGGCGGAGTTGCGCGCAAGTCGGCGGGGACGAGATTCAGCGAACTGGGAACGTTGGAAATCCATCCACGCATTTCAAAACAAGCAGCTTTATGGACGGTGACAATGTCTGCTGCCAACTGCGCTGCTTCATCGGCGTCATCTAAAGAATCGATATAATCGTCCATGTAATGGCTGTGCAATATGGCATCAGCCGCTTTGGGATATAAAATTTCGTGTTCCCTAGCGTTTTTGTTTTTTATAAACTGTGCTATAAAGGGGCTACAGGAAGCGCCAAATATGACCGCCGTCATCCTATATTCTTTTAGAGGTTGAGATTTGTTTGGTCGCCAAAGGTATCTGAGTGCGTCTCGATCTTGCTCACGGATCCTGATCTGCGGGAACATTTCCTTTATGTCCGCTGTGAGAGCTACCCGACCTTCACGGAAACGAAATAAAATGTGCAGGAGTGACTGAAGTAAATCAGGGCCCGGGAGAAGCATCGAATTAAGACTGACTCCCTTATTCGTGGCTGCTGCATCGTGAACTACACGAAGTTTGCGCTTCTGGGGGTGGTACACGCCAAAATGTGGTAAATAAAATCTTATATTTTTTGGTGGATTTTCCGGCTTATAGTTGGTGTAGTATGTCTCAGAAGCGCACTCTTCGGCATATTCTTTAGCGAGCATGTTGTTCATGAATATGTCATAAGCATTCGCGAAATTTGCGTCCCGTGCCATATGTCGCTCTAGACTCAAAAAACGCGACATAGCTTGGGGATAGCTGTCAGGGACATTATTTATGTCATCTCGCCACGGCATGCCTACTTCGCACCGGCCTGACCCAGGTAAGCGCCTCGCAGTAGTTTCTAAAATCTCTATAGCGCGTTTTTCATTTGTCGTATGCAAATTTTCGAATTTGGAAATTCCTAAGGAATCAATTTTATATTGTTCTCGAATCAAATTATCCAATTGATCATTGTTAGATGAGTCAGTGCAGATACCATGATTAATAAATTCTACTAACTTTGTTTGACTAGAAGCAACTCCATATAGAGTCCAACCTAGAGAAGTCAAACAGGCGACCGGGTCGTTTTTTCTCCCAGATCGTACTTCGCGGCTTATTGATAAATACCAGTGTTCGGCTCCTATCAAAACAGTTGGTGTCGCATTTTCGTAAGTAACACACTCGACAATGTCTTTTAAATGCGAAAAGGAAGCTATGAGATCCCGTCTTACAGTTTGAGGGCGCAATGACAAAGATTCCATCGCTCTTGCATTTTTGACTAAAAACGTATCTGATGTGTCACGACCTTTAATGTAAAAATTTACGTACGATATTGTTATGTTTTTGTTGAGCCCACCTATGCCACAAAGTGAAATGTTTTGGTTGGGACCGGTTGCTCCAATACGGTTGGCAATATTTGAATCTATGAGCGTGGCTGTACTGCCATCGTCAAGTAGTGCATACACATTACAAGATCCTAAAGGGCCTGTCACAGTAACGGGAATAATTTTTAAATAAGCACGAGGATGAGAGGCTAAGGTCGTGTTGGGGTGCTGAGAAGTCGTTGAGACTATGACTTTTTCTTCATTGGAAGGTTCTGATGAAGAAGTCTGTTCATCATGTTCAATGACAGATGTGTCACAAGTAGTGTTGACGCTAGAAGAGCCCCGCTTCCCATGAAGAAGTGGATTGTGTCGTAATGAGCAGCCATCGACGCCACATGGGTTCACTTTGCATGACTTAAACTGGTGTGAACTGCGCCTAAGACACCTATAGCAAGCTTTAACCTGACGTAACCATTGCCACCTATCATCGACTGATAAAGCCAAAAAGTCAGAACAATTTTTAACGTTGTGTTCTTTGTCACAGTAAACGCACGTGGTCTTACGTGTGGACGCGGCCTTAGGGCTCGATTGCGAAGTAGTATTCACGTTTTCGCGTTTGTTCGGTTTACTGTTAGAATTAATTTGAGGTTGTAGTAAACTAGATTCCGGTGACATTCCCCAACGAATATGTTTTTGTAACTCATGTTGTAAAAAGTCAGATAAAATTTCGAATTTAGTACGTCCCGTTTTGTCTAAAAAGGCAAAATCGGTCCAACGTAATTTTACGGCTAGATTTAATTTCCCTAAAACAGAATGAAACAGTTCGGGATCGTATAAATATTCTACCTGATTTAATAATTTAATAGTAGAAATAGAATTGCGTACCTTGTTACAAATGATACTTAGCTCTTTTAGATCCGATCCGAGCTTCGGCAAACCTTTTAAAGCCTGGACTTCCTTATAAATTATCACCTCCGGTCTTGCAAAGTTATCCTCCAGAGCTTTTATAATTATTTCGGGGTCATCTGCGGAAATTAACAGAGAGGCTACGGCCTCCCGTGCAGAGCCTCGGAGGGTGCTCTGTAGGCGCGTTATGTTTCCTAGAGGAGAAAAATCTTTTTTAGTAATATCATAAATACGTTTAAATTGAAGCCAGTGCGCCGCATCGCCATTAAATGGAGTGAGTTCTAATTTCCCTCCGGTGCTACGACTAGACGCTAGAGCCTTGGCCGCAGCGGCGGTGTCCACGACTGCTTGTATTAATGAAGTTTGCTGTGTTTGAGTCAAAGGACATGAAGCTGACTCGGGAGGCAGGACGGTATGTTGTCCATGCCCTGCTTCAAAATGATCCCTGTTAGGTACAGCTTGAGAAAAAGACAAAGTATTATGTAAATGATTAGTAACAGGGCGTGCAGCGGACCCAGTGACCCTAAAGTCGGGGGGTGGAGCAGTGTCGAACTCGCACCCGGCTGCGGGAAGACCCTCACTATTCTCTACAACTTGAGATCCCATATTTTCAACCCACCTTTGAGTTCTCTCTATGCTCACTCGAGAACCATGTCGACTACTGTGACTACGACTGTCTACCTCTATTGCGGCGAGTTCCGCTCGCATTTCACTCTCCTCGACCTCCCGTTGCAATGAAGCTAAACGCTTTTCTCGCTCTCTTTCACGATTGGCTAACTCCTGTTCGCGCTCAAGGCGACGTCGGAGGGCGAGTGCCTCGACAGCGGCTTTTCTCGCTTTTACTGTTGAGCCAGATGACTGCGATTTGATGCTATTAGCGCTTGTTGTTGGTGGGAGATCGCGAGGTAGAGCTACGTCTACTACGTTTTCGGTTTTGTTTTCCGACATTTTCAATTTACTACGAGTGATCATAGGGAACGCAAAGAAAAATAAATAAAATACTACGAATGAAAACTAATGAGTGGAATGTAAACAAAGATAGGAGTGGTAAAAATTAATGGATCGAATGGACCAAAATAAAGCGAACAAAGGGGGCGAATGTGAGGGATCGAACAGAATACTTAGCTTGCTGTAGTTTTCCTGCTTAAAACTCAATTAATGCACTAGTTAAATAAATAAACTGATCTTCATCAAAGCAAGTTTTATAATGGAAAAAATACAAAAACGAAGACATAAGTCAAGAAGACAAACAATAGAAATAAAAAATATTTACAAAAGATGACGTGTTCCAAAGAGTCCACGACACTGGCTATTTGCATTCTCTATCTTCGCAAGATCCCCGGAAAGCGTCTTAAATTAAGGGACCCGGTAGAACCTTGCAAAAGATAACGATTACATTCAATCTTCCACATCTCAATCCTAAAAATTTTATTTCCCCAATTACTTCAAATAATTTAAAAAAATCATTTTTCCCCTCTCATCTCCCAAAAAAAACACAAATTCTTTCTTTTCTTTTTTACAAAAATCCCCAAATTTTTTCACTTTCTTGACAAATCCCCTTCTTTGTCATTTTCCTTTTTCACTTTTTAATCGTTCATTGCTACTACACTATTAATGAATACATGATTGATACATTCCGACAGTGAAATTTATACAAGTGATTAAATAACAGCCCCATACCCATCCCATTTAGTTTATTTTAGTAATAAAGAAGTTTAGTTTAGTAATAATGTAAATAATAATAGTAGATAGATATGTTTAAGTCAAATTGTATAAAAATTTTAAAAATGTTTGCTGTGCCCTCACAGGGTTTCATATTTGAAACTTGTATTATATTAGTAAGACCTTGTACACAATATGGAAATGCAAATAAATGATTGAGATTGAAATTGAGACGAAGCGAGACTTTAATTATAAAAATATTCGATCCTCTTACATTAAAATTATTTCTTTTAATAAGTATAATTAGGCATTTAAGGACGCATACAGCACAGTATCTATGTACTAGATAAGCTGTGAAGATGTCAGAAAGTTGTGGCACAAGATGTTTTAGACTCCATTGTAATAGCTCTGGGAAGACACCATCTAGTCCTGGTGATTTATATGGCGAAAAGCTGTTCACTGCCCAGCAGACTTTGGCTTCAGTAACGATCTCGTTTGCTATGTCCCAGTCTGCGGGTGTGGTTTGTGTGGTTGTTTCGTCTGCCCATGCCGTGTCATTGTTAATAGAGCATCCTGGGAAGTGTGTTTCCAGCAGTACTTCGCTTATCTCTGTTGCTGAGTTAGCGTAAGTGCCGTCCGGTTTTTTAGAGTGCTGAGGTTGTGATTGTCGTTTTTCGACAGGATCTTTTTCACTCTGGCAGCCTCGTTGGTGATGTTGATACTGTTGCAGAAGTTCCGCCAGCCTTTGGTTCTCCTGTACCTGATACGTTTCTTGTAAAAGTATTGGGCTTGTTTGTAAATTTCCCAGTCTTTTTCCGTTCTCATGTTTTTTACCCTATTAAATAGAGCTCTGAGATTTTGTCTTAACCTTTCCAGTTCTGGCCCTCACCAGTTGTTAGGGTTTGTTAGTCTAATAGGTTGCTATGGACATGCTTGATTATAGCAGTTGTTAATGCAATTTGTAAGTGTTTGCACATTATGCTCGATGTTAGTAGTGCTCTCAGTCATGGGTTTGAACGCATGTTCAGAGATGGTTTGGCTTAGAGTTTTGGTGTATTTGGCAACGTCAGTTTTGCGGGGGTTGCGACGAGGCTCCAACCTATGACTCGGCACTGTTATTTTGTAGTGAATACGTCTGTGGTCGGCGAAGGAGGGATTGTCAGACACGTTCCAATCGGTTACAAGTCTTGTTGCTCCGTCCGACGCTAGTGTGATGTCCATCACCGTTTCGTACCTTGATGTTACAAAAGTCGGTTCCGAACCGATCTTCATGATTCCAAGGTTTGTTGAGAAGAGATATTCTGTTAAGCACTCACCCCTTTTGTTTGTATCTTTATTGCCCCACAGAGAGTGATGTGCATTGCTGTCAGCCGAGATAATGATATCCTAGTTGTGTTGTTCGCAGTGGCTGACTAAGTTTATCATTTCTGGCGGTGGAATCTCGTCATCTCCGGCCATATAAACAGAGGCTAGTACAAGAGTTGGTTGGTTCTGTTGAGGGTTGCCTTGGATTCTTACAGCAGTAAGGTCCCTAGAACAGAATTGTGTTAAAAGCATTGCTGTTATGTGTTTAGGCATGTATATGCATGTCCTTGGTTAATGAACGGAAGTGTCTAGAAAAAGCTTACCCCTGATGTTGCCAAGACCACATGTTCTATCGCTTCTTATCCATGGCTCCTGGATTAGGGCGATGGTTGAGGAAGACATTTAAAAGGTCCTCTATCTCCTCATCAATGTTGGTAGCACTGACAGGAGGTGCACCAGCAGAAGAGGTCGCGGCAGTGGGTGCGCGGTCGTCTTCTACCGATCCAGGCAGTGTGGTGTCGCCGAAACTATCAGTTTTGTTGTTGCTGACGTCTGTTGCTTCTTCCACGTCCACAGTTGGTGGCACGTATGGCGTGTCACTGAGTCCATCTGGCGTGAAGAAGCGGACGTACATACTTCCAGTGATAAACGCCATACGCCTCTCACGTTGTAGAAGGGGTGGCAGGGACGGTTCTGGGATACCCACTGTTAGGAACAGCCCTTTGTTCGTCTGTTTTTGGGCTTTGTACAGAGACCACCCGTCAGCTGAAGCCCATGGATTTTGAGCAGAGAGGATCTTGTGGATTCTATCCCTTTCACCTTTTCGAGCTCATGCGGTCTCAGGGGTAGCAGGACGCCAGCTTTCACCCAGCGGATAATATCTGCCTGGTTGATCACGACTAGTGTGCTTCCTGGACGTGGTGATTCCATGACCTTCGTCGTCATTCGCAGCCAGTCCAGAGACTTTTGATCTTCGCACCACAACTTAAGGACTCCATCGCCGCAAAACGGTTTGCCCTTAAACGCGGGAAGATATGGAAGGTCGGAGTCAAAGGAGGAAAGAGCATCGAAGGCTTCGAGAATTCGGGCTGGAATGCTGCCGTCGATCCTCTCTAGCTGCTCGGCTGTGAGTTCGTGTGGGGGCGCTGTGGTAATGGCTACTCTCAGTCGAGCTTGTGCTGCGTCTGCGTAGCTTAAATCAGGCACCCTGTTTTTACGTGCCTTCTTCGTTTCACCTCGAGGAGACGTGGTGTCATCCAAGCGAGCCCGTTTTGCCTTTACGGACGACTGGGTTGGGCCTGCGGCGGCAGCGGTTGGCACGTTGTTTTGTTCCTTCCTGATGCGGTGGAAAGGTCTCCTCGCTCGAGTGACGCTCGGCGCTTCCGGGGGACCGGGAGCCGATACCGTCTTGGAGGTAGAACTTCCAGGCAGGAGGGAGGTGTTGGGGGGCTAGGATATCTCTCGTGTTACCGTTGGATTGCTAGTTTCCGCTTTGCTCATGTGGGCTTTGCGCACTGCATCGCTTACGCTCCATCGAGGTTCATTCCGCTGCTGTCTGATTTCGGTGTTAGTGCCCCTTGGAAGGTTACCGCTAACACTGATTATAGGTTGTGTGGAAACGCTGCCTGTGCCTTCGCGCCCCAAGGGGTTACCGTTGGCACTAGCAGGGTTTTATGATTTACGGAGTCCGCCCGTACCAGTGTGCTTTTTTGAGGCAACACTGCTCATGGTTGGAAACCGTGAAAATTTACCCCCCGGGTTTGTGGGCCCAAGTGGGCGACTTCCACTAGGGAGTTGTGCTTGCGCCATTTCAGCTTGGGCAGCGAGTTTTTTGGCTCGCTGTTTACTCCGGCGCGACATAACCTTACGACAAAAGTGTCTGGGCACGTTGTTCGTTGGCTGTTGGGCATGGCCTGAGCGAGAACGCTTAGGTCCAATAAAGAGTTTGGGTTTGGGTTGGTTTGTGAGCTTGGGTTTGGTTGCGTGTTTGGGTTTGGTTGCGTGTTTGGGTTTGGTTGCGTGTTTGGGTTTGGTTGCGAGTTTGGATTTGGTTGCGAAGGATTGCCCCCCCCCAGAATACGAGGGCCAGCCTCAAATACAGTCAAGTAATGTTTATTTTATTTTTTTCAAAAATATTGCACATTTAGAAGCCTTTTTTAATTTTAACCTAATTTAAGTTTAATAAGGTTAAGCAAATGTTGTTTTTCCTTTATTTATGTTAACCATGTAGTAGGTAATTTTTCCATTTTATAGCCACATTAGTTTTGTACAAGCAAATTGTCATTTATGTTACTTGGACAGTTCTTTTCCATTTATTCCTGTGCAGACAAAGTAACACAGCTTTTTACTTAAAACCATCTTAACCTGTGATTGGGAGACATATTTTACCAACAACACGTTATTGTGACGTTTTGTGGTTCAAATAAATAAGTAAAAAAATCGACTATACCAGAAAATCAGTAATTGTATTCATTGTAAATAAACAGCAAAATATCCAGGGTTTTGATTGAGTATTTTATTTTACCACAGCCAGAACTATCAACAAAACAGTAAAACCAGAATCCAATTAAGTTCGATGCTCACCAAATTTCCTAATTTATTAATTGCAGATCGTAAGTAAAGCGTTGCTTATTTCCGTTTTTTTTTACCAGCCCCAGGGTGAGTTTTAAAGTATCATTTAAAGAATTAAATAAATTGTAAACATATTTACTTATATTATACTAAAGCAGGACGCGCGGCGGTTGTGTCCTCTTTGTAGAGTCAAAATCGCGTTCATTTTGTTTATTGAATTTTTTTTAAGAAGTGCAGGTCCACTTTGTTCAATTTGAAAACGGATGTCAAAGGGGTTAGAAGAAAAACGACCTGTGATCGTTTTTCTTCGAACCTCTTTCAAATTGTTCAGAATGTGATGTCGCAGTATGAAACCTAGTCAGATCGATAGAGGATGTTTAAGTGATCAAAAAGTAAACAGGGCCAGTTTTTCGTAACATCACTGGGAACCGAGATATAATTGGTTTTTGTTAAACGTGTGCTGCCATCTAGAATTTGTTTTCAGAATTAAGTTTTTTCAAAATATCGCGAGTGTATTTATAGATACGCGTAATTTGATGACAATGATTCCCTAGGATTTTTTTTTTACCGACTTCAAAAAAAAAGAGGTACTATGTATCTTTTTTATGAACCGATTTTTCAAAATTCTTTTTTGTTCAAAAGAGTTTACTTCAGAGGTGGTGCCACTGTTATCAAATATTGTTTTTCCTTTATTTATGTTTACCATGTAGTAGGTAATTTTTCCATTTTATAGCCACATTAATTTTGTTACAAGCAAATTGTCATTTATGTTACTTGGACAGTTCTTTTCCATTTATTCCTGTGCAGACAAAGTAACACAGCTTTAAACTTAAAACCATCTCAACCTGTGATTGGGAGACCTATTTTACCAACAACACGTTATTGTGACGTTATGTGGTTCAAATAAATAAGTAAAAAAATCGACTATACCAGAAAATCAGTAATTGTATTCATTGTGAATAAACAGCAAAATATCCAGGGTTTTGATTGAGTATTTTATTTTACCACAGCCAGAACTATCAACAAAACAGTAAAACCAGAATCCAAATAAGTTCAATGCTGACCAAATTTCTTAATTTTTTACTTGCAGATTGTAAGTAAAGCTTTCCTTATTTCCGTCTTTTTAGGGTTCCGTAGTAATCTACGAACCCTTATAGTTTCGCCATGTCCGTCTGTCCGTCTGTCCGCGGGTTTTCTATGAAACCCTTAGTACTATAGAGCTGAAATTTGGCATGGCTATACATATTAATCACGCCGACAGAACTGTAGAGTAAAACCTTAGAAAAAAAATTTTTTTCGGGTGTCTCCCATAGACGTGAAAGGGTGATGAATTTTTTTTTCTCGCCAACATCATCGAGTGGGGTGTCATAGAATAGCTTTTTGAAGATAGAAGGGGTTTACTAAGAACGTTTTTCGATTTAGCACTCTGTTTGCGAATCATAAATTTTTACAGTGAAAATTTTTGTCAAACACAAGTGTCCCCCCCCTCTACCAGCTAAACGATTGTTTCTAAAAATGTGAAAAAATTAACAGAGGTAGCATATAAATCAAATTTAAAAGGAAAACTATAAAACATAAGTTGGCCCTTCAAGTTTGCGAGAAATGGTAGACCAAGTGCCAAACATTGTTGGGATTAATAAGAATATATTTACTAATATTAGATCTTTGGTACTACAGAGCTGCAATTTGGCATGTTCATACATATTAATTGCGCCGACAAATAGAAAAAATAAAATTTTGTAAAAAAAATTTTTCGGGTGTTTCCCATACATGTGAAAGGGCGATGGTTTTTTTTTCTCGCCGATATCATCGAGTGGGATGTCATAGGATAGTTTTTTAAAAGATAGAAGGGGTTTACTACGAAAGTTTTTCGATTCAGTAGTCCGTTTGCGAAAAATTAATTTTTAAAATGAAAAAAAATGTTAAATATTTCACGAGCATTTAGCATTTCGACGAAGTTCAGCCTAATCCAAAACAACTGCCATACAAAGTTCCACGCTAAAAGTGAGGCAAGGTCGAAAGCCAAGCTGTAAAATATTGACATTTCATGTGTCGTTATAGGTTTTTGGGTGTGTTAATTCCGAAAATGACATCAAAATTATACACAATCGCCACGCGACCTGCTCGTTAGCACCAGCTCGAAATTATTCCTAACGATACTTTTGTTGCTAAAAAAATATATATAAAAATTTTAAATAAAAAAAAATTCGCGCTTGCTTCGCTCGCGGATTAAATACTTCCATTCTGTTGTATTTAGCCCAAAACCAAAGTTAGTGTCCTACCAGCTAAATGGTTGTTTCTAAAAATGTGAAAAAATTATGGTTGGTAGAATATATAACAAAATTAAAAAAAATTAAAAGAAAAACTATCACACATAAGTTGGCCTTTCAAGTTTGCGAGTGATAGTCGACCAAGTGCCAAAAGTTTTTGAAATTAATAAGAATATGTTTACAAGGTATTAATATGTTTACATATTGACATTTTAGGTGTCGTTTAATAGGTTTTTGGTGATGTTAATTATGAAAATGACATAAAAAGTATTTTATCAGCAGGTCTATATTATTTCTAATAATATTTAAAAAAAAAATTTTTTTTTTCTTTCGCTTCGCTCGCGAATTATATAATTTCAATAGGTTGTATTTACACCAAAACTAAAGTTATTTCTAAAACTACAAACTCTTTAATACATTTGTTTTTTAAACTATACTATTTGGAGATTTTAACATCGACTATGACTAGTGATGAACAATACTTAGTCTTTTAAGGCTTTTAACAAAGACTCGCCTTATTTTTGATGCCTCACGACTGATTCAGTCTTTTAGTTCCCAACCTTTAGTCATAAGACTAGCTTTTTTAGTTGAAGTCTTTTAACGTAAAAAACTAAGCTGTTACTTAAACAGCTTAAAGGATTTAAAAGACTGGCGACTCATTATCTGGGAAGTCGACAGTCGTAAGGTATGTGTTGATAGAATGTAAATATCTCATTTTATCTCCTTGTCAAATGTTATCAAAATGTATTTAGTGGTTTAGGCGTTAATTATTCCTTTTGGTTGATAGGTTACAGAAGAAATATTGAATATCACACACAAACTGCGGTGCGATCCCTTTAACATAAAAGAACTTGAGTCGTTTAAGTCTTTTAAAATTAGCTGGAGTTGGTTAAGTCTTTTAGTATTTTGAAAACAACTCGAGTCGTTTCAGTTTTTAATCTTTTAATAAACTACTAAGTCTTATTAATAAAAACTCGAACTTTCAGTCTTAATTTTAGAGTCAAGTCCTGTAAGATGGAGGCGAGTCTTTTTAATAAGCCTTAAAAGACAGTCTCTTTCATCTCTAACTATGACTAACGATAGTACAACCCGTTTTAAATGAATACGTAATGTAAACAATTTTTATACAACCATTTGCATCCACGCGAGGTGGTTATTAAACAGATCATTTATTTTTCCTTGTGGCGCTGGAATCTATATTTCTCCTTTAGTTACCTTCTTTCCTTGTGACCTCGTTTTTATTAGACATTATTAGCAATTCAACCGTCCATATGCTAGTAGAATTAAGAAGCTAGCTGCATATTTGAACCATGCTGCTACGGAACCCTACAATGCGCGTGTCCCGAAACGCTTTTGGCCGGTTTTTTTAACAGCCCCAGGTTTAGTATTAAAGTATCATTTAAAGAATGAAATAAATTGTGAACATATTTACTTATATTATACTAAAGCAGGACGCGCGGAGGTTGTGTCCTCTTTGTAAGTCAAAATCGCGTTCATTTTGTTTTTTAAATTTTTTTTAAGAAGTGCAGGTCCACTTTGTTCAATTTGAAAACGGATGGCAAAGGGGTTCGA
Source organism: Aproaerema taeniolella (assembly GCA_949987775.1). Lineage (NCBI taxonomy): Eukaryota > Metazoa > Arthropoda > Insecta > Lepidoptera > Gelechiidae > Aproaerema > Aproaerema taeniolella. The sequence continues at coordinate 29,975,409 of OX465243.1, forward strand.
AGAAAAACGACCTGTGATCGTTTTTTTCGAACCCCTTTCAAATTGTTCAGAATGTGATGTCGCAGTATGAAACCTAGTCAGATCGATAGAGGATGTTTAAGTGATCAAAAAGTAAACAGGACCAGTTTTTCGTAACATCACTGGGAATCAAGATATAATTGGTTTTAGTTTAAACGTGTGCTGCCATCTAGATTTTGTTTTCAGAATTAAGTTTTTTAAAAATATCGCGTAATTTGTATTTATTTATAGATACGCGTAATTTGATGACAATAATTCCCTAGGAATTTTTATTTTGTTTTTTTTACCGACTTCAAAAAAAAAAGAGGTACTATGTATCTTTATTATGAACCGATTTTTCAAAATTCTTTTTTGTTCAAAAGAGTTTACTTCAGAGGTGGTGCCACTGTTATCAAATATTGTTTTTCCTTTATTTATGTTTACAATGTAGTAGGTAATTTTTCCATTTTATAGCCACATTAGTTTTGTACAAGCAAATTGTCATTTATGTTACTTGGACAGTTCTTTTACATTTATTCCTGTGCAGACAAAGTAACACAGCTTTTTACTTAAAACCATCTCAACCTGTAATTGGGAGACATATTTTACCAACAACACGTTATTGTGACGTTATGTGGTTCAAATAAATAAGTAAAAAAATCGACTATACCAGAAAATCAGTAATTGTATTCATTGTAAATAAACAGCAAAATATCCATGGTTTTGATTGAGTATTTTATTTTACCACAGCCAGAACTATCAACAAAACAGTAAAACCAGAATCCAATTAAGTTCGATGCTCACCAAATTTCCTAATTTATTTATTGCAGATAGTAAGTAAAGCGTTGCTTATTTCCGTCTTTTTTTAACAGCCCCAGGGTGAGTTTTAAAGTATCATTTAAAGAATTAAATAAATTGTAAACATTTTTACTTATATTATACTAAAGCAGGACGCGCGGCGGTTGTGTCCTCTTTGTAGAGTCAAAATCGCGTTCATTTTGTTTTTTGAATTTTTTTTAAGAAGTGCAGGTCCACTTTGTTCAATTTGAAAACGGATGTCAAAGGGGTTAGAAGAAAAACGACCTGTGATCGTTTTTCTTCGAACCTCTTTCAAATTGTTCAGAATGTGATGTCGCAGTATGAAACCTAGTCAGATCGATAGAGGATGTTTAAGTGATCAAAAAGTAAACAGGGCCAGTTTTTCGTAACATCACTGGGAACCGAGATATAATTGGTTTTTGTTAAACGTGTGCTGCCATCTAGAATTTGTTTTCAGAATTAAGTTTTTTTAAAATATCGCGAGTGTATTTATAGATACGCGTAACTTGATGACAATAATTCCCTAGGATTTTTTTTTACCGACTTCAAAAAAAAAGATTTTTCAAAATTATTTTTTTGTTCAAAAGAGTTTACTTCAGAGGTGATGCCACTGTTATCATTTCAGGATCTGATGATGGGATCCCGGGTAAATCGAGAGAAACCCTTTAATAGGCACTTTTATTGTTTCTCACGTACTTTCTATTATGTAAACTCAATACTTTCTATTCCCAAGATCTAAGTAATCTGTCTTTGTACCAAATTTTATCAAAACTGGTTCAGTACTTTAGGCGTGAAAGCGTAACAGATAGACGCGTGTGATCGCTGCTAATCATAAAGTGCTATAGGGCGAAGCGCAGCCTTTGTAACGTTATTTATAGGCATAATATTTATTTAAAATTACGATACTGTAATATCTATATCTATATTATATTCACAATGTATATAAGGTTTTTGATTGGATAAGGATTAATGCTGTATTGCTTAAATCGCTTCGTAAATAAGCAATTATTTCTCGTAAAAAGTAAACAATAAAAAATATTTATTGTGGTTTGCCCCTGAGAGACAGATATACACCATCACGGACTTTTTTGTAGATCTTTTTAAGGTGTAAAATACTGTAATACATTATTTTGATCAATCTCGTCGGGTTCAGCCAGTGTTTGCAATGTATGCGCAAAAAAGTGACACATTAAAAACCTTTGAAATTATCATTATTTCTCTTCTATATTATGCATGTATAAACCTTCCTTTTGAATCACTTAATCTTTAAAAAAAACATATCAAAATCCGTAACGTAGTTTTAAAGATTTTTGGATCTTTGGCGGGAACTCGGCATAGGCAGTTACTTTGGTAATTGAATTTTCGTTTTCTGCGTGAAAAATTTGTTAAATGTATAATAGTGATTGTAAATTGTGCAGTAAATTGACAAAAAATCGTGTAGTGATAAAAAATTCAAGTGATAACAGTGTTTCTGCTCCGTTTGGTACTGATAAAGATTCCCGCGGTTGTGCTTCTCACCGCCACACAGTAGTTTGACCCCATACAAGTGCTTGGACATAGGAGTCTAAAAAATCCGAACTCGTTAAAATGAGAAACAAAAAATACTATCGTGTTCTCTATATAGTTAAAAAAAATAATACGAAAATTTTCTATCAAGGTTACAGTTTAAGAGATAAAAAATAAAACAGTTAATTTCAATATGGAGAACGACACAAAAAAAATCATAACTCGTGAGTCCCGGCTTTTTTCGACTCACAATTTTCAGAATTGGAATAAGAGTATTTTTAGACACATTTTCTTTTTTAAGCCATGGTGCGCCAAATGTACCCTTACAAAGTTATGACGAAAAATTGTTTTTCGCCTGTATGAATGCCATTTAGGCGTTTATATTGTCACGACCGGAGGGTACGTCAGGATAGAAATAAGTTGTCAAATTCGAAAAGTGAGATTTATTGTAAAAGAACGTGGTTTCCACACAATTTGCGTACAGGGAATTTACAGATAAAAGTCACAGTCTTTAATTCACAGTTCATAACAAGCACACTACTAATCGTACTTTCCAACACTAGTCCACACTTGACACTTCCCAGACTTCCACTACTGGACTAAACTTGTAGCAGGCGTAGCCCTTGACGCTCACTTAGATCCGAAATCCTCGGTAAACTGGCACTACGTTATCCACTACTAAAGTCGCAGTCGTCAGTCCAATAACGAAGCACTAACACAGTCCATAAGACTCGCCTAGGTCACTATTCAAATTAACACTTATCTCAATATCGCTCCTTATTCTCTCCTAGATCGCTGTTCGGAGATCTCTTCCAAACTTAACTTCGAATTCGCGCGCGGTATACCCCAACTCGAGTAGGATCGATCACTCGAGAAGATTTGCGACAGCTCTAGCGACTCGATTTAAACCGGAATGTTCCACACTCTACGAGAGTCCTTCACTAGTAGAAGTTCAGCCAATAGACGTTAGATGTCTCTCACTACCAAGTAGTTCTGCCTTTCACACATAGATGACGCCAGTTAGTAGTCATTTAATTCTTACTTTGTTCGCTAGATGTCGTTACTGTATTTATTGCGTAAACCCGTCGGTCGTAACACTATCCCCCCCTTAGACATGCTCCTCCCGAGCATGCCTTAAGCATAAAACAGCTGGCTTCCTCCTCCAGGATCTGGCGTCTTGTGTCCAGCAGTATCAGGCGGAGGTCTTACGATCATTAGCCTTCCTCTTGGTCTTAACCATTCAGCAGCGATGAAGCCACACCACATTACTTCGATAAGTTTCTTTTTTATAACAACTGTAGAAAACTTCACTGTCGTCGGCCAGGTTTTCGATGTGATCTTACTGCGTCTTCCGTTCCTTGATACCCTTTTCTGGAGACCTTATCTTGAGCCCCGGACTCGTTTTCGAAGACGAACTCCCTTGCTGTGTTTCCGACTTTCCATACTACGGAAGTCTTCCTCACCAGGAGATACTAAGGCTTCCCCCTTCGCAGGTAGGTTCTCCACTGGTACTGGAACCTCGTCACTCATACATGGCTTCGTCAATTTACAAATTTCTTCTGGTACACATTCTTCCTAGCACTCTGTATCTTCCATTAATGCACTTTCAAGTGGCTCTTTATCCTGACAAATTTCCACTCTTTCCACTTCTGTTGACTGAACTTGCTCCTCCTGCTTTTCTTCTAGCGATGAACTCTGCTTTTTTAAGTCACTATCATGTTCGCTAGATTTGTTTTTCTCGGAATCACTTGCAATTCTCTCTTCTTCTTACATGACACTTCCATTCGGTTTCTCTTCCTGTATATCTTTTATTTTTGGTGATACATCCTTTAAATCTTCTGAACACGACTCGTTATTTTCGCTCAACTCCGTTACGGGCTTCTTGCTCTGGTTCACAGGCTTTCTTCTTCTTCTTGGCTTTCTTGGCGGCTCTACACTGCCTATAAATTTCCATAAAATTAGGATATTCTTTTTGACATCATAAGACATTAGTGTCATTTCCTCAGAGAGATTCTCACGTAGAACAGTCTCCACAACAAAAAGTATTTCTCCTCTCAACGCAGCTTCTATTCTCATGATGTCCTTTCTCACATGCATCATTTTCTGCAATGAGTAAGCCAGGTTTGCTAATTGGTCGTCATTCTGCTGTACTGACTGAAGATCTGCAAAACTATCCAGCCAGAACCATTGACTTCGTTCCAATAAGTGCTTTTCAAATCTATCCACCAGTTCCTTAATCAAGAATTCCTTCTGTTCATCAACCGAAGTCTCTGGCTCATCTTCAAGGCAACACACACTCATAAAGTCGCAGTCGTCAGTCCAATCACGAAGCACTAACACAGTCCATAAAACTCGCCTAGGTCACGATTGAAATTAAGACTTATCTCAATATCGCTCCAAATTCTGCCTTTTCAGATTCTAATAATTTTTCAAGTTCTTTAAATGAAGATCCTTTGTTTTTATTTTTCAATGTTGGTCGCAGGCTAGTTATTAAAGGATCCGAAGAAAGTAATAAACTATGTATAATATCTTCGTTGGTAGCTAAAGGGCTACGTTTCCTGGATTGACTTTCTCTATATTTTCAAAAATCCTTGTTTCTAGCTTCAGAGCCTATAGGAACTAAAGAAAAATGTTCTATTATTTGTGACCCTTGTAATAGAAGTTTGTGAAGATTTGAAGGCATATAGTATTACGAATACAGTGACACATACAGTTCAGCGGTTGCATCACAATATAATTTAAACTTTTCAATATTTATCTTCTTACCAGATGAAAAGCACTGCAAAATTACGGAGATCCTCCTGATAAGATCAACATTTAAACCAGTAAGACGCGCACTTAATTCTGGATCAGCAAAAAAACGTCGGGCAGTGTTCCCTGTGTTTGTATTGCCACTGCCTTGCTTGACAGAAACCAAATATAGCCCTGTTTCTCTGCAAAAAGCTTCTGTAATAGATTCTTGTCTATCTTTCACTTTCTTTTTCATGTTTTCGCCTCTTGCTTGCCATGTTTTTACGTCTATCTTATATGCTATATGTAGCAGACACTCCATAGACCGAATCCAAGCATGTAAAAAACTAAGGCCATGTTTGTATAAGTCCTCATTGACAGGTTTAGCTCACACTTGGCTTAAATTGTTCATTTCAACTGGACGGGCTTTACACAAGTCACAAACAGCCGCTGATGTTTCTGATATATAAGAATGGATTTTGCCATCTATCATAGTGTACATTAGGTTGTGACTGACTCTGACATTTTCTAGACTTGTAGCAGTGAGTCCAGCGATTTCGCTTTCAAACGCAGCCATCTCGTGTTTTACGTTGGATTCAGTCTCTTTCATGAATTTGAAACACCAAGGTTGACAGAATGCGGTTGAAGATGGCCTATCATTCTGCCACACAGTATCACCACTCACTGTTATCAGTTTTAATGGTACAATGCTTACCATAAACACTGTAGACAAATCACTGGTACTTGTCGTGGTCCTTTGATTGTCAATTTTCGGCTTGAAGCTCCATCAAAACCCCATTTGCTGTGTAAAATTATTGGTCTTCTGAATTAATTTTACCATTCAGTGTAAGAATCAGTCTACGCACTGTGAGATCAAGAAGAGATTGCAACCGTATTTTCACGAAATTCTCTGTTATAGTGATGTCATCTTTTTGCGGGTAACAATCAATTTTCTCTTTTAGTAACATGTAACAGCTTGGATACTTGAGCCCTTCTTTCAAGCTAAAGCTTCTAAGTGTGTTGTATCGCCACTTCGATAGCTGCATGCTGACGTAGAGCGCAAGTGCTTTTTGTGGTGAAACTTCACGGAAAGCAGTGGCAACGCTGGACCCAGGTTTTATGACTTCCATCACTTTAGAAACCTTCTGAGGATTCTCTACTAAATGATTTATAATTGTAGCTAGGTCACTTTTTCCAGACAATTTTAACACACTTTCAGTAGCGAATAAAATCTCTTCGTCACTACAGCGATCTCTCAGTTCTTCAGTGCGTCTTCTTTTCTACCTGCTTGACAAATCTTCGAAAGTTTTACGTGCAGATGTTGAAGTCGAAGTTGAAGCGTCTGATTTAGATGGACTAATCACCTCTTCTGCTACATTTCCCAATGTTTCGTGTACGGGTACTTGATTTTCCATTTGGTCATGTACAGGTTGATTTTCTTTGAAGCATTCGGGCCACTTTACATCAGAACTCAAGATACGTAACAATCCACGGAAAAATCTAGATACGTAACAAATCCACGGAAAGTTATAATGTCAAACTCTAAGGAGGTTGAAATTAAAACTAACTTTCCGTTCACGAAATCCTCTTTTTATACAATTTTAATTTTAATCAATTATCAAAGTACCGTCAATTTTATAATGGTGACAGCTATTAGTTAAGTAGCCTTTGGTATAATAAGAAGCTCCTTAATGTTAATGATAGCTTAATGCGTTCTTAATGTTCGGTTTCAGGTACTAATTAGATAAGTGTATTTTAAATAATTAGTGCTATTATAAAGACGGCATATATTAGTTAATGCATTTACAATGAAACATAGAATCTTCCTGTGTTAGTGACACTAATATCGTAATGTTTCCTATTAAAGATTTATTTCTAATGTGATTTTTTACCCATAACACGTACATTTAATATAAAACTAATTTCTATTTTCAAAGCAGAAGAGCTAGAATCTATTGAAAAATTATATAAAATAACAGTCATTTGTATATAATGTGATTAAAATTAAGTATTGTTATCAAGTTACTAGATATGTATAGTATTAAACTTTGCTATTCGAAGGTAATAATAAGTTAATTCATTTACAATGAAAGATGTAAACTAGTTCGCCTTCTAACTAAAATATAAATATTTTGTTAACTCTTAATGTCCAATAAAGTAAACGAAATGATTCTACACCAAATAAGCTTCTTATCCCATACATTGCAAACGCCAGCCTTCATATAAACGCCGAAATGGCATTTATACAGGCGAAAAACATTTTTTCGTCATAACTTTGTAAGGGCACATTTGGCGCACCATGGCTAAAATAAGAAAATGTTTCTAAAAATACTGTTATTCCAATTCTGAAAACCGTGAGTCGAAACAAGCCGGGACTCACGATATATGATTTTTTTGTGTCGTTCTCCATACTGAAAATAACTGTTTTATTTTTTATCTCTTAAACTATAACCTTGATTGAAAAATTTCCATTAAATTTATTTTTTTTCATCATATGGAGAACACGCTAGTATTTTCAGTTTCTCATTTTAACGAGTTCGGATTTTTTAGACTCCTATGTCTAAGCGCTTGTATGGGGTCGAACCACTGTGCGCCAGTCTTTGTAAAACAGACGCTATCTGATTTTACGCAGAACATGAGGAACTTAGTGCTTAGTTAAAGAGAAAGAAGATTTTTCACTGAAGACATGGCTGCATGGACATAGTTTCCTTTGCCTTTCCCGAAAGGGATAAATTTTAAAAAAATCTGAGCATACATTGGGACAGACAGACGACTTTGTTTTATACCATATACTCTTTATTTTACACTATGGATACTGTGTACCGTTTTCATCTTTGTACTGTGACTTAAGCGATAGATCATATTGAAAACTTCTTAATTTTATCTAGCTTCTAATAACTTGTGGCTCACTAAACTATATTGCAACTAGTGCGAGTTCAACTCGGTAATACCTACGTCGCACATCGCATGCGTCATCCACACATCCAGTGCAGTTTACAGTGTAACTTATTAACGACGATCAAGACGGAAACTTGAGCTAAGAACAGTGTGTTACAATATCTTGAGGAACGTGTAGAACCTGGTGAGCTCGTTCCATTGTAAAACATTTCTAGCCTTTTGCATAAAATCCGTTCCAGCCGCCTTTTGCACATTATTTTTATTCCAGCATCAACTCACAAGGCCCCGATCTAGCCGCCACAGCACGCAGACATGATTATTATTGCAACTTGTAGGAACCGCAGCATACCATTTAGTGTTCCTGACCAGCGCAACATATTCTTAGTGTTCTACCTTAACAATCCTCTAACTTAATAATCCGGATAGTAGTTACCTCTTAGCGTATTCGATCTACCACCTTACCCCAACATTAAAATCTAGGGTAGGAAAGCACGTAGCTAGTGGTTCATTCAATTAACACCTAAATAAAGGACCTCACCCTAGAATTTAAGAATGCATTTTGAACACACTTTCATTTGCAGTCTCACTTGTGTTAGAGCGCGACACCTAATCTAATTGAATGTACAGTAGCGTTCTTTAATGGAGTCATAGTTAAACTACTTAGCGCGTTGCAATAGGGACTATGTTCCTATGAACATAGTTCAAACGATTTCTCACACACACAAGCTTGTAGCCTCCTCTAAGAACATAATTTTGCTAAGCGACATCTCTTGGCTCCTCGGTGAAGTTTTTGTAGGACGCATTCACCCGACATTGCACTGTTCTCCACTCACCGCTGCTGTTGAGTCATATCAAACAATCCGTAATGTAAACATGACGTAGTGTATCTTTATTTTGTCGATCTTACTAGCGTTACGTATGGTCCAGCGGATAAGCACTGTCCTAGCAGGGAGAATCCCAGCCGAGTAGTTTCTTTTTGTAATTTATTTTTGTTTATTAAAGCATTAACAACTATTTTCACACATAATATTACATTAATAATAATAATGTTACATTATTGTATCAGTGATAAAGTATTTGAATAAAACAAATATGAAATTCGACTTGGTAATTTTATTTCCTACTAACAAAATCACTTTTTTTTTCTGCAACTTGATCACTTACAGTTTTATTAAGGTTATAGCTTAAGAATTCGTTTTCGTGAAGAAAAGAGTATTGAAGCTAAACCTCAACAAAAATTAATATTCAACTTGCACTACAAGGCAGTAGATATATAGTTTATAATAACAAAAGAATAAGTTATAGATAATTATCACAATTTTACACATAACAATATTTAATTAAACTTGTTAAGCCTTAGAATCGATGAACTCTATTTATCTTCCGTATGAATCCATTATTTTCATACATTTGCTCCACACGCTGATTCATTGATAACTCGCGATCGTCCACTGCGCGGCCGAGATTACACGTTACCCTCATTACGTAATGATTCACCCATCCTTCACTAAAACCGAAATAACAAGATTAATATAATAAGGAACAAAAACTATGCACCACTAATAAAATGCATTACAATAGTTAAGCTTATCATTTAGATGATATGTTTACGTTCTCAAAATAAATTATAAATTTAAAAACTGTTAATATTAAGTAAACATTAGAATACTCACTGTAAGATCTGTCTCATTAGCAATTTGGGATATATTATATCCTATATTGTGGAGCGCAACAATACACTGCCTCTCCTGCAAACTTATTATACAAATTTGCCTGAACAATTCAATGACCCAAATATTATTCAAGCCCACTTCCTTGACGTTCCTGGATTAAATTCTGTTCCCTTAGTAACGTTGACATCCTTTCAGAATAATCGGTTCGGTAAAAATGTGTTGTCTCTGAGGCCAGTGACCGAAGCGGAGTTATCAAAATATATATTTTCATTAAAGTCTAACGCCACTGGCGCAGACGGTATAAGTAGGGACCTTGTTCTCCTCACACTTCCTAGAACTCTTCACGTACTAACCGCAATTGTGAATAAGTCAATTAGCTCGGCAATCGTTCCAACTCTGTGGAAAACTGCAGTGGTTACTCCTTTGCCTATAATAAATCACCCCTCGGTTTTAAAAGACCTTAGGCCTATTAGTATACTGCCGTTCATGTCAAAACTGCTTGAGAAAGTAGTATACACGCAGCTCAGTAGGTTTGTGGAAGAAAATGGTATTTTATCAGATGTTCAGTCGGGGTTTCGCAAAGGTAGAAGCACTACCTCAGCGTTGTTAGATGTCACAGACAACATACTTGCTGAACAGGATCGAGGAAATGCAACTATTTTATCCCTATTGGACTTCTCTCGCGCATTCGACTGCATAAATTTGCCACTACTCTTGGCGAAATTGTATTTCTATGGTTTGGATAAGTCATCACTTGATTGGTTCAACAGCTACTTATATGACCGAAAACAGGCAGTTAAACTTACGACTGAAAATGGGGTGGTTCAGATGTCAGACTTTGTGTTTGTCAACCGTGGCGTTCCACAGGGAACTATACTTGGTCCGCTCTTATTTATAATATATTCGGCTGATCTTCCACAATATATTCATCACTGCAAATATCACATATATGCTGATGACGTACAAATATATGTCGGAGGCGAGCGCAGTGGCACCCCTTCTGGCAACCCGCGGAACGATGGACGATTGTTCGTTCGGAAACGTCAAGCTGTTCGCTTGGGTAAGGTCTATACGAGGCTGGCAACACCGGAGCTGTCAAACATGTTTGGTTGGATTGGTTATGGTTGGCGGACCGATTTGGACGTCCGATAAGTTGGAGTGTCGGACGCAATTAAAATGGCAAGACTAGGTGTATTGGGGGCCGTTAGGTTGGCGCCGGATTATTCTGTTTTGCACCTTGTGAGCGGACGGACGTCAGCCTCGTGGAGAATTTACCGCGTTTTCTAAATCCGTTAGCATCTACGCGATCACATAATTAAAAAAATCATAATTAAAGTTGCTTGATTATAATACACCTCAATCTATCTAAAGGCGGCTTTATTTTACTGCTACGATGGAAGAACCTGGAGATAGACGAAACCCACCTTCCCCTTCGTAATCAGAAGTGGGATGTGACCAAGAAAATAGCCCACACGGTTCCGGCCGTCAAGAAAACAAAATGGAACAACGAAATGGAAATTCTGATGATGAAAAATGGCGGCTTTTGTTGGAGCAGCAAAATAAAAACTTTTTGGCACTGATAGAAGCTATGAAGATGCCAACTTCGAGCAAGGATATACGTCTACCTGATTTCGATCCAGAGAAGCGCGACATGGATGCACGCGCCTGGATTAGTACTGCTAGCATGTGCGTGGGCGACCAAAATCATTAGGGTGCGACGTTAATGATTGCTTTGAGTCGAGCCCTTAAAGGTGAAGCGTCTACATGGCTTTCGACCGTATCTTACCCCGGAATGACATGGAGAGAATTCAAGGACCTTTTTATATCAAGGTATGACTGCCCTACTACTGTTGCTTCTGGTTTAATTACTCTTTATAATCAAAAGCCGAAAGACAATGAGTGTTTGGCAGCTTATGCGGCGACACTTATGTCGTCGCTTATGACAAAGTGGAACGGACTGACTACCGAACAAGTGGCAGTTGCTACAGTGTTGGCTCATGTCGCCCAATTCGATCAGCGAGTTCAGCGGCTGGCGTTTACGACGTATATCAAAGAGCGCAGCCATTTACAAAAGGAACTAAAGGCTCTGTCGTTTACAAAAAGGAAGTTGCCATTGGGCACTGATCGTGATGGGCCTGATTCGAAAAAGACTAGGCCTAATGGACCGGCCAGTACACTCAAATGTTTTAACTGTGGGAAGATGGGCCACAAATCAATTCATTGATATGGGAGGCGTGATGTGAAGCAGCAGGAGGAGAGGGACAGACATAAGACTCGGTACAGCAGCAACAGGGCAACTCCAGTTCCCGAGAAGGCGGCGGCAGCCACTGCACCTGCTACCATCACATGCTATCAATGCGGGAAGCGCGGACACTACGCGAGCAGCTGCCCTGAACGGAGGACGAGGGAAGGGAACGCCAGCAGCGGTCCAGCCAAGGAGAAACGTGTTGACGTTTGCCACGTGCAAGCGCCTACGGGTGTTCTACATCATTCCGGTGAGCAGTTTACTTTTTGTTACGACTCTGGGTCAGAATGTTCATTGGTCAAGGAATCAGTTGCTTGTAAATTCAGAGGTGAGCGAATTGGTAACGTGGTAGTTATGACAGGGATAGGACTTACAAGTGTTAGCTCTACTGTGCAAGTATTATCTAAAATAGAAGTTGATGGCATAGTACTTGAAGTTCTTTTTCATGTCCTCCCTGATCAGTATTTGCGTTCGGAAATTATGATTGGCCGTGAAATTTTGTCCCAGGGTATTAGTGTTCACATGTCTAACGATAAGTTGAGCTTTGTTAAAAATCCATTGATTGAATTATGTGACGTTGTCTATGAAGTAGATATGAAAAAGATCGATACTGACGTGCCCCTTGAAAAACGTGACGAGCTTTTAGACATTTTAAACTATTTTGAGAAGTCCTTTACCGCGGGTATACCAACCACTCCCGCTGACACGGAACCCATGACAATTCGTTTGAAAGACCAAAACAAGACAGTCAATCGCCGACCGTATCGTCTCAGTCCAACAGAGCGTAAGAGTGTTCGTGATAAAATCGACGAGCTACTCAAAGCTGGTGTTATACGTCCCAGCACTTCACCATTTGCGAGTCCAATACTTCTTGTACAAAAAAAGGATGGATCTCACCGACTTTGCGTAGACTTTCGCGAACTAAACGACAATACGGTTTCTGACAGGTTTCCTTTGCCACTTATATCTGATCAGATCGATAGGTTGCACGGGGGACACTATTTTACTATTTTAGACTTAGCATCAGGATTTCATCAAATCCCTATAGAGTCTGATTCGATCGAGCGCACGGCGTTTGTTACGCCGGAGGGCCACTATGAGTATTTGACTATGCCCTTTGGTCTTAAAAATGCGCCGGCTGTGTTTCAACGTGTTATTTTAAAAGCATTGGGTGATTTGGTGAATTCCTATGTAATTGTCTATATGGACGATGTACTGATCGTTGCAAAGACTGCTGATGAAGCGCTTGAACGTCTCCGGACAGTACTTCAGGTGTTGACTGAGAAGGGATTCACGCTTAATATAAAAAAGTGTTCGTTCTTAAAACAAAAAGTTGAGTATCTTGGTTTTGAGGTCAGTCAGGGTGAAATACGCCCCAACCCGCGCAAGATAGAAGCTTTAGCAGCATTGCCACCACCTGAGACGGTCACCCAGCTACGGCAATTCATTGGTCTGGCTTCCTATTTTCGACAATTTGTACCGAAATTTTCCCAAATTATGGCGCCTTTGTACGCACTAACTTCTGGTAATGGCAAATTAAATTGGCAACCGAAGCACGAAGTCATTAGGCAACAAATTGTGACAACACTGACACAAGAGCCCGTCCTCACTATCTTTGATCCCGATCTTGACACAGAAGTGCATACCGATGCAAGCGCGATAGGTTATGGTGCTGTTTTGCTGCAAAAGAAAGATGGTAAGTTACATCCTGTTGCGTACTACAGCAAACGTACGACAGAGGCCGAATCAAGGTATCACAGCTATGAACTTGAGACGCTCGCCGTTGTCAATGCTGTGAAATATTTTCGGCGATACTTGCACGGTCGTAAGTTTGTCGTAGTGACGGACTGTAGTTCTTTGCAATCTACTCGCAAGAAACTGGACTTGGCCCCACGAGTACACAGATGGTGGGCCTTCTTGCAGGGGTTCGACTTTGACATTGTACACCGGGACGGTAAACGTATGGCACATGCGGATTTCTTTTCGCGCAATCCCCTACCCCCTGAAGCCAGCAAGCAGATTGAAAAGGTGGAGCGAAAAATTGTTAACGTTGCTGAACTTACTGATAATTGGCTCAAGGTGGAGCAGGAACGCGATGCTGACCTTTCCAAACTCCTTGCTGACTTGAGAGAAGATAAGCTGCCGGCTGAAGTAGCTCAGAGCTACGAATTGCGCTCAGGTGTCTTGTATCGAAAAATTCAACGACATGGTAAAACTAAATGTTTACCAATTTTGCCAAGGTCGTTCCGTTGGTCCGTTATAAATAATGTGCACGAAAATTTGGTACATTTGGGATGGGAGAAAACCCTTGAGAAAGTCTATGACCTTTACTGGTTTGAACACATGTCCAAGTACGTTAGAAAGTTTGTTTATAATTGTGTGACCTGTAAGATCGCGAAGTCGCACTCCGGCAAGATTCAAGCCGAGATGCACCCTATCCCAAAGGTAGCCATTCCGTGGCATACTTTACATAATGACGCAACGGGTAAACTCAGTGGCAAAAATGACAAAAAGGAATACGTGTTTGTATTGATCGACGCCTTTACCAAGTACGTACTTCTTCATCATACTTTGCATATTGACACTTTGAGCAGTATTAGGGCTGTAAAAGCCAGCGTCGCGCTATTTGGCGCTCCTTCACGTTTGATCGCCGACCAGGGGAGATGCTTTGCTAGCAGAGAATTTAAAGAGTACTGTGAGTCTGTGAATATAAAGCTGCATCTTATCGCGACTGGTAGTTCGCGAGCTAATGGCCAGGTAGAGCGTGTGATGAGCACGTTAAAGAACATGCTCACTGCTGTAGAGACAAGCAATAAATCCTGGCAAGACGCTCTGCCTGATGTACAACTCGCTGTTAATTGTACCATAAACCGCGTTACGCAAGCAAGTCCTCTGGAGCTTTTGATAGGGAAAGTTGCGAGACCTTTGGAACTCATGTTCGCTGGTGACGAGGAACCTGAGGTCAATATAGATGACGTAAGGCAGTTGGCTGTTCTTAATATGTCTAAGGGTTCGGAGTATGACAAAGAACGATTTGACGCGACTAGGGCAAAAATAAAACCATTTTCAGTCGGTGACTTTGTGTTATTACAAAACGAAGAGCGCAACCAAATCAAACTTGACCCTAAGTACAAAGGTCCGTTTAGGGTGGTTGAGGTGTTGGATGGGGACCGATACACATTAAAAGCACTCAACTCCAACAGAACCTACAAATACGCACACGACAGACTTAGACCAATTCCTGACGGTGACAATGACCTATTGGGTGTAAATTCAGACTAACTTCTAAGTTTTATGTTAAGGATATTTGACTACTAAAAATCATAGTTCAGTTATTATGAAAGTTTGTTGAACAAATTGTGATTTATCGTTTTATTTTATTTTGTGTAAGAGTTTGAATAAACCCTTGAGACTTCGGAGTAGAAGTAATATAGGGTAGCCCTTGAGATTGCAATAATATAGGGGAAGTGTTTGACCCTTGAGATTGCGATAATATAGGGTGAAGTGAACGTCGCTACTGATTACCCTTGAGATTGCAATAATATAGGGGAAGACAGTGTTCTGACCCTTGAGATTGCGATAATATAGGGTGGAGTGGAGGTTGCTACTGTTACCCCTTGAGATTGCCAGTGAGGCAATAATATAGGGTGATTAAATTATCGTGATTAGGCCCTTGAGATTGCTAACGATGGCAATAATATAGGGTGATTGATGAAATGTATAGCACCTAATGTGATTTTGTTAGTGTGTCAATGCTAATAAGCCAAACAGATTTTTGTTCAACAAACCTTTCACTAGTTCTTTTAGCATAATAAAAGTGTAATGTTAAGTTCGGTTGTAAATTGGTATTGAGAGCTAAATACAATTTGGTAATAAAACTCCTTGATTACATAGTGACTTTTAATATGATGCTATATTGGTCAGGTAGGCCGAGCGTTAAATGTTCGGTAATTCGGTACTGTTCGAAGAATTTTCCCTAATTACAGGAACCACTCTTGGCTCACACGAGGACGTGTGAGAGGCAGGATGGCCGTGTCGGAGGCGAGCGCAGTGGCACCCCTTCTGGCAACCCGCGGAACGATGGACGATTGTTCGTTCGGAAACGTCAAGCTGTTCGCTTGGGTAAGGTCTATACGAGGCTGGCAACACCGGAGCTGTCAAACATGTTTGGTTGGATTGGTTATGGTTGGCGGACCGATTTGGACGTCCGATAAGTTGGAGTGTCGGACGCAATTAAAATGGCAAGACTAGGTGTATTGGGGGCCGTTAGGTTGGCGCCGGATTATTCTGTTTTGCACCTTGTGAGCGGACGGACGTCAGCCTCGTGGAGAACTTACCGCGTTTTCTAAATCCGTTAGCATCTACGCGATCACATAATTAAAAAAATCATAATTAAAGTTGCTTGATTATAATACACCTCAATCTATCTAAAGGCGGCTTTATTTTACTGCTACGATGGAAGAACCTGGAGATAGACGAAACCCACCTTCCCCTTCGTTATATATATATCTGCATCCCCCAGAAACATCGGTGATGCCCAAAAAAGACTAAACGAGGATCTAGCCAGCATCGCAAGCTGGTCAGCAAACAATGCTCTTGTACTTAACCCTGACAAATCTAAGTTCATGGTTATAGGATCAAAAAAGCAGGTCAAGGATATTCTAAATCAGAATCTGTCTGTTTCTATATGTGGCAAGAGTGTAGAGCGTGTAGACGTTGCTAGAAACCTCGGAGTGGAGTTCGACAGTAAGCTACGTTTTGAGTTACACATTTTGAATTTGGTGAGAAGCTGCTTCTTTCGTTTAAAGGTTTTATACAGAATTCGTAACCTTTTGAGTGAGAAAGTTCGTGTTACTCTCTGTGAAACTTTGATCCTTTCAAAATTAAACTACGGCGATTTAGTGTACGGACCCAGACTTTACTCGAAAACTCAGCGCCTGATTCAGAGAGTCCAGAACGCTTGTTGTCGTTTTTGTTATAAAATCCCACCACGATCGCATATAACGCCCTACCTAAATGAGAGAGGAACGTTAAATATGTCATCCCGTCGAGAACTGCATATGGCCAGCCTAGTCTTCGATCTGCTGAGAATGAAGAATCCCACGTACCTGTATAATAAACTAAAGTACTCTCCCTTCCATGACAGGTATAGCACAAGACCAACACGTTTCCTCTTGATGGGTTACTCACACAAAACAGCGGCCTTCACTGGCAGTTTTAGATGGCAGGCTACCAAATGCTGGAACAACATTCCCCCGCCAATAAGACTGACTGCTTCTAAACCTAGTTTCATTAAACAGTTTAAGTCTTATTTGGTTGATGAACAAAAATCCGGCATCCCTGACAGATATAGAGTCAATCTTTTCAAGACTTAAAGTCCGTTCCCATTTATTTTCTTATTTATTATCTTTCTCAAAAACTCTATAAACTAGTTGACCCATGACAATTGTATGTATATATGCTTTCTAAAGTATCTATATAAGTTTATATAAAAATAATATCTATGCGTAAGTACAACATTTACAGTTTTATTTAATTTTTTGCATTTCACAGGAACTGCACAACACACATCACTCACGGACTTACACAAATTTCATACATCCATCACTTCTTCATATTTTTATTTTCATTAAATCTCGTACTCGCCCCTCAGGTTATAACTGAAAATCAGTGTTTGACCGCACTGAGTTATAACCTTTTGACTCACTGCGGCATGCACATAGTGATCCGCAACCTAGATTAAGACACATTATGTTAAATAGGTTTAGTACATTTTGATTTTGTTATTTTTATTTTATTTTTTATTTTGTTTGTTTGCATGTTATTTGTAACTATGTGCATGGTGTGGCGACAATAAATTATTTCTATTCTATTCTATTCTATTATGTATTTGTATGCATGTCGAAAAAAGAAATCACAGTAAACTGCCGATACGGTAAGAACACACGAGCACCTTCGCTTATGATCTAGCAATGACAAACAGGTTGCTCATGAACACCGAACCGAATGAATCTAAACTAACTTCATTGCATTCAATTTTTGTATGGTAGTCTATGACTATAAAAATGTTTGAAAACCAAAACATATCTAACAAAACTTCGTATCTATTAGGCGACAGTTGGGCTCGAACCCGCGCCTTGCTACAGCAGGCAGACAGTGTTTCCGCTGCGCCACCAAGGCTTATGCTTTGGCTCGTGAAATTATGCTTGTTATCAGAGCAACAAGCGTAGTGGGGTATGCGGTATACGTCATTTGTGTCCATGTGTGAGTACACGAGCGGCCGCAAGCGACTTGTTTTCTGCGTTTTGTATTGATTATGCCTCCATATATGAACGTGATAGTACCTACTTAACACAAAATCGCCAAAGCCAGGAATCCATTATAGGTATTGTGTGCCGCAAAGACATTACTACAATAGGTCACCTAACACCCTAATAATAATAACACATTGTTCGTATAATAAATTTATCATATCTTACTGATATGCCATACGAATCACTAATCACTTAGCCAGTCGTAAAACACATCGTGTAGGAATCTCTCAACTTGGGAAAGATACCGAATCTTATTTCATTCAGTGCACTTTTTTATTTAACGACTAAAAACAAGCAAATGACCGAAGAGCCATAAGTTTGCCTAAGTTTTACAACAGGGTATAGAGAAAAGGCATTTTCGAACCCAAACACGTGCAAAACGTCTAATAAAACAATGATACTATAGCGGAGCCTGGGAAACGAAAGCTCATAAAGTTATATCCTGCTGTCTTTCATCTTGTTGCGCACGACAATTGTATAATTCAAAATATTAAACAAAAGATTCAACAGTCATTCGGTCAACATCTGGCTGACAGCAACCACCCGAAAACTACGGCAAGCCAGAACAATACAACTTTTTTCTGCGATGCATCGGAAATGTCGGCAACTGCTTATACAGATCCATATGTAACCAAATAAATCTTACGATTTACCCAACATTTGACCACACTGTGATTAGGAAGGATCTAGCAACCTACGAGTCTGGAAACTCGGCATGACCCACAAATAGAACTAGCACTACTTAATAACCTCACGGACAGAACGCTTTAGCATAAGCATGGAACAAAATATTAATCAACAACTCCAGGTTGGATTCTGGGGAGCAGAAGATAAATATATATATATATATATATATAGCAGCCTCTGAATATTTTTATCTATGTTTATATCGAAAGTCTATTGGAGCCGCTCATTTAAAGCCCCGTGATGCACGAGTTCCCGGAAACATCTTTTACTCTTCGGAAACAACCGCTAAAGTAGCTTGATACCCACCGATCAAGGAGCTTTATCCAACTACGGGGATGAAAATGTTTACGATAATGTAGTCCTGCAACAAACTCACACATCTAAATAGAAAACGATGGAAAACTCCTTTTGCAATCCAACGAAACATTGACTTCAATACCCGCCACGTTTGATAATAAATGCTACGTTTTACGTGTCGTGTCACGTTTGTGTTGTTGATAATTGCACTGGCCAGCCTCTTATTAGGTCATCACCGCAAACACAACACAATGTACCTATCCCCTGTAAAAATTTAAGAACCGGCACATGGAATGTAGGAGGAGGCTGTTCTAAGTTCTCAGACAGACAATGCACCCCTAAAAGAACCGGAGAACACTTATACCACAAGCATATCAACTTTAACGGTAACTTAATTTTAAGTTTTATTGAGCAACACGATTTAAAACTTAGCAACACTTGGGATATACCATCTTGCCGAACTACGTGACTTTGTGGGAATAGAGGATCACAAATCGATCATATCTTAACTAATGCCAAAAAAACCTTTGTACGATGATTCGGGAAATTAATAAACACTGATTAGGTACAAGTTGGTATGGGGAACGATCCGTCTATCTAGTGTTCTCGCATAACTCAAACACGCATATCAGAGTAATAAAACAGTTCACCTACCACATCAGAAATTTTACTATCGTAAATGTAACTATGAGCTTCTTCACCAAAGGGAATTCGTATTAAACAAATTCCAAGAGCTTGTAACCCATAAGATGAAAATCTTACAAGAAGATCAACACAAACTAACTCCCAAGCAGACATGCCAGATATTTCCAATTAGAATATGAACTGGACGGATATCAACAAAATTCTGAAATAAACAGCTCATAACTATTAGTGAAGCCAACTCCGATATCACGCAAAAGTAGGCTAGCATTAACTAAAATCAAGAAAGCTTTGTTTCTTCAATCAAGATACCCGGAAAATTCTTACCTATGGCAGAGAGTACGAGAAGCACATACTAATCTTAATAAAATAACAAAAGAAGAGGAAGCTAAGGAAATCTTCTTTAAAGATTTATCAAAACAGCATAAATCAACGAGGATAAAAACAACTTACAAATACCTCAAAAAACACAAAAACAACACGGTTCGCACAAAAGCAGGTGCTTTTTTCTATTTTCCGCTGGAAATGAAGTGGAAATGGAAGACCAGACTTCCAGAATTTCAAAAATATTTGTGATTTACTTAATGAGCTCGATAAAAAAAAACGGAACAGTCCCTGGAACTGACCAAGTAAAGTAACACCGCATGAGCTGTTAGTGCAAATCACAAAAGTAATGATGAATGCATGGTTATCATTATCAAACAATATACCCGGGGAATGGCGTCAAAATCCGATTGGAAAACAACTGCTTCGGACCAACAAAAATCAAACAAGAAGCTGAAGACATCTACAAAGTAGCAGAAGAACTCAGATCAGCACTATTGATACAATAATAATAGTAAAAAAACTAGCCAAGAGCGTGTCGGGACACGCGCATTGTAGGGTTCCGTAGCAGCATGGTTCAAATATGCAGCTGGCTTCTTAATTCTACTAGCATATGGACGGTTGAATTGCTAATAATGTCTAATAAAAACGAGGTCACAAAGAAAGAAGGTAACTAAAGGAGAAATATAGATTCCAGCGCCACAAGGAAAAATAAATCATCTGTTTAATAACCACCTCGCGTGGATGCAAATGGTTGTATAAAAATTGTTTACATTACGTATTCATTTAAAACGGGTGTACTATCGTTAGTCATACTTAGAGATGAAAGAGACTGTATTTTAAGGCTTATTAAAAAGACTCGCCTCCGTCTTACAGGACTTGACTCTAAAATTAAGACTGAAAGTTCGAGTTTTTATTAATAAGACATAGTAGTTTATTAAAAGATTAAAAACTGAAACGAATCGAGTTGTTTTAAAAATACTAAAAGACTTAACCAACTCCAGCTAATTTTAAAAGACTTAAACGACTCAAGTTCTTTTATGTTAAAGGGATCGCACCGCAGTTTGTGTGTGATATTCAATATTTCTTCTGTAACCTATCAACCAAAAGGAATAATTAACGCCTAAACCACTAAATACATTTTGATAACATTTGACAAGGAGATAAAATGAGATATTTACATTCTATCAACACATACCTTACGACTGTCGACTTTCCAGATAATGAGTCGCCAGTCTTTTAAATCCTTTAAGCTGTTTAAGTAACAGCTCAGTTTTTTACGTTAAAAGACTTCAACTAAAAAAGCTAGTCTTATGACTAAAGGTTGGGAACTAAAAGACTGAATCAGTCGTGAGGCATCAAAAATAAGGCGAGTCTTTGTTAAAAGCCTTAAAAGACTAAGTATCGTTCATCACTAGTCATAGTCGATGTTAAAATCTCCAAATAGTATAGTTTAAAAAACAAATGTATTAAAGAGTTTGTAGTTTCAGAAATAACTTTAGTTTTGGTGTAAATACAACCTAATGAAATTATATAATTCTCGAGCGAAGCAAGCGAAAATTTTTTTTTTTTAAATATTATTAGAAATAATATAGACCTGCTGATAAAATACTTTTTATGTCATTTTCGTAATTAACATCACCAAAAACCTATTAAACGACACCTAAAATGTCAATATGTAAACATATTAATACCTTGTAAACATATTCTTATTAATTCCAAAAACTTTTGGCACTTGGTCGACTATCACTCGCAAACTTGAAAGGCCAACTTATGTGTGATAGTTTTTCTTTTAATTTTTTTTAATTTTGTTATATATTCTACCAACGATAATTTTTTCACATTTTTAGAAACAACCGTTTAGCTGGTAGGACACTAACTTTGGTTTTGGGCTAAATACAACAGAATGGAAGTATTTAATCCGCGAGCGAAGCGAGCGCGAATTTTTTTTTATTTAAAATTTTTATATATATTTTTTTAGCAACAAAAGTATCGTTAGGAATAATTTCGAGCTGGTGCTAACGAGCAGGTCGCGTGGCGATTGTGTATAATTTTGATGTCATTTTCGGAATTAACACACCCAAAAACCTATAACGACACATGAAATTTCAATATTTTACAGCTTGGCTTTCGACCTTGCCTCACTTTTAGCGTGGAACTTTGTATGGCAGTTGTTTTGGATTAGGCTGAACTTCGTCGTAAATGCTAAATGCTCGTGAAATATTTAACATTTTTTTTCATTTTAAAAATTAATTTTTCGCAAACGGACTACTGAATCGAAAAACTTTCGTAGTAAACCCCTTCTATCTTTTAAAAAACTATCCTATGACATCCCACTCGATGATATCGGCGAGAAAAAAAAACCATCGCCCTTTCACATGTATGGGAAACACCCGAAAAAAATTTTTTTTCAAAATTTTATTTTTTCTATTTGTCGGCGCAATTAATATGTATGAACATGCCAAATTGCAGCTCTGTAGTACCAAAGATCTAATATTAGTAAATATATTCTTATTAATCCCAACAATGTTTGGCACTTGGTCTACCATTTCTCGCAAACTTGAAGGGCCAACTTATGTTTTATAGTTTTCCTTTTAAATTTGATGTATATGCTACCTCTGTTAATTTTTTCACATTTTTAGAAACAATCGTTTAGCTGGTAGAGGGGGGGGACACTTGTGTTTGACAAAAATTTTCACTTTAAAAATTTATGATTCGCAAACAGATTGCGAAATCGAAAAACGTTCTTAGTAAACCCCTTCTATCTTTTAAAAAGCTATTCTATGACACCCCACTTGATGATATTGGCGAGAAAAAAAAAATTCATCGCCCTTTCACGTCTATGGGAGACACCCGAAAAATTTTTTTTTTCTAAGGTTTTATTCTACAGTTCTGTCGGCGTGATTTATATGTATAACCATGACAAATTTCAGCTCTATAGTACTAAGGGTTTCTTAGAAAACCAGCGGACAGACGGACAGACGGACAGACGGACATGGCGAAACTATAAGGGTTCGTAGATTACTACGGAACCCTAAAAACGCATCTCAAGAGCGGCAGGAAATCAACCATTGTACACCAACGGAGGATAAGATGTAGACAAAGAAAACCAGGCTACTACTACTCTACCATTATTAATAATAATAATAGCCAACACATTATTAATAATAATTATTATTATATTTTTATTATTATTGTTGCACGCACAAAAACACCGTGTCGAAGACTGCCGAACTGAAACGACGTTAGACGATGCACGGCCTTCAAGCCACACCTCCGTGCCCGTCGGAGTGGGGAGCGTTAGGTTTTTTCGTTACGAAATTTCTGGATTCGGTCCCCGCGCTCAAGGCCTGCCATAGAAGCTATGCAATAGCTTATAAAATCCATTGCCCTTTCACGTGTATGGGAAACACCCGAAATTATTTTTTTTCCACCATTTTATTTTTTAAATCGGTCAGTGCAATCAATATGTATGACTATGCCAAATTTCAGCTCTGAAGTCCCTACCAATGACCTAATATAATTCTTAATAATCCCAACAACGTTTGGCACTTAGTCCACTAAGTTTCAAATATTGTTGGGATTAATAAGAATTATTATTATGAAAAAAAATCATCGTCTTTTCACGTCTATGGAAGACGACACCTGAAAATTTTTTTTTTACAGATTTTACCCTACAGCTCCTTTGACGTAATTTATATGTATGACCATGGCAAATTTCAGCTCTGTAGTACCAAAGGTTTTTTTGGAAACCGGCGGACAGATGGACAGACAGACATGGCGAAACTGTCAGGGTTCGTAGATTACTACGGAACCCTAAAAATGGTAAAAAATTCACGTTTGTTTTATCGGAAACAAAATAAGAATAAGTAATTTTATTCTAATTTTGTTGTTATAGTGGCAATAAAATACATCATCTGTGAAAATTTTAACTGTCTAACTATCACGGTTCATGAGATACAGCCTCGGACATATTTATCTATAAAAACCGGCCAAGTACGGAACCTACAATGCGCGTAGGCTACGGAACCCTACGCGCATTGTAGGGTTCCGAAGCAGCATGTTTTAAATATGCAGCTGGTTTCTTAATTCTACGAGCATATTGACGGTTAAACCGCTGATAATGTCTAAAACCGGCCAAGAGCGTGTCAGGCCACGCGCATTGTAGGGTTCCGTAGTAACATGGTTAAAATATAAAGCTGGCTTCTTAATTCTACGAGCAAATTGTCATAGTCGATGTTAAAATCCCAAAATACTATTGTATCAAAAACAAATATATTAAAAAGTTGGTAGTTTCAGAAATAAGTGTAGTTTTGGCCTAAAGATAACAGAATGGAAGTTTTTTTTTTTGTTTTTTTTTAAGTATTTTTTTTTAGTTTTTGATTTTTTTGTTATTTTTTTTACGACAATATTATTGTTAGGAATAGTATAATACTATCGAGCTTCTACTTAAGCAGGTCGCTTGGTAATCGTGTACAATTTTGATGTCCACGATTACCAAGCGACATGCTTAGGCAGCAGCTCGAAGCAGCAGCACCCCCAAAACCTATTAAACGACACCTGAAATGTCAATGTCAATATCAGCTTGGCTTTCAGCTCGCCTCACTTTTAGCGTAGAACCTTGTATGGCAGCCATTTTGAATTAGGGAACACTTTGTCGTAAATGCTACCCTCGTGAACTATTCCACATTTTTAGGGTTCCGTAGTGATCTACGAACCCTTATAGTTTCGCCATGTCCGTCTGTCCGTCTGTCCGTCTGTCCGTCTGTCCGCGGGTTTTCTAAGAAACCCTTAGTACTATAGAGCTGAAATTTGGCATGGTTATACATATTAATCACGCCGACAGAACTGTAGAGTAAAACCTTAGAAAAAAAAAATTTTTCGGGTGTCTCCCATAGACGTGAAAGGGCGATGAATTTTTTTTTCTCGCCAATATCATCGAGTGGGGTGTCATAGAATAGCTTTTTAAAAGATAGAAGGGATTTACTAAGAACGTTTTTCGATTTAGCACTTTGTTTGCGAATCATAAATTTTTAAAGTGAAAATTTTTGTCAAACACAAGTGTCCCCCCCCTCTACCAGCTAAACGATTGTTTCTAAAAATGTGAAAAAATTAACAGAGGTAGCATATACATCAAATTTAAAAGGAAAACTATAAAATTTGTAATTATTTGACATTTTATTAATTTTATTGTGTGACTTCTATAAAATTGCATGACATTATCTATATATTATTTAAGACATTACCTATAATTATTTAAATTTTACACATAATATTGAACTTAATTAGATATTAGTTTTTACTTTATTTTATTATATTCTTCTAATTAAATTAATGTACTTTTTTCAGACACAATGTATATTGTTAAATGAAATAAATGAAATGAAATGAAATGAAACATAAGTTGGCCCTTCAAGTTTGCGAGAAATGGTAGACCAAGTGCCAAACATTGTTGGGATTAATAAGAATATATTTACTAATATTAGATCTTTGGTACTACAGAGCTGCAATTTGGCATGTTCATACATATTAATTGCGCCGACAAATAGAAAAAATAAAATTTTGAAAAAAAATTTTTTTCGGGTGTTTCCCATACATGTGAAAGGGCGATGGTTTTTTTTTCTCGCCGATATCATCGAGTGGGATGTCATAGGATAGTTTTTTAAAAGATAGAAGGGGTTTACTACGAAAGTTTTTCGATTCAGTAGTCCGTTTGCGAAAAATTAATTTTTAAAATGAAAAAAAATGTTAAATATTTCACGAGCATTTAGCATTTACGACTGTAAGGTTCCGTTAAATATTTTAGCAATTTTTGCACTTTATTAAATATTTTTAAATGTTTAACTTAAATTAAATAGTTCGATGAATGACTCTTTCCGGTACAACTACTGGCAGACAAAACAGTAGCAAAGTTTAGTGGCTAACTTCATGCGAAATTCAAAACGGGAAGGGGAGTTTGGCTGACGGGGACATTCGTTACCTGGCAGTTGAAGAGAGTAGTCGTGTCCTTAGAAAGTGTAGTTAACGGAAGTGTCCGTTAAAATAGTGAGATCTAAAATATAATTAAATTGTACATTACCACGAAGTGGAAATATATGTTTAAAAGAGGTCTGGTGTTTCCTTTGGATTGATGCACGTCCTAAACCTCAGAAGCGGAAAAGGACAACGCATAAACGCGTAAGTAACACGCCTTAATTGTTTTAAAGGAAACCCTTTTGATGTAGATATTTCATGTATAATTAGATACAACGGCAATAACCGACCTATCATAAAAGGAAATCGTTATGAAGGTAGATGGTTAACTATTTTTAGTTATTTTAAAATTCTATATTTTGGCAGAGCTATTTTTACAGCTATTATGTGCAATTGGTAGAATAGTCCTTCTTTTACATAGAATGACGTCATCGAAGTCTTAAGATACCGACTCGGTACCTGGGAATTTATTTATACACATATAAATGTACTTCTTTGAACAATAATTTTGAGTGCTTTGAATTTTTCTCTCTACCTACATTCAATCTATGATCGAGAACAAAACTGTAACCGACGGAATCAAATATGCTGGCACCGGATTACTCGAACTGTGTGTAGGGGTTTCTTAAAGGGGGCTCGAAATTTGATTATTTTTGCGCTAGGAGCAGCCGTTTTGAAGATATGACAACTTTTTTGAATTCCTTATATATTTCGATTGTTTTTTTTTCTAGTTTGAATTTTGTTTGTTTGTTCTACATTGAATACATTCGTAACGTAAATGTAATTTTATAAGCAGTTAGAATGGAGGTTTGCGTTTTGTTTTTTTTTTGTGAGTTTCAGAACGTGGCAGGCAGCAGGGAGCACGCGCGGCTCCTGCCGCAGTTTGGGTGCCCGCAGCCAAGGGAGCGTCCGCGGCCGCGGTCGCAGCCGCTGCCTGCGGGAGCGGGTACGCCGGCTGGAACGGGGTCTGGAGATGGCGCGAGATGGCGGGCATCGGAGGCAGCGGAGCGGGCGGCGTGGTCAGCGGAGCGAGCGGCGTGGTTAGCGGAGCGAGCGGCGTGGTCGGCGGAGCGAGCGGCGTGGTCGGCGGAGCGAGCGGCGTGGTCGACGGAGCGAGCAGCTTGGTCAACGGAGCGAGCAGCGTGGTCAACGGAGCGAGCAGCGTGGTCAACGGAGCGAGCAGCGCGGTCTAAGCAGCGATGGCGCTAGACTGGAGGGACGCAACGCGCAGGACTCTGCGAGCGCCGGACACCAGGATAAAAGGTCATGTAGCCCTTCATTTTTCAACTAATGACTTGTTACAAATTGCAAAGTCTATAAAAGATTTGCTACCATCTCAGCGGTCAAATTCGATCAATAAATGTGCATCGGTTTATGGCTGGGATGAGAAGACAACCGTCCATTTACCATGCAAAAATTAACGGGACTCGCTAAGACTTGGTATGAGAGTTTGAATTGATCGACGGGTCCTGGGTTCGATTCCCAGTCGGGGCAAATATTCGTGTAAAAAGAAAATGATGTTCTCGGGTCATGGGTGTTTGTTTGTTTGTATGTATATTCAGAGAGACCCACGACACAAGGGAAAACCTTGATGTGGGCCCTGAGTGTGTAGCGTTTATTTATTTAACTTTTGTTAGAAATTTGCTCTTTTAAATCAGTGTAAAATAACGGGTAGGCACGCATCATCCACAGTATCGGCGATCGAAAAAAAAATTAGGTTAGGCACACTAGATTTACGGTGCGTTAAACCAGATCAACTTTTGAATTTTTACTTACGTAGAAGCCTAATTTAAAGCACAAATCTGGAGCCACTTCTGAAAAGTAGGTCCAACAACAGACAGAAGAACCAGGCTTATTAGTTATAACTGCAAAGAAGCTGGCCATATTCCAACTGTCCAAAACCTCTAGTCAAGTGTACCCAATGTCAGAAGATATAACACACTATCGAAACCTGTCGAGTTAAAAAGGCATCTGAATCGACGAAGGTTTCCACAATCGCCAAAAGTCATGGTCGAAATAGATATATATATTTCCTTTATAAATATATATATATATTTCATATATTTTCCTTTATAAATATGAGACGGGTTAGCTCTTGACCACAATCTTGACCACGATCATAGATGAGGTCGACGATGGAACATTCAGGATGTTATCTAAAATAGGTCAAGTTACAATAAAGGATTTAAATACATTCATACATATTCGTTCTACTAACTCTACTCCTAAGGTCATCTTTCCCAGAGAAGAATAGGCAAGAGCGCTCTTGTAAATCTCATTACAAGTCTCATTTTCAAATTTTGACTAAATCTGAAATAACTCCAGAGCTAAGTAGTTTATTCCCATGGCTGCAAAACTATGTGCATTTCAAGTTCTGGTCCAAATTAAATATAGTGAACATTGACGGCACAATCCTGGAGAAGCATTTATAGATTAACGTAGGCAAATAACGTTGATTAAACAAATAAGTTTCGCGAAACTGGGTGTTTAACACGACAGTGTTCCTCTAATGATGAAAGGTTGTGGTTATAACCTTGTACGGTCACTTGGATCAGATTTGTGTCTGTCGATTGACGGTGCTGGTGCAACGGTTTCGTGTATGTCCCAAAACGTTGCTCGAAAAGCCAATGCTGATCGGAAAACCAAGTTGCAGTTTTTGTATATCGGTGTCAAAATGCCCCAGGCTCATGATTAGAATAGATCGTTTATTCCTACATTATCGATTTCATAATTACAATGGATGTCAAAAAGTAATAAGAATAACACTCCCGTCAAAATAAAAATAAAAATGTATCGGCAAGGGTGACGAAAGGTTGAATCGAATTATGATGGTGGGACACAGTAAGCTTTTCGGTATGACAAGCGTTAGAGCAGCGACCGAAACCCCTTTTTCTGGCAGCTTAAGGTTAGATACGAAGATTGTAAGGAAACCGAATGATCAGTATGTTGTAGTAGTATACGCGGTCAAAAATGTTTCCTTTTCTGTAACAGTAACTCCATGCTCTAAACCGCGTAAGCTTCAGGAAAACTTCGTATTTCCTCGGGTTAAGAAACTGAAGGATATACATAGGACTTTAGAGATCAGCCAGACTGTTAGAACTTCTTCAACGCTATGACCGACTCTGAAACGCAAAATCCAGTGAAATCTATGTTCCACTTACGTTGAGATAGATAGATAGATAAAACCTTTATTTAACTGACACATTACACACAATTACAAAAACTAAAAAATAAAAAAAAATAAAAACATTTATATTTTAACGATTGAGTTGTTTCCCTCACTATTGTTGCTTTACACGTTGTATACATAGATTAAACGACTTGACAACCCTTACTCTCAAGTCTCAAATATATATATTTCATCTAGGTTCATAAATTTAGAGTAACTAAATTTAATTTGTACCAGTTAGCTTCCTCTGATTCACTAGCCTAGAATATGTGCAGTACTGGGTTGGCCTTGTGTGCCGCTTTAGGAAGGCCTTGTGTGCCGCATTAGGTTGGCCTTGTGTGCCGCCTTAGGAAGGCCTTGTGTGCTGCTTTAGGCTGGCCCTGTGTGCCGTAGTTAGCCGGCCCTGTGCGCCGAAGTGAGACTGGCCCTGTGTGCCGTAGTTAGTCGGCCCTGTGTGCCAAAGTTAGACTGGCCCTGTGTGCCGTAGTTAGTCGGCCCTGTGTGCCGTAGTTAGCTGGCCCTGTGCGCCGAAGTGAGACTGGCCCTGTGTGCCGTAGTTAGTCGGCCCTGTGTGCCAAAGTTAGACTGGCCCAGTGTGCCGTAGATAGACTATCCCTGTATAACCAGCATGACCAGTTGTAGTATTTCAGTCGGGGTAACTCTCTGACAATGCTATACTTGGCTGCAAAATAATGATTAATAAAAAAAAATATATTGACTTGTGCGGTCCAAATAATGTTCTCGCTTGAGGTTATTTGTTGTTATAATTAGAAGTGTATGACAATATATACATATTAGTCTAGAATATGGGTTTTTTTACATATAAACCCTGTCGGGCATTGCAACAATGGAACGGCAGGCGGACTCATTATTGTTAATTTAATTGTTTTATTTATTAATTTGTGCCTAATTCTAGAAAAGTATATCTATGTTTTTGCCATCGCTATGCTAACCGTTTTTCTGACTTCCGCATACAAAGGTCCGTATCGTGTAGTAAAAGTTATAGGTAACAATTGGTACAAGGTTGCTTCTACATCTGGATTTAAAGGGATGAAAAAATAAATGTACGACCATGGTTGCCACCGAGAGAATGCAGTCGTGGATACATATAGCGGTACTAGAGGTCAATGATAATGCAGACGAAGTCGATACTGTAGATGAAGAAGTTGTCTATTATAAGTGAGGAATTTTTACTCTAGTTGATTTATACTTGTGTTTATTATATTATTTTGTTTAAAGTTGGAATATGATACTTAGTCCACTTATGTATTTGTTTCAGGTCATTGGCGGATGTCGAAAGGATAAGGCTACCGTCTGGCCTGGGACAAATACGCATATATAACGGATTGGATGGATAATTGGATGGATAATTTGATGGATAATTTGATGGATAATTTGATATATAATTGGACGGATAATTGGATGGTTAATCGGATGGTTAATCGGATGGTTAATCGGATGGTTAATCGGATGGTTAATTGGATAGTTAATTGGATGGATTATTTAATAGATAAATGGATGGATAGTTTGGATAGATATCGGATGGATAACTTGATGGATAAATCGGTTAGATATCCGAATAGTTAATCGGATAAGGAAATGGATAGACATTTTGATAAATAAATAGCCATAAGTGTACCTATTTGAGTATCAAGTTGTTTATGACCTTATGTAATTTAATTTCAAAGATATATACTTTATCTTACGTTGTATATTCACAAACAAAATTATCATTAACAGCTAGTCACCTAATCATAATTATGGTTGGATATGTCAGTATTTGTTTTGTAAATTGATTTAAAATTTTTGGTTGGATTAGATGTTGCACTTTGTTAAGTAGCGGTAATTTATCTAAGCTATTAATTTGTAAAATTTTGTTCGTCTATACAGCATTCTGGGGTAAGATAGATTAAATTTATTTTATAGATTGCTATTTTATTTATTTATTGCTATTTATTGTTGGACTTTGTTTTTTTACGTTAACATTTAATACATTAAATATATATACTTTTGATACGTACTTGGATACATAATAGTAGATTAAGCAACAAGGGGATAAACAGTGTAATATGTCACGGGCAGCATATTAAATTCTGAGCGTAATGAATGAGTCTGTAGTTAATTAAGATGTTATGTTAAATCCTGAATGAAGCGAAGGATTCAAGTCTGACTAAGACACATACACCTACTGTGAGGTAAAATAAAAAAATAAATTATGAATTCATCCCATCAATAATGTTTTGAGCCTCCGTTTCTATGTCAGAGTCGCTGGAATTACATCAAGTTTTTATACTAAATATTTTTAATAAGGCAATAAGGCTGCCGGATTGTACACTACATTATGAACATTTGTTTTTGTTTAATGTTATGTTTATTTTTGTGTGCAATAAAGAGTATTGTATTGTATTGTAATAAAAGTAAAATCTGTTTGATGTGTCAATAGATTTTACTTTCGAAATTATTTTTGATAGAAGTTTTTGTTGAAATTTTGGCGTTCCATATTTAAATGTCACTAATGCCCAAGGGAAGTTCCATAAAATTTTATTTCCCTTAAGCTATAATGGCTTACTTTTAAATATAGTGTATAAAAATATTTGTTATTACTGGTTAGGGCTAGAAAATCATTATTAGCTAAAGTACAGGGATGTCCTAATCAGCCAAGTGTAAGGTTTACAACGGTGCGTGTATGAGGGCATACACGTTATCAGGATGGTCGAGTGTAAGGTTCCGTTAAATATTTTAGCAATTTTTGCACTTTATTAAATATTTTTAAATGTTTAACTTAAATTAAATAGTTCGATGAATGACTCTTTCCGGTACAACTACTGGCAGACAAAACAGTAGCAAAGTTTAGTGGCTAACTTCATGCGAAATTCAAAACGGGAAGGGGAGTTTGGCTGACGGGGACATTCGTTACCTGGCAGTTGAAGAGAGTAGTCGTGTCCTTAGAAAGTGTAGTTAACGGAAGTGTCCGTTAAAATAGTGAGATCTAAAATATAATTAAATTGTACATTACCACGAAGTGGAAATATATGTTTAAAAGAGGTCTGGTGTTTCCTTTGGATTGATGCACGTCCTAAACCACGAAGTTCAGCCTAATCCAAAACAACTGCCATACAAAGTTCCACGCTAAAAGTGAGGCAAGGTCGAAAGCCAAGCTGTAAAATATTGACATTACATGTGTCGTTATAGGTTTTTGGGGGTGTTAATTCCGAAAATAACATCAAAATTATACACAATCGCCACGCGACCTGCTCGTTAGCACCAGCTCGAAATTATTCCTAACAATACTTTTGTTGCTAAAAAATTTTAAATAAAAAAAAATTCGCGCTCACTTCGCTCGCGGATTAAATACTTCCATTCTGTTGTATTTGGCCCAAAACCAAAGTTAGTGTCCTACCAGCTAAACGGTTGTTTCTAAAAATGTGAAAAAATTATCGTTGGTAGAATATATAACAAAATTAAAAGAAAAACTATCACACATAAGTTGGCCTTTCAAGTTTGCGAGTGATAGTCGACCAAGTGCCATAAGTTTTTGGAATTAATAAGAATATGTTTACAAGGTATTAATATGTTTACATATTGACATTTTAGGTGTCGTTTAATAGGTTTTTGGTGATGTTAATTACGAAAATGACATAAAAAGTATTTTATCAGCAGGTCTATATTATTTCTAATAATATTTTTTTTTAAAATTTTTTTCGCTCGCTTCGCTCGCGAATTATATAATTTTATTAGGTTTTCTTTACACCAAAACTAAAGCTATTTCTGAAACTACAAACTCTTTAATGCATTTTTTTTTAAACTATACTATTTGGAGATTTTAACATCGACTATGACTAGTGATGAACGATACTTAGTCTTTTAAGGCTTTTAACAAAGACTCGCTTTATTTTTGATGCCTCACGACTGATTCAGTCTTTTAGTTCCCAACCTTTAG